>OU342733.1:5173683-5341520 GCA_910589765.1 Avena atlantica
AGGCACCATGGTGAGTAGGAGGATCAGTATCATCATCATCAGCAGTGTGATAGACCATGGCCTGGTTGTTGTCCACATCTTCTCAGATCTCATAGATGAACCAGAGAGGCACACGAGGCCGGGCAACCTAAATGACACTGAATGAAGGATTGGAGGTGTTGGTTTTAGCTTATAGGCTGGCTCCGTTCAAGATTGGGTGCTATATGAGGGAGACCGGCGCAAGGCTTCACGAGGATTGAGGGTTTACTTTTCTTATCAAGCAACAAAGGTGTGAAACGGTTGGTCTGAACTACTGCTATAGAAGCTCTAATTGTCTTGTTATCAAGCAACGAAGGTGTGAAATCGTCAGGTGACATATGACAGCGAACAATTTATAATACTCCCTCTGTCCCATATTAGTTGACTTGGATTTGTCAAAATTTAGATGAACTATATACTAAATAGTGTTTAGATTTATTCAAACCTAGACAAATCCAAGTCAATTAATATGGGTCAGAGGGAGTACATAATACAGAAAAGCAAACAGGAACCAGGTTTAATGGAACCTGATACGGAGTCGACGCGCATTGCTGTCGGGTCTCACCCATGTGAGGGGTGTGGGTAAGCTATCATGTAGGGATGACTAAGTTATATACACGGATGACAAAATTATAAAAACATAGTGACTATCTTACATGAACGAGTTTTTTTTTTGGGTCCGCACATGCCCATCTTTCTATTGGTCCATGTATCGAGTTTTCGTAAACATGCGTCCCTGATTTCCGCTCTCGTACATAATATAGAATTCTTGTGTACCTCAAGTTTCCATGTTGCAGTTTCCTCCGGTGGTTGATGCAGACTATAAAATAACGATTCCAATCCTGTCCACTTATACGCCTGTCGGGATTAGCAACCCCTACATCTTTCCCAAGTGACGCATAAGATAACATTAATTACATCACGTCTGCAGACTAGAATGAAAAAAAACAGCCCTAACGGGGCGCTCTCCGCCCGTAGGAGACCTTGATCCCGCCGCTGGTCCTCCCCCTTCGCCGGTGTCACCGGCCCCTGTGGCAGCCCCCTCTCGGAAAAAGTTAGAGGAGGAGAGGGTACCCATGGTCCGGCCCATCGGGGTCGGAGCCTAGGCAGCCGGAGCGGCGGGATGGCGGCGGGCGCCACTCCAGCTTACATATCCAGCACGCAGCGGTGGGTTAGTTCTGCGCTTTAGGGCCCGATCTGGGCGGGCCCTGCCATGGACGGATTGCAGGCGTGGATAGTGCAACTGCCGCCTGTTCCTTGGCCGCTCCGGCCCGCGACGTGGGGGCCTGCTATTGTGCTCGAATAAGGAGGCGGTCCTAGGGTTCTGCTCACGCCAAGACGGTGTTTTACTTTATTCCTAACCTCATTGATATGGCCGTTGACGAGTTCTACAAGGCTCCACCAGCTATCTCCATTAGGCAAGATGCACGTAGATTGTTAGATAGGATGTGATTCAACCTCTAGGAGGGTGACCAATGGTTATTTTCAGAAATGGTAGTTTTCCCTGGTTTATAGCTGGATGATAGACCAAATGAACTAGAACATAGCCCTAGTTGTTAATTTGTGACAATGATAACATACCGAGAGATGGAATATCCCTGGGGCAAGTAGCAAATGATGGGTATCCGAAGAGACTGCACTTTTTAATTATTTAATATGCTTTGTGTTTATTACATCCAATAAACAAGCTGGACGCCAATTTCACAAGTCATGGGGAACCAAACAACAAACAGTAGGACAATAATCTAAATAATACAGGTCGATAAAGCCCTCAATTTTCCAACTTCAGTCCATAGGTGCTAGACAGTTATTCTGGATGACGAAAGTCGCCTCATGGATCGAAAAGCAGAGTAAGACGGTGGGCATCTTTTTTTTCATTTCGAAAAAAAGGGGGCATCTATGTTCATCACCTCAGCAATGAGTAGGTCTTATATACATACTGTGCACAACAGATCAAAGCACTAAACGGCTACACCATTTAACAATTCTCATGGAAGATGCATTTATCTATCGTTTGAGCTAAATAATGGAGCAACGAGGTTTATATACCTAGAAATAACACATTTAAATTTTGAATAGAAACTTGGGACCATTAGCACGACTTATGCATCTGTGTTCTATCCTACAGTTGTTGGAGAAGTTATACCCCTGGCCTCAAACGAAAATGAATATACTGCATATTCTTTTTTAAGCGTTGTATGGTACTGTTCTTGGGAGAAGTTATGCCTCATGACTGAAAAAGAAAAAAAAGACATGGATATAAGATATGTGGAACATTTCTTCCCTGGACTGACTAATACTATATGTACAAATTAAATGCCAGAAGGTTGACCGGTACTGTTCAAGGTCAAGGTCGAAATGACTAGTTTTGTTACCCAGCTGACAGCTAGTTTTGTAGAGTACATTCTTCGATAAAGAAATTTTTTACAAACTCAAAACATCCGCATGAAGAAGGCCCCATCGATTAGAAGTATTCACATGGATGCTAAGCTTGACAGAGTAGTAAGGGTACATAGTACTACTCCCTTCGTTCAGAAATATAAAATATTTTAGCTTTATGAAATGAACGTATCTAGACGTCTTTTAGTATATAGGTTCACTCCGAACCTCCACAAACCTATACACAAAAGAAGTCTAGATACATTCGATTTACAAAGCTAAAACGTCTATATTTCTGAACGGAGGGAGTACCAACTAGGAGAGAGTTAGCAGCCTTGTATAAAAAAGAAATCGGACAAAAGAAAAAATAGGACATCAAAGAGTATTTGAATCTTGCACTTAAAAGAGGCTTGCTTACGGGGTGCTGGACTTGCAGGATGCTCTTCTTGAAGTGCAATAACGACGATGAGTTGGACGATCTGCTGCTTTCAACATCTTGTCAGCAAAGAACTACAGAGGCACCAGATGGAGGATTGGATCATCGGCTGAGTGGTGTTTAGTTTACGTGTGTAGCAGAGGTTGGTAGTAGACGACTAACCTAGAGAACAAGAAATCTCACCAGACACACAGACAAAGTCCAAGCAATGTGTGTAGCTAAGGTTCATTAATGTTTGACTGGCTGGCCATCATTGTGTATGTTATTGGGTGTGGCTGAGATTGTTGATAGACGCCTGGCCAATATGCATGACTAGTCGCCATAACATAGTCCAAGTCGTGCGCAATTTTCTGAGACTAAAGGAGCCATCGAGCATCGTAAGCATAGAGATAATTGTTTTTTTCCTTGTGAATGAGGTTTATGTTTAGTGTGTGAATGTGATGTGGTACCCCGCCAGCTTATCCAATCATGAGGTGTTTATTCAAAGATTCCAAGCTTGGGAATAGTAAAATTGATGAAGTCAGAACAGATAACATCACTGGTTAGCAGACCATATAATCTATTCTGTCTAATAGGGTGTTATTCACCACCATACACAATTCATCAATGAATATTGTGGGTAGATTTTTTTTGAAAAGGGTATAAAGCCCAAGCCTGTGTATCGATGTTTGACTGGCCATCATAGTGTATGTTATTGGGTGTGGCTGAGATTGTGAATGAGGTTTGTGTTTAGTGTGTGAATTCGAATGAGATTTGGTACACCCAGCTTATCCAATGATCTGGTTTTTATCCAAAGATTGCAATCTCGAAAATACTCAAAAATTTGGAACAAACAACATCACTGGTTAAGAGACCATAATCTATTCTATCAAATAGGATGTCATACACTACCATACACAAAGGATTGTCTGCTACCACCACATCAAAAACTCATTGTCTGAGATACCGCGCCCTACTTTCATCTCCTCACTTTCACTGATTGGGTTCCATTGTCATCCAGACTTCCATTTTGCACATCTCGCAGCATGCACAAACTAAAAGTAGATCTAGACATTCATATGTTGACATGTGCACATTTCCAGCATTCATAGGAGCGCGAGGGATGATGGTGTCTGCATTCTGTCACATCGAAACATGTGGCACATGCCTGAGGACGGCATGATTCAACATGCAATGGCACGGGGTCAATTCAAGATGGCACCATGTGAGATCTTGAAGTGGATGGGGCGCGGGTGGACTGGTCATCTACCATGGAGCCGGAGTCTGTCAGAAGATTCCACTCGACTTATGGAGGGGATACGGCATAAGTTGGCGGAGAGTCGAAGCCTATGTCAGCAGGAAGGCGAGAAGCACATGGTACAGGATGGATCTCAGTGGTCCGGGGGAGGCGTGGAACTAAGCATCGGCCAGGTATCACTGATGGATATATAGTGGGGCCTGTGATGGTGTGGATACGCGACCCAAGAGCTCCTGGGAAAGATTATGGATGCTCAGCGTGGTGATAGCGGCGAGGCGTGCAGTAAACACGAGACACATTGACAAACCAGGACACAGGCGGTGGACACAGGCGGTCAGACAAGTAGTCAAGCAAGTGTGCGGAGGTGATAAAACAGTGTTGACGAGTACCAGAATCAAGTTGGTGACTGGATCTATCGGGATTAATGTCAAGTGAATGACATGAGTCTCCATGGGGAGTCTGAGAAAATATTTTGGAAATTCTAGAATGTCAAGATCTGAGAGAGCACATAGCTATACATTCTGTGATGTTTAGTGCAGATGGAAAAAGTGCAGGTGACGAGATACAGAAGGAGGCGGAGTGTTGTATCTAGTTGTGGGACATGTAGAAAGTTGAAGTGATCGATGTGTAAACAGGAAGAAGGGACTACAGTTGCAGGTGGAGTCACATGGAGTCAGGAGTAGCAGCGGAGCTCATGGAGATAACAAAGTACGAAGTACATGGAAGTTTGATGCTTGGACAGAGTTAAGGTGCGGAGAAGATTCACTAAGGTGGAGTTATGTTGAGTTTGTGTCAAATATTAGTGTAAGAGTTGGTGTCTTGTGTATAGGATAAGAGTAGTACTATAGTGAGACTCTTGTAGTCTAGACCTCATCTATAATATGAGGTGCCACACAATGTTTCTCCACAATTGGGTATTGGTGTTTCTCCTATTGGCACGGTGTGCCCCTCTCGATTTGTGGGGCGTTGGGTGCTGCTCTCACTTGCGCCAGCTTGGTTGGGAAGCTTGTTAACAGGCGGAACCATTGTTTCTCTGAATTATTGATGGCGGCTTGGTCGGGCGGGTTGTTGTCAGGTGGCGACGTGGCTTCCTATATAATGTGTAGGTGTCACACTATGTAACATATGACAACTTGATAGCAGTAGATGCGCAAGGGTACCAAGGTGGTCGGTGCAGTGGTATTAATGGGGAAGAGCGCCCGTAGTCATGCCACGTAGAGTAGGCGAGTTCGCCGAATTGTGTATAACAAATCTTGGTGTCATTATCGTGTTGTGATTCACTTGATCCTTGGTAGACTGATTGTGCGATGGTAAAACCCAGCATTTAGGAGGGCAGTTGCAACAACACCATGCAGGCAGCGCCCTTGCCAGTCTAGTACTCCCTCCGATCCTAAATAAGTGTCACGATTTTGAACTAACTCTAGTTCAAAATGACGACACTTACTTAGGATCGGAGGTAGTACATATTATTACTCGACACATGATGATTGCCAATGAACAATGAGGGTAACTGATGGCCGGTCACTTTTAGAAATGGACGATGCATGATGCACCACACGAACTGAACCACAACTTAGGTTGTTAATTTGTGACAAAAAAACATATATTTCCTCGAACATGATTGCCATCCGAAAAGACAGCAACTAAGACTTTATGATCCGCTTTGAGTTCATTACAACCAAACAACTGGCGGCAAACAGTTGATTTCCCGGTATTACACTTTTTTCACAACATCAGTTCACTTCGTGCGTAAATTTTCCAACTTCAGTTCAAGGATATTCAACAGTTTTCCAACTTCAGTTCAAGGATATCCAACATCAGTTCACTTCGTGCCGTTTCCCGCCCACTGCCTCTCCGCCCCCGTACGCGCCGCCCCACCGTCGGACTTTAGTCATCACGCAGTTGCACATTTCTCAAAAATCACAACTATGGTGTGATGAAAAATTAACCGAGGTACCAAATCCATGAAACAAAATGTTCTTCTTTTTAAATAGGATTCACTCACGATGCATCATACACCATCGGTCACACGCGTACATTAATCCATGCGGATCAAGCACACATGATCACGAGCGAGGTTTATGTATCAGATAAAGAAAAATAAGATCAACACACGTACGCGCTCAATCACGAGCGACGGCGGCCTCGACCTCGGGGTTGGAGGCCGACGACAACGAGCAGCAGCATTGGTCGCCCTCTTTCAGGCAGCGAGCTCCCTCCTTGGGTAAATTCCTGTTAAGACACAAGACCTGGCACTTCCATTCGACGCACCCCTCCGGAATCCCTTCGCACCAGTCTACACCAAAAGATTAAACGAATTAATTAGATGCATATATATGTCGACGATGGACAAAAGAGAGGATGGCATGTACCGCCTGCGCCAGCATCACAGGACGGCATCACCGTGGCCATCACCACCATGAGGGCCGCCAAGCACACCAAGCTTGTGCTCCTCTTGCAAATCGCCATGGCTAAATGTAACGCTAGCTAGCAGGCTATGTACCGATCTCTTCTCTTCGATCTTTTGGTGTTTTGGTCTTCTCCCAATCCCAATGTGTTGGCTCGTAGCTCCGTCTGCTAGTGTTTATATAGGGGCCGGGCGATCGAGCACGCTAGTAATTGATTATGGCTTTTTATGGTGGTAATTAATTACCGTCGTAAATATAGGGTGGTTTTAATGGTGCGTTTTATGGTAAGAATTAATTGTCGTCGTCCTGAATTTAGGGGTGTGTTTAATTGTGCATTAATTAAGGTGATCTTTAATTGTCGTCCGAATTTTAGGGTCGATTTAATGGATTATTAATTCCTGTGTATCCTTGAATTGATTTCGAGATTTTATTGCCTAAAGTGACTCGCTTCCTTTCTGGTCACGTCATGCATGAACCGGTTGTGAACGGAAAGGGTGTGTGCAACCTTCGTTAGCAGCTTGGCAGAGTGAACAAGTGGGATTATTTAGGATCTTCATGCTCATGCTGCTCGGATCTTCGTTAGCAGCTTGGCAGAGTGAACAAGTGGGATTATTCAAGATTATTCAGGATTTTATTGCCTAAAGTGGCTTTTACATCTTTCAGGAAAAGTATATTCAGGATCTTCTTGCTCGTGCTGCTCTTGGGGATGAGCGCACTGTTGAGACCCCTATGAAGCTTAATGTTAAGCTTCAGTGATCCTCTTCCTGATCCGACGCGTTATCGTCATCTTGTCGGAAGTCTTGTTTATCTTGCTGTCACTCGTCCTGACATCTCTTATCCTGTTCATATTCTGAGTTAGTTCGTTTCTGCTCCTTCCACTGTTCACTATAGTCATCTTCTCCGTGTTCTTTGTTATCTTCGTGGGTATGATCACTCGTCGCCTTTTCTTTTCGCGTTCCACCTCCCTCCAGCTCCAGTGCTATTCGGATGCTACGTGGGCAAGTGATCCTTCAGATCGCCGTTCACTTTCGGCTTACTGTGTGTTTCTTGGTGGTTCGCTCATTGCTTGGAAGACGAAGAAACAAACAGCGGTTTCCCGTTCGAGTGTCGAGGCTGAGTTGCGTGCTATGGCCTTGTTGACTGCTGAGGTGACCTGGTTACAGTGGTTACTTGCAGATTTTGGGGTCTCTATTACCACACCAGGTCTGGTTTTGTCTGACAGTACAGGTGCTATTAGTGTTGCACGTGATCCGGTCAAGCATGAGTTTACCAAACATATTGGTGTTGATGCTTTCTATACACGTGCTCAGGTGCAGCCTCAGGTTGTTGCGCTTCAGTATGTGCCTTCAGATTTACAGTTGGCGGATTTCTTACGAAGGCACAGACCAGAGTGCAGCATAATTTCTTACTCTCATATGTTAGGAGGTTTCCTGCATATTTGCACCTGTATCTGTATTATATATTGTGGCCTTTGGCCTCAGAGGAATATATGTTGCATATTCCAGACAATTTCGAGATTTTATTGCCTTATTAAGTGACTCGCTTCCTTTCTCGTCACGTCATGCATGAACCGGTTGTGAACGGAAAGGGTGTGTGCAACCTTTCGTTAGCAGATTGGCAGAGTGAACAAGTGGGATTATGAGGCCAACCTCTATCGTTTATGGAATGCAAGCCACATGAAAAATCTGCACTACCAAATCGACTTGGCACAACAGGCAAATCGTGTTATTCGCTATAAAGAACAACTGATATGCAGAGTTGCCACCCGTTATATATGTCTCCGATCCACCTGCGGTTGTTCAGCGCCGTGGCCACTGTACTGTCAGAGTTGTTGACACACGAGAACAAGATGGGCACCGTACGTGTGCTGCACCGATCTCTAGCCAGGTCGGAGAGAAACCATTCTATCATGTGTAATTTCAGAATGCAGTTGTTGACTAAGGTTGGGGGCCGTTCGCATGTTTGTCGAAATTCTATAGTATCATTTTGTTCCTGTTAAAGTTCGTGTTTGACACAGGAAGACATTAATACTCTTTCCAAAAGGTGTGAAAGGATGGAAATTTTCCCGCCTGTCAGGCTACTAAGGGGTTCTAGCTGTGCTTTTTTGCAAAAAAAAAAGTACCTTCTATAATCCTCAACATTTTCCCACGTATGTGGAGCTCGACCTTTCTCTGGCACGATCTTGGCGGGCCAGCAACGGCGGGGGGCATGTGGAGAGGAAGTTTTGTCCGACCAACTTTGTCTCTTTTTCAAATTTTTTAGTATTGCCCTTTTGTTTTCTATCTATTATTTACAAATAGCGCATATGGTTAGTAGGGAGGCACACGTGTAGGGTCCACCACTTGCCATGTCGGCAAATACAATGCTATACCATATGGGAGTGACCATATAGATGGAACACTAAACCGTATTCAAATACCATAAGTAGCCTATTCCTGAGTCTGATGGACATATCGGACAACGCGACAAGTTCAGTGACCGTGGAAGGACTCGCGCACGGACGAAACTGTCCAGGGTCAGTCGACTGGATTGTATCTGTTACCTTTTTTAATGAGATATATAAATATTAAATATTACTCTGTACTTACAAAAAGTTCTGACCAGTAAGTACACTAATTTCCTTCTAGCAGACCTTTAATTTCAGCATACTGCTACAAACCGGCCCAACCGTACACATTTCAAACCTCAATTGATCGATAAGCGTCCACACATTTTTCCAACTTCACTTCATGGTTTCTTGTAGAAACAATTTTCTCTTCTAAGGTAGTCGCCTGCACATGGATAAAAAATATAGCAGAGTTAGATATAGAATGACATATATATACCCCCCAACCGCTTCCGGTTTATTAGGCATGTAAGGAACAAGCCAATAAACCGGAGTGAAAATGGTTCTTAATCCCACATAACTAGGGAAATTATCGCCGAGACGCCAAAGCACACCCAATTGCATGGAGGGCGCCTTGCATGGATCAATCATGAAACTGAACTGCCCAATCCATCCGGAGAAACCATAGGCGTATGGGCAACTCGTCGTATGTACCGACAAGTCGCATTTCGAGTAGTTCCTTGGAGCCTGGGATCCAAACATCCGCTCGATCTAAATGATGTACCGCGCGCACATAAGGTTATTTATTAATGCTATACCATATGAGAGAGAGAGAGAGAGAGAGAGAGAGAGAGAGAGAGAGAGAGAGAGAGAGAGAGATTCTTTACATACATGGAATACCAGGATGATTACGACCTGGAAGAGCACCAGGCACCATGGTGAGTAGGAGGATCAGTATCATCATCATCAGCAGTGTGATAGACCATGGCCTGGTTGTTGTCCACATCTTCTCAGATCTCATAGATGAACCAGAGAGGCACACGAGGCCGGGCAACCTAAATGACACTGAATGAAGGATTGGAGGTGTTGGTTTTAGCTTATAGGCTGGCTCCGTTCAAGATTGGGTGCTATATGAGGGAGACCGGCGCAAGGCTTCACGAGGATTGAGGGTTTACTTTTCTTATCAAGCAACAAAGGTGTGAAACGGTTGGTCTGAACTACTGCTATAGAAGCTCTAATTGTCTTGTTATCAAGCAACGAAGGTGTGAAATCGTCAGGTGACATATGACAGCGAACAATTTATAATACTCCCTCTGTCCCATATTAGTTGACTTGGATTTGTCAAAATTTAGATGAACTATATACTAAATAGTGTTTAGATTTATTCAAACCTAGACAAATCCAAGTCAATTAATATGGGTCAGAGGGAGTACATAATACAGAAAAGCAAACAGGAACCAGGTTTAATGGAACCTGATACGGAGTCGACGCGCATTGCTGTCGGGTCTCACCCATGTGAGGGGTGTGGGTAAGCTATCATGTAGGGATGACTAAGTTATATACACGGATGACAAAATTATAAAAACATAGTGACTATCTTACATGAACGAGTTTTTTTTTTGGGTCCGCACATGCCCATCTTTCTATTGGTCCATGTATCGAGTTTTCGTAAACATGCGTCCCTGATTTCCGCTCTCGTACATAATATAGAATTCTTGTGTACCTCAAGTTTCCATGTTGCAGTTTCCTCCGGTGGTTGATGCAGACTATAAAATAACGATTCCAATCCTGTCCACTTATACGCCTGTCGGGATTAGCAACCCCTACATCTTTCCCAAGTGACGCATAAGATAACATTAATTACATCACGTCTGCAGACTAGAATGAAAAAAAACAGCCCTAACGGGGCGCTCTCCGCCCGTAGGAGACCTTGATCCCGCCGCTGGTCCTCCCCCTTCGCCGGTGTCACCGGCCCCTGTGGCAGCCCCCTCTCGGAAAAAGTTAGAGGAGGAGAGGGTACCCATGGTCCGGCCCATCGGGGTCGGAGCCTAGGCAGCCGGAGCGGCGGGATGGCGGCGGGCGCCACTCCAGCTTACATATCCAGCACGCAGCGGTGGGTTAGTTCTGCGCTTTAGGGCCCGATCTGGGCGGGCCCTGCCATGGACGGATTGCAGGCGTGGATAGTGCAACTGCCGCCTGTTCCTTGGCCGCTCCGGCCCGCGACGTGGGGGCCTGCTATTGTGCTCGAATAAGGAGGCGGTCCTAGGGTTCTGCTCACGCCAAGACGGTGTTTTACTTTATTCCTAACCTCATTGATATGGCCGTTGACGAGTTCTACAAGGCTCCACCAGCTATCTCCATTAGGCAAGATGCACGTAGATTGTTAGATAGGATGTGATTCAACCTCTAGGAGGGTGACCAATGGTTATTTTCAGAAATGGTAGTTTTCCCTGGTTTATAGCTGGATGATAGACCAAATGAACTAGAACACAGCCCTAGTTGTTAATTTGTGACAATGATAACATACCGAGAGATGGAATATCCCTGGGGCAAGTAGCAAATGATGGGTATCCGAAGAGACTGCACTTTTTAATTATTTAATATGCTTTGTGTTTATTACATCCAATAAACAAGCTGGACGCCAATTTCACAAGTCATGGGGAACCAAACAACAAACAGTAGGACAATAATCTAAATAATACAGGTCGATAAAGCCCTCAATTTTCCAACTTCAGTCCATAGGTGCTAGACAGTTATTCTGGATGACGAAAGTCGCCTCATGGATCGAAAAGCAGAGTAAGACGGTGGGCATCTTTTTTTTCATTTCGAAAAAAAGGGGGCATCTATGTTCATCACCTCAGCAATGAGTAGGTCTTATATAC
Organism: Avena atlantica; assembly: GCA_910589765.1. Taxonomy (NCBI): domain Eukaryota; kingdom Viridiplantae; phylum Streptophyta; class Magnoliopsida; order Poales; family Poaceae; genus Avena; species Avena atlantica. The sequence continues at coordinate 5,185,370 of OU342733.1, forward strand.
ATACTGTGCACAACAGATCAAAGCACTAAACGGCTACACCATTTAACAATTCTCATGGAAGATGCATTTATCTATCGTTTGAGCTAAATAATGGAGCAACGAGGTTTATATACCTAGAAATAACACATTTAAATTTTGAATAGAAACTTGGGACCATTAGCACGACTTATGCATCTGTGTTCTATCCTACAGTTGTTGGAGAAGTTATACCCCTGGCCTCAAACGAAAATGAATATACTGCATATTCTTTTTTAAGCGTTGTATGGTACTGTTCTTGGGAGAAGTTATGCCTCATGACTGAAAAAGAAAAAAAAGACATGGATATAAGATATGTGGAACATTTCTTCCCTGGACTGACTAATACTATATGTACAAATTAAATGCCAGAAGGTTGACCGGTACTGTTCAAGGTCAAGGTCGAAATGACTAGTTTTGTTACCCAGCTGACAGCTAGTTTTGTAGAGTACATTCTTCGATAAAGAAATTTTTTACAAACTCAAAACATCCGCATGAAGAAGGCCCCATCGATTAGAAGTATTCACATGGATGCTAAGCTTGACAGAGTAGTAAGGGTACATAGTACTACTCCCTTCGTTCAGAAATATAAAATATTTTAGCTTTATGAAATGAACGTATCTAGACGTCTTTTAGTATATAGGTTCACTCCGAACCTCCACAAACCTATACACAAAAGAAGTCTAGATACATTCGATTTACAAAGCTAAAACGTCTATATTTCTGAACGGAGGGAGTACCAACTAGGAGAGAGTTAGCAGCCTTGTATAAAAAAGAAATCGGACAAAAGAAAAAATAGGACATCAAAGAGTATTTGAATCTTGCACTTAAAAGAGGCTTGCTTACGGGGTGCTGGACTTGCAGGATGCTCTTCTTGAAGTGCAATAACGACGATGAGTTGGACGATCTGCTGCTTTCAACATCTTGTCAGCAAAGAACTACAGAGGCACCAGATGGAGGATTGGATCATCGGCTGAGTGGTGTTTAGTTTACGTGTGTAGCAGAGGTTGGTAGTAGACGACTAACCTAGAGAACAAGAAATCTCACCAGACACACAGACAAAGTCCAAGCAATGTGTGTAGCTAAGGTTCATTAATGTTTGACTGGCTGGCCATCATTGTGTATGTTATTGGGTGTGGCTGAGATTGTTGATAGACGCCTGGCCAATATGCATGACTAGTCGCCATAACATAGTCCAAGTCGTGCGCAATTTTCTGAGACTAAAGGAGCCATCGAGCATCGTAAGCATAGAGATAATTGTTTTTTTCCTTGTGAATGAGGTTTATGTTTAGTGTGTGAATGTGATGTGGTACCCCGCCAGCTTATCCAATCATGAGGTGTTTATTCAAAGATTCCAAGCTTGGGAATAGTAAAATTGATGAAGTCAGAACAGATAACATCACTGGTTAGCAGACCATATAATCTATTCTGTCTAATAGGGTGTTATTCACCACCATACACAATTCATCAATGAATATTGTGGGTAGATTTTTTTTGAAAAGGGTATAAAGCCCAAGCCTGTGTATCGATGTTTGACTGGCCATCATAGTGTATGTTATTGGGTGTGGCTGAGATTGTGAATGAGGTTTGTGTTTAGTGTGTGAATTCGAATGAGATTTGGTACACCCAGCTTATCCAATGATCTGGTTTTTATCCAAAGATTGCAATCTCGAAAATACTCAAAAATTTGGAACAAACAACATCACTGGTTAAGAGACCATAATCTATTCTATCAAATAGGATGTCATACACTACCATACACAAAGGATTGTCTGCTACCACCACATCAAAAACTCATTGTCTGAGATACCGCGCCCTACTTTCATCTCCTCACTTTCACTGATTGGGTTCCATTGTCATCCAGACTTCCATTTTGCACATCTCGCAGCATGCACAAACTAAAAGTAGATCTAGACATTCATATGTTGACATGTGCACATTTCCAGCATTCATAGGAGCGCGAGGGATGATGGTGTCTGCATTCTGTCACATCGAAACATGTGGCACATGCCTGAGGACGGCATGATTCAACATGCAATGGCACGGGGTCAATTCAAGATGGCACCATGTGAGATCTTGAAGTGGATGGGGCGCGGGTGGACTGGTCATCTACCATGGAGCCGGAGTCTGTCAGAAGATTCCACTCGACTTATGGAGGGGATACGGCATAAGTTGGCGGAGAGTCGAAGCCTATGTCAGCAGGAAGGCGAGAAGCACATGGTACAGGATGGATCTCAGTGGTCCGGGGGAGGCGTGGAACTAAGCATCGGCCAGGTATCACTGATGGATATATAGTGGGGCCTGTGATGGTGTGGATACGCGACCCAAGAGCTCCTGGGAAAGATTATGGATGCTCAGCGTGGTGATAGCGGCGAGGCGTGCAGTAAACACGAGACACATTGACAAACCAGGACACAGGCGGTGGACACAGGCGGTCAGACAAGTAGTCAAGCAAGTGTGCGGAGGTGATAAAACAGTGTTGACGAGTACCAGAATCAAGTTGGTGACTGGATCTATCGGGATTAATGTCAAGTGAATGACATGAGTCTCCATGGGGAGTCTGAGAAAATATTTTGGAAATTCTAGAATGTCAAGATCTGAGAGAGCACATAGCTATACATTCTGTGATGTTTAGTGCAGATGGAAAAAGTGCAGGTGACGAGATACAGAAGGAGGCGGAGTGTTGTATCTAGTTGTGGGACATGTAGAAAGTTGAAGTGATCGATGTGTAAACAGGAAGAAGGGACTACAGTTGCAGGTGGAGTCACATGGAGTCAGGAGTAGCAGCGGAGCTCATGGAGATAACAAAGTACGAAGTACATGGAAGTTTGATGCTTGGACAGAGTTAAGGTGCGGAGAAGATTCACTAAGGTGGAGTTATGTTGAGTTTGTGTCAAATATTAGTGTAAGAGTTGGTGTCTTGTGTATAGGATAAGAGTAGTACTATAGTGAGACTCTTGTAGTCTAGACCTCATCTATAATATGAGGTGCCACACAATGTTTCTCCACAATTGGGTATTGGTGTTTCTCCTATTGGCACGGTGTGCCCCTCTCGATTTGTGGGGCGTTGGGTGCTGCTCTCACTTGCGCCAGCTTGGTTGGGAAGCTTGTTAACAGGCGGAACCATTGTTTCTCTGAATTATTGATGGCGGCTTGGTCGGGCGGGTTGTTGTCAGGTGGCGACGTGGCTTCCTATATAATGTGTAGGTGTCACACTATGTAACATATGACAACTTGATAGCAGTAGATGCGCAAGGGTACCAAGGTGGTCGGTGCAGTGGTATTAATGGGGAAGAGCGCCCGTAGTCATGCCACGTAGAGTAGGCGAGTTCGCCGAATTGTGTATAACAAATCTTGGTGTCATTATCGTGTTGTGATTCACTTGATCCTTGGTAGACTGATTGTGCGATGGTAAAACCCAGCATTTAGGAGGGCAGTTGCAACAACACCATGCAGGCAGCGCCCTTGCCAGTCTAGTACTCCCTCCGATCCTAAATAAGTGTCACGATTTTGAACTAACTCTAGTTCAAAATGACGACACTTACTTAGGATCGGAGGTAGTACATATTATTACTCGACACATGATGATTGCCAATGAACAATGAGGGTAACTGATGGCCGGTCACTTTTAGAAATGGACGATGCATGATGCACCACACGAACTGAACCACAACTTAGGTTGTTAATTTGTGACAAAAAAACATATATTTCCTCGAACATGATTGCCATCCGAAAAGACAGCAACTAAGACTTTATGATCCGCTTTGAGTTCATTACAACCAAACAACTGGCGGCAAACAGTTGATTTCCCGGTATTACACTTTTTTCACAACATCAGTTCACTTCGTGCGTAAATTTTCCAACTTCAGTTCAAGGATATTCAACAGTTTTCGGGTCGAAGAACGTGGCCTGCATATGAATCCAAAAGCAGAGTAAGACAGTGACACATATGTTGATCTCCTCCACAGTAAGAAGATATATACATATTCCTTCAAAAAAAGATATATACATAATTTAAACTTACTCCCTATGAAAAATTTAAACGCTAATCTATTCAATTGGTTGCGCATTGACGAGTTCAATCTAATAATACAACTGGAACACCCTATGAGTTCTTAGGAATGAACTCAGGTATCATCACATCAGGAGGATCCAACTAATAATTATTTTGGGTGTCACATTTAAAATATGGATAAAGGGAGCATATGCACCCTATATCAAAAGCGAATCTCCGTAAATAATACTACCATGGTGGGAGAGAGTACGCCGAATTGCGTATAACAAATCTCCGTGTTGTCATCGTATTGTGATTCGCTTGATCCTCGGTAAATTGATTGTGCGCATTGGACGCTAAAACCCAGCATTTATGAGGGCCATTGCGACAACACCATACAGGTAGCATGCTGAAGCGTGTTTGTCCATCTAGTACATATTATTCCTTGAAGACAGCATGATTGCCAATGGACGATGAGGGTAACCAACGGCCGATCACTTCTAGAAATGGACGATGCATTATGCACCACACGAACTGAACCACAACTTAGGTTCTTAATCTGTGACAAAGAATATATATTATTACTCGAACATGATTGACATCCGAAAAGAGAGCAACTATGACCTTATGATCAACTTTGAGTTCATTAACCAAACAATTGGGTGCCAACAGTCGATTTCCTGGTAGTACACTTTTTTCTCACAACATCGTTTCACTTTGTGCAAGACCAAATGGCCAACATTAAGGTACTAATCTAACTAACCCAAATCGACTAATCAAGAAAGCGCTGAATTCTCTAACTCCAGTTCAAAGGTATTCAACAGTTTTCAGGTCGAAGAACGTCGCCTGCAGATGAATCCAAAAGCAGTGTAAGAGAGTGATGCATATGTTGATCTCCTCCGCAGTAAGAGGATAGATACAAAATTTAAACTTTACTCCCTATGAGATTTAAAAGCTAATCCATTTAGTTGCTTGCGCATGGACGATGCAACTACCGTTTAAGCTAATAATACAACTCGAGCTCCCTATGAGTTCTTAGGAATGAACTCAGGTGGTCGCATCAAGGGGATCTAATTGAAATTATTTTAGACCCTTTTTCACATTTAAAATACGGGTAAAGGGAGCATATGCACCCTATATCAAAAGTGAATCTCCAGGTAAATAATAGTACCAAGGTGGAAGAGAGTGGACAATCTTGCGCAAAACAAAAAAGGGGGCAATGTTGATCTCTCCTATAGAGAGATGTAGTGAAATCGTGGACTTACAGACTGTTACACCATTCTTCTTCTGGTAGACGAGCACGGTGATGAACAGCAGGAGCAGCACAGCGGTGAACCAGGGCCTCCTGCTTGTCGCCATCTTCTCCCAGACTGCCAACAAGAACTGCAGATGCACTGTCTCGTTGGAGGCTTTGAGGGTCCTCTGAGAGGTGTTTTGTGTGCCTTGTGTGCCAGAGACTCAAGACGAAGTCCTGGTCATGTGGTGGTAGCTGAGACTTAGTCTTAGTCTGGAAAAATTCAAATGTTGTTGCGTGTGGTCGAGATTGGTACTAGACGACTGGCCGAAACGACTAGTCGCCAGCGACTTCACCAAGTCCAACCCTTTGTAAATTCTATGAGATAAAAGCATCCTTCAAACCGTGCAAAAAGTCTAAGATAAGGAATGTATCTTTAGGTTGGAAGAGATGACTAATTAATATCTTAGTGAACCAAGTCCAGGTCAAGCATGATGGGGCTACGTCTCCGCAGCCCCTGATCCTCTTCTTCTCACTCAAGCAAAGGTAGAAGAAAGACACTGGATTTTCCCGGCGACGAACGCCGCGGCGACGCCTGTATCTTGGCCTATTATTTCACTAAACTTCAAACTCTGGCACTGAACCAGACGATTACATCAGCTTATATAGCCCAGCAAGTACACTGCCTAAACCAACTAACCTGGCCATGTCTTCGGCGCACGCACGCAGAGCCTATAACCACTTCTGCATGAGCCACACTCCTGCACTACGAGATACACGCGCACCCACACGTATGATCCGCAAGAAGCGGTCTAGCAAGATGACCACGGATTGGCTTCATGCATGCAACTCCTAGCTGGACTACTAATGCCTCATATTAACAAAACAAGATTATTCCTAGCAAGTCAGGATTAGTGCTAACAAAGCAGTGTAGCTGCTTTGTCCATGTTTGACAGGTCACCATTGAGTATGTTGTTTAATGTGGCTGAGATTGCTAGACGACTGGGCGATAACGACTGGCCACCGGCACTTGAACAATGTCCAAATCAATTCAAATCTTTTGGGATTAAAGCAGTTGTCAAAACGACGAGCAGCACCCGTTAGCATAGTAATAAGCACAGAAATAACAGTGTGTTTTTGTTTGTGACATGAACGAGGTTCGGTCCTCGAGCTTACCCTGTAATTTGGTTGTTTAGCATACGATAAATCGTTTCGTGTACTCCAAGATGCACGACCCTGATTAAGAGGTGACAACGCCTGCTTCATAAACAACATATTCAATTCAAACGGGTATCACTTATGAGATCCTCCTCCTCCGATCCACAAAGCTTGTAGATGGTGACAACCGTGTCTTCCTCCACTAGTGGGAACAGCCCATTGGTCCCGGTTGGTATGGGGCATTAGTTCCGGTTACCCAACCGGGACGGGGTAATCGGGACTAAAGCCCCAACCTTTAGTCCCGGTAGCCCCACCAACCGGGACAAAAGGAGGTACACGTGGCCGCGGAAGATGGCGACACTACAGGAGAAGCTGAATACGCCGACGGCCGGGTCCCGTCGGCGTAGGCCCTAAATGCCGTCGCCGACGGCTGCCGTCGGCGTATGGCCGTCGGCGTACAGCCCTGTAGGCGTAGCCTCTTCTCCCGTCGGCGTAGAAAAGCAGTCGGCGTATATATTTGCCGTCGGCGTAGACTATATGGGGCCCAGCTAGATGACTAACGGCTGTTTGGCTACGCCGACGGCTTTACCGTCGGCCTAGATTTTTTTTAATTTTTTTTTCCGATTTTTTTTTCAATTTTTTTTTTCAATTTTTTTTAACATTATTGTATTGTTTAACTTGTTAATCTCACGTAGACATTTTTAATTCTAAGTATACTTAGTCTCAAGTCAAATTGCACAATTAGTCAAACTTCCCAACCGGTCATCCATCCTAATACTACTCTAGCCCCAGCACGCTTAACTTCTTCGTTTCTTTCATATGAGCTTCCGATAAAGAAACTAGAACTTGTTGTGAATATTATCATATCAAACCTATTAACCATTACACTATAATGTTAGACATATTTGTTTTTTTACATTCCATACAATTTTTTGAGTAAACAACAATAAACAAGTAATAATAATCTTGAATTCAAATAAAAATAAAATAAATTTTATTTATTTTGCTTTTTTATTTAAATTTGAATAATTCATATCTACAAATCCGTAAATCACAATTCGACAAATAATATATTCAAATCGATCAGAAAAATGAGAGGAGTCCAAATATGACATCCCTATCATCTATTTAATTATATATCATAAATTTTAAATATTAGACCAATTGAAACTATGTCAAGATTCATGAAACACCCCGTTTTTGGCACTCGAAAAATAAAAAATGGCTTTTTGGTGCGACGAAAAGGAAAACTTCCTCCTACAACATTGTTCGCCATCCCATGATATACACGAGTGCATAATATGGGCACATTAGCGCAAACTATATCGCGATTCTAGCAATAACATTGGTCATTTGACCTGAAATCGAGGGGCATGAAAATTCTTAGCTCGGGGCTGAGCCTCACTAAACTTGCATTAGATATCTGATAAAATAGCATATTTTGAACCTAAAAATGATTTTTGCAAAAAATCATGAGCAATATATCATGTACCTGTAGTTCAAATCTAACACATTTCCTACCGATTCAACAAGAATTTGTCTTTTTCACTAGAGCTGAACGGAAAGGTTTGAGATACCCCGGTTGGGAAATTGTCCATTCAATATGGTATAGTATTTTTTTAAAATGTGTTATTATCATTTTGAAACTTTCATTTGGTGGTTGCTTCACAAAAACACCCCGTTTTTTGCACTCGGAAAATGAAAATGGTTTTTCTGTGCGACGAAAAGGAAAACTTCCTCCTGCAACATTGTTCACCATCCCATGATACACATGTGTGCACAATATGGACAAATTATCGCAAACTATACCGCGATTATAGCAATAACATTGGTCATTTGACCTGAAATCCAGAAAACCTCGATTGAGATATGCCATTTTGTGAAGGTTTTTTTAAGACTCAATGAATATATCAAGTATGGTATTTTTCCATGGAACTATGTCATATAATATGACACCACGCGAAGGTTTTGCATTGTTTCGATCCTTTTTGAATTTTTTATGCCCATTTCAAACTATTGTCAAACTTCCTAAATCGAGGGGCATGATGATTCTTAGCTCGGGGACGAGTCTCACTAAACTTGCGTTATATCTCTGATAAAATATCATATAGTGAACCTAAAAATGATTTTTACAAAAAATCATGAGCAATATATCATGTACCTGTAGTTCAAATCTAACACATTTCCTCCCGATTCAGCAGAAATTTGTCTTTTTCACGAGAGATGAACGAAAAGGTTTGAGATACCCCGGTTGGGAAATTGTCCATTCAATATGGTCTAGTATTTTTTAAAAATGTGGTATTATCATTTTGAAACTTTCATTTGGTGGTTGCTTCACAAAGACACCCCTTTTTTGCACTCGGAAAATGAAAAATGGCTTTTCGGTGCGACGAAAAGGAAAACTTCCTCCTGCAACATTGTTCACCATCCCATGATACACATGTGTGCACAATATGGACAGATTATCGCAAACTATACCGCGATTATAGCAATAACATTGGTCATTTGACCTGAAATCCAGAAAACCTCGATTGAGATAGGCCATTTTGTGAAGGTTTTTTTAAGACTCAATGAATATATCAAGTCTGGTATTTTTTCATGGAACTATGTCATATAATATGACACCACGCGAAGGTTTTGCATTGTTTCGATCGTTTTTGAATTTTTTATGCCAATTTCAAACTATCGTCAAACTTCCTAAATCGAGGGGCATGATGATTCTTAGCTCGGGGACGAGTCTAACTAAACTTGCGTTAGATCTCTGATAAAATAGCATATTGTGAACCTAAAAATGATTTTTACAAAAAATCATGAGCAATATATCATGTACCTGTAGTTCAAATCTAACTCATTTCCTACCGATTCAGCAGAAATTTGTCTTTTTCACGAGAGGTGAACGGAAAGGTTTGAGATACCCCGGTTGGGAAATTGTCCATTCAATATGGTCTAGTATTTTTTAAAAATGTGGTATTATCATTTTGAAACTTTCATTTGGTGGTTGCTTCACAAAAACACCCCTTTTTGCACTCGGAAAATGAAAAATGGCTTTTCGGTGCGACGAAAAGGAAAACTTCCTCCTGCAACATTGTTCACCATCCCATGATACACATGTGTGCACAATATGGACAGATTATCGCAAACTATACCGCGATTATAGCAATAACATTGGTCATTTGATCTGAAATCCAGAAAACCTCGATTGAGATAGGCCATTTTGTGAAGGTTTTTTGAAGACTCAATGAATATATCAAGTATGGTATTTTTCCATGGAACTATGTCATATAATAAGACATCACGCGAAGGTTTTGCATTGTTTCGATCGTTTTTGAATTTTTATGCCCATTTCAAACTATCGTCAAACTTCCTAAATCGAGGGGCATGATGATTCTTAGCTCGGGGACGAGTCTCACTAAACTTGCGTTAGATCTCTGATAAAATAGCATATTGTGAACCTAAAAATGATTTTTACAAAAAATCATGAGCAATATATCATGTACCTGTAGTTCAAATCTAACTCATTTCCTACCGATTCAGCAGGAATTTGTCTTTTTCACGAGAGGTGAACGGAAAGGTTTGAGATACCCCGGTTGGGAAATTGTCCATTCAATATGGTCTAGTATTTTTGAAAAATGTGGTATTATCATTTGAAACTTTATTTTGGTGGTTGCTTCACAAAACACCTTGTTTTTTTTACTTGGAAAATGAAAAATATGTTATACGAAAGTATTTGTATTTTTTATGTATTTTTTTGAATAAAAATATATAATATTTGAGTTTATATAGATATATCTTATTTTTCTGCAAATTTTGATATATTATATGTATTTTTTTGAATTTAAATGATGTAGTTATGATTTTTCTAAGATTAATGTGCAAAAAAAGAAAAATAGCTACGCCGACGGCTTTGCTGTCGGCATAGGTCTGAAACCTTTGCCGTCGGCGTAGACTTGACGCCGTTGCTCTGCCGTTAGCCCAATGGGCTACGCCGACGGTCATGTTTATGCCGACGGCGGCCGTCAGCCTATTTATTCTACGCCGATGGCAAAACTAGGCCGACGGCCCGTCAAGCTACGCAGACGGCCCCGACATTTTGCTGTCGGCATATAAAAAAGCCGTCGGCCTATTTAGTTATTCCTGTAGTGCGAGGGGGGGGCAACCGTCCCGTTTCGTAATACGAACCGGGACAAATATTCCTCTGCCGCGGTAGAGATTTGACACATTTTTTTGCCGCAGCAGATAATTCATTTTGGCAACTTTTGTTGCCGCGGCAGCATTTTGGCCACTTTTTATGCCGCGGCAGAGAATTTATTTATGTTGTTTTATTATTTATTTAGTGTTTTGCACTCATCAATGAATGAACCATTATATTACACAAGATCATTATTACAATATTACATTCGATACACGGATCGAGTTCATGCACTACATACAAAAGTTGCTCTTTGTACAATTCCTATTGTTTATACACACCCGAATAGTATTCCCCTTTTGGGTTTAGGACTTCTGCATCCAAGAATCCCGCCAATTCCTCCTGAATTGCTCGTACGCGATCCTTTGGCAGAAGACCGTCCCCTAGACGTTCGACCTGATTTAAAAAAGGAGTCAGCCTATATGAATGAAACTAAACACACTTTGATGATAATTAAAAACTTTAGAAATTGTTTACGTACGTGGAGTTGCTCTTAATTTCTGCCCTTCTCACAACACGTCTGCCGGATGAACTCACAAACATAGTATCCACATAGATTGTTACCTGGTCCCTGCGTCAGACACTTTACGAGAACATAGTTCAATCAAAATAATAATTAAGCATGATAACAACGGTATCAAAACTAGAATCAAAGAGATGTGCGGATATAGCTAGTGGTGCTTACATCTAGTGCTTGAAATGCAAGCTCCGCTTTCCAAACACCCCTAGCCTTGTTGGTGAACCGTTTCCAAGCGCTGCCCAGCGAAGAAAACGAATAAAAGAAGTTATTAATTACTTGATATCATAAAATTCACGAACGTTGCCGATATAGTGTCGTAATGATTAGAATTACCGCTCGAGAAGCATCTGCATGTTCTTCCACTGCTCAAGGGGTTTATGTTTCGAGTCCATGACTAGTACACGCCCTTTGTCAAGTTTAATGATTAACAGAATATAGTGGAAGCTGCGAATGCATAACTAATCAATTATATACTTAACATCGAGTAAGCAAAATAGAAAGTGTATATAAGACAATAACACTCACTCGAAGCTGTAAGGAAATAGTATTTCCCTTCTCGTTTCTTGAAACCTTAACGCGTGTACTATATTATCCTCCGTATCCTGAGGGCTTGTTTTGAGATTAGCTTGATGAACCCAATATGGGTCAATGAAGCCAATGTCATAGATTTGTCCTCTGCTGCATTCGAGAATCTTCATTCTGCATATTACAGTATGATTATATACATGCAATAAATAAGGTGAGATAGCTGGAGACTAAATTAATTACAGAATTAGTACTTACAGACAATAGACACTGGTCATCTATTTGTCCAAGGCGTCTTGATTAAATAATTGAAATAGTTCATCAAATTCAATGGATATCATGTCATCTATTTCTTTCTCATAATGCTTTTTTGTAACCTTCAGCACTATCCAGTTAGCCCTGGCCTTTGTGGCATGCATGTACCAGTTATGCAATCTTCGCATTTTTGTTGGAAGATTATTTACCTCCTCAGGTTTGACGAGAGGTTTGCCGTACTGGTATTTGTATGCTACTTCACTCACGGGGAAGTACTTTAACTGGGATAAGTACTGGGCAATACTCATACCTTGAGCAGCGGCAGCTTCTCCGTATTCTGCAACTACCTCGGGATCATACTGCTCTTCGGCCCCACATTGGTATGGGAAATCACCTTGAGAGGGGCGCACGACTGTTTTGCTTGTTCTCCGAGCTGGGCAACAGATTTCTCGCTTGCATCAGTACTGCTCTTCGAGGCTTGTTGTGCCGCATGTGACTTTAGAATAGAACGCTCATAGTCTGATGACAGCTTTGGCTCGGGTTGATGAAGAGTCTTTAGCATTTTCAACACTCTGGCTTTTTCTTCTATGGTACTAGGGAACTCTGGCTCTTTCGGTCGCCTCAGCTTAGCGAAAAACGCCGTCGTTTCCGCATCAACGATAGTCGTAGTCTCCTCTTCAGTACAATCATAAGCTCTCTTGGGAGGAACCTTTAGTACTTTTGGAAGAGGCTCTTGTTTACGTTTCGGCGATCGCTTACCACGACGCAGAGTAGCGGTATGCTTACGCTTTCTATCCTGAGGCGCCGGCGATGGCTGCCGCGGCGATGGCTGCGCCGGAGATTGGTAACGCAACGGAGACGGGTGAGGCGACGGAGCCGGGTGAGGCGACGAAGACGGCTGCCGCGGCGGCGACGACCTCGCTGGAGACAGGTGAGGCGGCGGCGAAGATAGCCTTGGCGTGTGATTTCGAAGCACGATACATTTCTTTGGCCATAGAATGGTGACGTTTGTTGCGTCTCCCAGTACAGTCACATCCCCTTCACCTGCAGGGTAGTCAAGCTCCAAAACTTCAAAGGTGGGCATGATTTCATCCACCCCGAAAACAGCGTAGCCCTGTGGAACCGGACGACAGTGGCAAGTTGGTGTGGGTCCAATTGGTAAGGCATAGACGACCGCCACCTTCATTGATATGTTCACAACTTTGACAAGTAGCTCGCAGTGTGTCATCTCTGTGATATCCTCCACTGGGTAGCGAACAGGAGCCATCGTCGGTGCACCATCGTCATCGTCATTGTCATCACCTGGGACCTCGGTGGAAGCCACACTGCTTTTTCGATTATTTGATAGGCCGATAGCATCAAATGCAGTGTGCTACTGAGATGGGCCGGTAGTACTTTGCTCTTTAAGTGCGTTAATTTCATCTTGTTGTTGCTTTATTCATTCTTCAATTATACACATTCGCTCTTTCTGAATATCTGCTTCAACTTCCGCCTTGTCCTTTCTCCTCTGACGGCTTCTATCAGGATATTTCTTCCTCTCTTCGGGAAACCCAGTCCTCCATGGTTTGGAGCCGCTTGTGCCTCGTGTTCGTCCATCATGTTCCTTATTTCCAAGGGCGAGTGTGATCTCATCATTCTCTCTATCGGGAATGAAGTCCCCATCTTTAACAGCCTTTACTGCTTTTCTCATCTTCTCGATTGGCAAGGGGTCTTCTTTATGTCATATCTTATATATACACATCCCTTCCGAGTCCAACGTGCCCCCATGCCCGTAAAACCAATTCCTTGCACGTTCGACCCAATCGTCTGTCTCTGGGGTGATCTTTTTAGCATGCAGTTCATTCTCAAGTTTCTCCCACTTAGGAATGACAGCCCTGTAGCCACCTTGCCCCATAGTATGGTGATACTTCTTGTTAGCAGCATTCAGCTTATTCGTTGCAGACATTTTCTTAGCTTTTTTTGATGTCTTGTAATTCACAAACTCAGCCCATAATGGTTTTATCTTCTCAAACTGAATCTTCTTGAAATCCGGAGTCTTCTCTTTCACGACATAGTCAAGGTGCAATATTTTCTTCCAGTTGGTGAAACACTGGGCCATCTTATTCATAGCCCACTCCCTGACCTTAGCCTCCATGGCTCTCCCATGTTCTAAGGCGTCCTCAACTGGATCCTCCGCATTTGGATCCAGCTCTATCTTCGGTAGTTTGAAATTAAGCATGAGCCTCTTCCACAGTAAATCTTTGGCCTTGTTAGGGACAAACAAACATGTTCCCTCTTCTTCCGCATCAGCAGGCCTATTCCAATTTTGAATGGTGATCGAGATTAAGTCCCTAACGATTACTCCGCATTGTGCCACAAATTTGATTGCGACAACTTCGGAAGCCGTCGGTTTGCCGTCTTCAGCGATATCTTTGATCCTGAACCTCTTATGGTCTTCCAACTTTTTGGTTGGGCCTCATTGTAGGGTTCGCAGCATAGAAAACAAAAAAATTCCTACGATGTGAACTATGTACCAAGATCTATCTATTATATACAAACAACGGGCGGATGTATATCCGTAGAGAACATACCCTTGAAGACCGACAAAGCTTAACGAGTTCAACTCGTGGTTGGTGTAGACGATCTCTTGCCGATCTCAAGATCGAGAGGAAGTCCTAGCGCCGCAAATCAGCAGCGCATCCGTGCTCGTACACACGTTCGAGGCACCGAGCAACCTCCGCCTCCTCGCTCCAGCGAGGAAGCGTAAGCACAACCCTTTCTTGCCGAAAAGCCACGGGGAACATGTATCTCGCTAGTCCGAGACCATGGGGGATAAATTCTAGAGGGGGAGAGAGATCCTTCACGAGGAGGTGTGAGTGAGAAGTGAGGAGAGGGGTGCCTTTTATAGGAGGAGGGGGGACCCCAAGGGGGTGGCCGGCGCATGGGTGCTGCCCCCTTGCCCTCCCCTCTTCATGTGGGTGGACACTCCACTCACAAAATTCCTTTAAATTCCCTCCACTCAAAATCCCACTCAAAATTGCCATTAAATTTCCACCAAATTTAATGCAAACTCTCATTAAATAAAACTCTTTTATTTTATTCAGAATTTTGTCAATTACTTTAATGAAAAACATTCACAAATAACCCCTTGCTAGAATTCCATTTCACATACATAACCACTTTATGCAATTTCACCCGAAAACCTGTTTCGGTATCTAGTGAAATAAATTCCTGCGCTTGTTCATTCTTTCGGCATGAAACTTTTGCTCCAATTGGATGTCGGTGTCTCTTAAGTGTGTCATCCTACGGTTCGTGAATAGTGCGGACATGATCGAGACCCCTCTCGGATCAATAATCAGAAGCGGGATCTGGAGACCCATACTGACTCCCACACATTCAACGATGACTTTCTTGTGATCGTCGGAACCTTTTATGCTAGTATCTTAATCCCTTTGTTTCACGATATATTACATGTCCGAGATTCGATCATCGGTATCTCCATACCTAGTTTGATCTCATTGCCGACATGCACTCTTTTCTCGTTCCCGTGATATAACATTCTAGTGATCAAATCACTTGCTTGCAAGCTAATCAATGTGATATCACCGAGAGGGCCCAGAGTATATCTATCCATCATCGGGATGAACAAATTCCACTCTCGATCCATGAGACTCAACATAACACTTTATTAGTTCTGAATCCATCTTTATAATTACCCTGTTACGGTGTGACGTTTGATGTTATCAAGAAACTCTTCCGGTGTTAGTGATTGACATGATCTCATGGTCTAAGGATTAGGATCACTTCTTAAGTTTTTATAGCAATATAAACTCAATAACTTTGATCGTAATGCTCTACTTCGGATGAATGTTCATCACACCATTACACTAATGTTGTGATCACGTTATTAACAACATCCAATGTCCATGATCAGGAAACCTTGATCATCTTGTTAATCAACGAGCTAGTTTATGAGAGAGGCATAACTAGGAACTTTCTGTTTGTTTATTAAACACACATGTATTAACGTTTCCGTATTAATACAATTATAGAATGCAAAATAAAACATCTATCATATACTTGGAATACACATAATAAACACTTTATTATTGCCTCTCAGGGCATATTCCCTTCAGTCTCCCACTTGCACTAGAGACAATAATCTAGTTACATAGTGATAAATCTAACACCCATTGAGTTCTGGTGTTGATCATGTTTTGCTCTAGGGAGAGTTTTAGTCAACGGATCTGCTACATTGAGATCCGTATGTACTTAACAAATCTTTATATCTCCATCCTTGACATGCTCGCGGATGGAGTGAAACCGGCGCTTAATATGCTTGGAATGCTTGTGAGACCTTGGTTCTTTGGCATTGGCAATGGCACCATTGTTGTCACAATAGATCACCATTGGGTCCAACGCGTTTGCAACCACTCCTAGTTCGGATATGAACTCCTTCATCCAAACTGCTTCCTGAGCCGCTTCTGAAGCAGCAACATATTCGGCCTCCATTGTTGATCCCGCTACCACAGGTTGTTTGGAGATCCTCCAACTAACCGCTCCGCCATTCATGAGAAATACGTATCCGGATTGAGACTTAGAGTCATCCGGATCGGTGTCAAAGCTAGCATCAACATAACACTTAGCGGCGAGCTCTTCTTCACCTCCGTATACAAGAAACATATCCTTAGTTCTTCGTAAGTACTTAAGGATATTCTTGACCGCTATCCAGTGTTCCGAACCTGGATCCGATTGGTACCTACTAGTCAAACTAATATCATGTGCCACATCCGGTCTTGTACATAGCATGGCGTACATTATAGAGCCTATGGCTGAAGCATACGGGACTTTGTCCATTATCTCTCTTTCTTCCGCCGAAGCCGGACTTTGAGTCTTACTCAATGTCTTGCCTTGCAACATAGGTAAGAACCCCTTCTTACTTCCGTCCATTTTAAACTTCTTTAAAATCTTATCAAGGTATGTACTTTGCGATAGCCCTATTAGGCGCCTAGATCTATCTCTATAGATCTTTATGCCTAATATGTATGACGCTTCACCTAGGTCCTTCATTGAAAATTTGCTGTTTAGATAACTTTTAACACTGTTTAAAAGATCTATATCATTTCCGATCAATAATATGTCATCCACATATAATATCAGAAATGCCACATTGCTCCCACTCACTTTCTTGTAAATACAAGCTTCTCCATAAGTTTGGACAAATCCAAACTCTTTGATCACCTCATCAAAGCGGAGATTCCAACTTCGTGATGCTTTCTTCAATCCATAGATGGATCGCTGAAGCTTGCACACCTTGTTAGCATCCTTAGGATCGACAAAACCCTTTGGTTGTATCATATACAACTCTTCTTCAATATTACCATTGAGAAACGCGGTTTTGACATCCATCTGCCATATCTCATAATCGAAATATGCAGCAATTTCTAACGTAATCCTAACTGACTTTAGCATCGCTACGGGAGAGAAAGTCTCATCGTAGTCAACTCCTTGAATTTCTCGAAACCCCTTTGCGACAAGTCGAGCTTTATAGACGGTCACATTACCATCAGCATCAGTTTTCCTTTTGAAAATCCATTTGTTCTCCACGGCCTTTCGGTCGTGAGGTAATTCCACCAAGTTCCAAACTTGATTTTCATACATGGATTCCATCTCGGATTTCATGGCTTCTAACCATTTGTTGGAATCCGGGCTCATCATCGCTTCTTCATACGTCGCAGGGTCATCATTTTCATCAACCATGAAATTCATGACAGGATTTCCGTACATCTCGGGAGCTGCACGCGTCCTGATTGACGTGCGAGGTTCGGTAGTACTCTCTTTCGGAGTTTCATGATCATTATCATTAGTTCCCTCTTCAACAGGTGGAGCCAACTCCGGAACAACTTCCGGCGCTGCGCTACTCGCCATACTTTGAAGAGAAGGTTCAATAACCTCTTCGAGTTCTACCTTCCGACTACTCACACCTTTCGCGAGAAACTCTTTCTCTATAAAGGATCCATTCTTGGCAACAAAAACCTTGCCCTCGGATCTGTGATAGAAGGAATACCCAATATTTTCCTTAGGGTATCCTATGAAGATGCATTTTTCCGCTTTGGGTTTGAGTTTATCCGGTTGAAGTTTCTTCACATAAACATCGCATCCCCAAACTTTAAGAAATGACAGCTTAGGTTTGTTTCCAAACCATAATTCATACGGTGTCTTTTCAACGGATTTAGATGGTGCCCGATTTAAAGTGAATGCAGCAGTTTCTAGTGCATAACCCCAAAATGACAACGTCAAGCCCGTCAGAGACATCATAGATCGAACCATATCTAATAAAGTACGATTACGATGTTCCGACACACCATTTCTCGGTTGTGTTCCGGCAGGCGTGAGTTGTGAAACAATTCCACACTCTTTCATGTGAGTGCTAAACTCGTAACTTAGATACTCACCTCCACGGTCGGACCGTAGAAATTTGATCTTTCTATTACGATGATTTTCCACTTCATTCTGAAATTACTTGAACTTTTCAAAGGTTTCAGACTTGTGTTCCATCAAGTAGATATAACCGTATCTACTCAAATCATCCGTGAAAGTAACAAAATAACGATATCCACCTCGCGCCGACACACTCATTGGACCACATACATCAGAATGTATGATTTCCAATAAATCTGTCGCCCGTTCCATTGAACCGGAAAACGGCGTTCTAGTCATCTTGCCCATAAGGCATGGCTCACATGTATCAAATGATTCATAATCAAGTGATTCCAAAAGTCCATCCGAATGGAGCTTCTTCATGCATTTAACGCCAATATGACCTAGACGGCAGTGCCACATATATGCGGATATATCATCATTTAGTTTAATCCTTTTAGCATCAACTTTATGAATATGTGTAACATTATTATCGAGATCTAAAAGAAATAAACCATTCATCATCGGTGCATGACCATAAAAGATTTCATTCATATAAATGGAACAACCATTGTTCTCGGATTTAAATGAATAACCACTTCGCATCAAACATGATCCAGATACAATGTTCATGCTCAGTGCAGGCACCAGATAACAATTATTCAAGTTTATAACTAATCCCGACGGCAAATGGAGAGGCAGCGTTCCTACGGCGATCACATCAACGCTTGATCCATTTTTGACACGCATCTTGACCTCACCCCTTGCTAGCGGTCGCTTGTTCCGCAACCCCTGATTCGAGTTACAAATATTAGCAACTGAACCGGTATCAAATACCCAGGTGCTACTGCGAGCACTAGTCAAGTACACATCAATAACATGTATATCATATATACCTTTGTTTGCCTTGCCGACCTTCTTGTCTGCCAAATACTTGGGGCAGTTGCGCTTCCAGTGGCCAGTCCCCTTACAATAGTAGCACTCGGTATCAGACTTAGGTCCAACTCGGGGTTTCTTTTCAGGCACGGCAACAGGCTTGCCGCCCTTACTTCCCTTCCGTTTTCCCTTCTTGTCTTTCTTGAAACCAGTGTTCCTATTGATCATCAACACTTGATGTTCCTTTTTGATCTCCACTTCTGCAGTTTTAAGCATTGACAGAAGCTCGGGGAGAGACTTCTTCATGCCTTGCATATTATAGTTCATCACAAAGCTCTTATAGCTAGGTGGCAGAGACTGCAGAACACGATGGATGCCTAAGTCAATGGGAATCGATATTCCTAAGGACACAAGCTTATCGGCGAAACCCGACATCTTGAGTACATGCTCACTAACGGAGCTGTGCTCTTCCATCATGCAGCTAAAGAACTTTTCTGAAGCATTGTAGCTCTCTACAACAGCATGTGTGTCGAAAATCATTTTCAACCCACCCATTGTATCAAATGCATTGACGTTCTCAAAACATTTTCGAAGTTCCGGCTCTAGCCCATACAATATGCCGCAATGAACTAAATTGTGGTCCTCCTGACGAGTCTGATAGACATTCTTCTCCTCGTCAGGGGCATCCTCTAAAGGTGGGGGGCCTAGTGGAGCTTCTGGCACGTATTGCTTTTGTGCAGCAGAGAGGAGAATCCTCAAATTCATGGCCCATTCGGTAAAGTTGCTATCGTTCGTTGCTAGTTTCTCTTTCTCCATGAACACATTGAAATTAAAAGCAGGTGGTGCCATCTACAACAGAATTTGTAAAGTTTAGACTAAGTGTATGATAGATTGAGTTCAACTAATCCATATTACGAATGAACTCCCACTCAAAAACGACATCCCTCGTGCCTTTTTGGTGATTACATGAACCAAATCCACTATACCAAGTCCGATCATCACGTGAGTCGGTATAGCTTCAAAGGCGAGCATCAAATGGGCATCATATCAACTATATGACTCATGCTTAACCTTTCAGTCCGTGTTCCGAGGCCATGTCTGTACATGCTAGGCTCGCCAAGTTAGAACCTTAGTATTCGTGTGTGTAACTGTTTTACACCCGAAATATGGTCGTGGATCCAAGAACACCCGATCATCACGTGATGTCTTGGAGAGACAAAACATAATCGGTGCATACTAAAGGAAGTACACATTCTTATCTTGATATTTAAATGAGGGATCATATTATTATGCTAACAAAGCGCTAAACAAGCAATATAAGATGCAATCAAACATCACATGTTTATTAGTGAAATGTTATGGTTCCCGCAGATGATCTCTATCATGTGCATCGTGGTATGATCACTATCATACCTATATGTGTAAATCCAAGGTCTATGGAGTTTACACGCTATGTGTGTTGTAAGAGTATCATCTCATACTTCTACTTACAACACTACCATATCATAACATTAGCCCAGCAACAATCTAAACTAGACGCCTCTAATTTATCCATTGCAAGTTTTACGTGGCTTAAGGCTTTCGAGATAGAACCGTTCTTACCTACGAACATGAACCACAACGAGGATAACCAAATTGTTGACAACTCGTTGCAAAATAGATATTGACTATAGTAGGAGAGACAGACACCCGCTAGTCACTTATGCAAACTAGTTGCATGTCAAGGGTGGAACAGGTCTCATGTGCGAGGACATGTAAAGTTTGTCCGGGCCGCTTCATCCCACTATGCCACCAATATCCAAAATTACAACAAAGGAGCAACAACATGATCATCATCGCCCACATACTCATATGTGTACTACCCGTGTAAAGTATCTACACATAGATCCGGCTCTAATACCACTGTAGGGTTCGCAGCATAGAAAACAAAAAAATTCCTACGATGTGAACTATGTACCAAGATCTATCTATTAGATACAAACAACGGGCGGATGTATATCCGTAGAGAACATACCCTTGAAGACCGACAAAGCTTAACGAGTTCAACTCGTGGTTGGTGTAGACGATCTCTTGCCGATCTCAGGATCGAGAGGAAGTCCTAGCGCCGCAAATCAGCAACGCATCCGTGCTCCTACACACGTTCGAGGCACCGAGCAACCTTCGCCTCCTCGCTCCAGCGATGCAGCGGAAGCACAACCCTTTCTTGCCGAAAATCCACCGGGAACATGTATCTCGCTAGTCCGAGACCATGGGGGATAAATTCTAGAGGGGGAGAGAGATCCTTCACGAGGAGGTGTGAGTGAGAAGTGAGGAGAGGGGTGCCTTTTATAGGAGGAGGGGGGGACCCCAAGGGGGTGGCCGGCGCATGGGGGCTTCCCCCTTGCCCTCCCCTCTTCAGGTGGGTGGACACTCCACTCACAAAATTCCTTTAAATTCCCTCCACTCAAAATCCCACTCAAAATTGCCATTAAATTTCCACCAAATTTAATGCAAACTCTCATTAAATAAAACTCTTTTGTTTTATTCAGAATTTTGTCAATTACTTTAATGATAAACATTCACAAATAACCCCTTGCTAGAATTCCATTTCACATGCATAACCACTTTATGCAATTTCACCCGAAAACCTGTTTCGGTATCTAGTGAAATAAATTCCTGCACTTGTTCATTCTTTCGGCATGATTTGCTCCAATTGGATGTCGGTGTCTCTTAAGTGTGTCGCCCTATGGTTCGTGAATAATGCGGACATGATCGAGACCCCTCTCGGATCAATAATCAGAAGGGGGATCTGGAGACCCATACTGACTCCCACACATTCAACGATGACTTTCTTGTGATCGTCGGAACCTTTTACGCTAGTATCTTAATCCCTTTGTTTCACGATATATTACATGTCCGAGATTCGATCATCGGTATCTCCATACCTAGTTTGATCTCGTTACCTACATGCACTCTTTTCTCGTTCCCGTGATATAACATTCTACTAATCAAATCACTTGCTTGCAAGCTAATCAACGTGATATCACCGAGAGGGCCCAGAGTATATCTATCCGTCATCGAGATGAACAAATTCCACTCTCGATCCATGAGCCTCAACATAACACTTTATTAGTTCTGAATCCATCTTTATAATTACCCTGTTATGGTGTGACGTTTGATGTTATCAAGAAACTCTTCCGGTGTTAGTGATTGACATGATCTCATGGTATAAGGATTAGGATCACTTCGTAAGTTGTTATAGCAATATAAACTCAATGACTTTGATCGTAATGCTATACTTCGGATGAATGTTCATCACACCATTACACTAATGTTGTGATCACGTTATTAACAACATCCAATGTCCATGATCAGGAAACCTTGATCATCTTGTTAATCAACGAGCTAGTTTATGAGAGAGGCATAACTAGGAACTTTCTGTTTGTTTATTAAACACACATGTATTAGCTTTTCCGTATTAATACAATTATAGCATGCAAAATAAACATCTATCATATACTTGGAATACACATAATAAACACTTTATTATTTCCTCTCAGGGCATATTCCCTTCACTCATCCGCTCTTTTCAGTAGATTTGTTCGATCCGGAGGGCTAAAAGAAGAAAGATCGTCATTACTATTTCTATATACATAGCAGATGATTAATTAATAAATTAATTATATTACATGCACCTCGCCAGAGCGGTCGTCTTCTCGATTACACAAGGCATCGCCTTCTCCCTCGCAGAAGGCATCACCTTCAACCTCAAACAAGTCGTCTCTTCCGGCAAAAAGAGGATCACCCTCACCGAAGTTGTTCAGAAATGTCGATACATACCTTGGATC
The DNA here is from genome assembly GCA_910589765.1 of Avena atlantica. Lineage (NCBI taxonomy): Eukaryota > Viridiplantae > Streptophyta > Magnoliopsida > Poales > Poaceae > Avena > Avena atlantica. The sequence goes on from OU342733.1 coordinate 5,208,362, forward strand.
AACTCTTCCTTTTCTTCGTCTCTGTCGTGTGGGTCCATATTTTCTGCATAGGTGGAAAAACGGATAAGTCAAAGCGGTTAAGGGAGAATATTAGGTACGGTGTTGAGAGATATAAACCCTAATTCAGAGAAACCCTAATATATACATACACAATAATAATAATGAATCTTCAATATCAGAAACCCTAATTCGGAGAAACCCTCGGGCTCGGATCCTATCGCGAAGAACCAATACCGGAAAGAAAGGCGGCAATCAATACATGGCATAATACAATGCGCAATCAATATGTACATCAACATAGGTGGGGGTAGTTTTTCATCGGGTCTGGGGCTACCCACAGTGACTGACCAGTGGGGCCAAAGACTAATAATACCTAACTAATTAATAAACCTAATAATACCTAACTAATAATAAACCTAATAATCCAAACTAATAAACCTAATAAACCTTATATGCTAGGAGCAGTGGAACAGGTAATATAAGCTCAAAGGGAGTAATGCAACCGATAGGACACACTATATATGATAAAAGACCACAATAGAATCGTATGCATCATGGCAAGAATTGAAATGCTTTCGAAATCATAGGATTATATCATGGTGGGGCTATGCTTGCCTTTGCCTGTTGATAGCCGAAAGCAGAGCTTAAGGATCCTTGTACTTGACTTGATTACAGTTGGTCAAGTATTTGTCTTCGAGCTTCTACGGTGTTGATCTCTGGCTTCAATCTCGATCTCGATCTCGTATTCTACCGGGAAGAACTAAACACCGGAAAGAAAGGGAAACAGTCAACACATGGCATCGATACAATTATCAAGCAAGTATGATGATATGACAAGTTGAATTGCATTGAAATGTAACCCTAAAGCATGCTCGACAATAAATCGAGGTTCCGAGGGGTGAAAACCCTAACTCAGAGACACTCCGGAACACATGAGAGGGGTGGATTTGTTCTTCTAATTAAAATTGGCATTTAAGTTGTTGAAAAATGCATTATTATAGCTTAGATAGCTAGGTTTCATTTTTCTGAACATTTTAATATATTATTCATATTTTTCTGACTTATAGATTAAAAGTTATTGAATTTATAAAATTATAATTATTTATGAAATTATTAAAAGCTGGTTAAACTTTTACATGTGGCCTCTGGCCCACAGGTCAGCCTCTCTGGCTAGCCCCAGCCCGAGTCTGCGAGCGCACTGACGCACGGGTGACGGGTGACGTCAGGATGACATCACGCCGGTGGTGGCTTGCAGGACGGTGACGGGGAACGGCGTTAGGGGGCGATCTAGGGTACGTGCGTGCGCGCGTTAGAGAGAGGGGGTTGAGGCGAGCCAAAGAGTAGCGGCGCCGCCTCGAAAAGGTCACCAGAGAGGGGAGGACGACGACGGTGAGCGGCGGTGGTGGCAGGTGGTCGACGGGGAGGAGGAACCAGAGCGAGAGGGGGCGAGAGAGAGGTTCCACGAGGACCAGCAGCTCACAGGTGTGCGGTGGTGGTGATGGGGAGGCGAGGCGAGGTCGGGAGCCGGCGAATCGACGGTGGCACCGGTCGTCGGGCTCGAGGGAGACAGAGTCGTTGGCGAAGATTGGGAGCGAGCGGGGCCGATTCCTTCGGGGAGAATCCTCGGGGCGACGAGGCGAACCTTCCTGCAAGCTTGGCTGGGCGAGGGGCGGCTGGTAGGGCGTGCAGGGCGGCGGGGCATCCTGACGGCGTCATGCGCGAGAAGAGATTGTGAGATGGGGAAGAAGAAGAGGAGGGATACCCAGTTATAACCAAAGGACCTTTAGTCCTGGTTGGTGGCTCCAACCTGGACTAAAGGGTCATACGTCCCGGTTGGTCTCCAACCGGGACGTATACGCCACTTTTTTCAGCAGACCAAGGGTTGGCGCGCGCAGGGGTCTTTAGTCCCGGTTGGTGGCTCCAACCGGGACATATGACCCTGTTTTTAAAAAAAAATTCAGGAATTTTCTCTCTCTTCTCGCCTTATTTTTTATTTTGGGGTTTAAATTTGTAATGTTTTTAAATGATAATTACTTTGGAATATAGAAAAACTTTAAACATAAAAAGTGTTTGAATTTGAATAGCCAATTCAAAACCATTTTATGTTTTTAAAAATAATTAATGTAACCATTTAAAATTAAAAATGAATTAACTTATATTTTTTGAATATTAATTTGGAATTTAGAAAAACTTTAAACATAAAAAGTGTTTGTATTTGAATAGCTAATTCAAAACCATTTTCTATTTTTAAAAAATAATTAATGTAACCATTTAAAATTAAAAATGAATTAACTCATATATTTTGAATATTAATTTTAGAAAAACTTTAAACATAAAAAGTGTTTGAATTTGAATAGATAATTCAAAACCATTTTTTTTAAAAATAATTAATGTAACCATTTAAAATTAAAAATGAATTAACTTATATTTTTTGAATAATAATTTGGAATTTAGAAAAACTTTAAACATAAAAAGTGTTTGAATTTGAATAACTAATTCAAAACAATTTTCTGTTTTTAATTTGGATTTGAATTAACTTATATTTTTATATATTAATGGGCGGGAAAAAAAGGACGGGGAAAATGGGCGGAAAGAAAATTTTATTAGGATAGAACTAGAATTAAGTACATAACGCAACTAACACAAAGTTACATAGAAGAACTGAAAATTAAGATACATGGCCAGATTAAGCCACAATCGGCCGAACTTGTTTTGCAATGTTGGAGTGATTCAGTCATGCTCCTACACCTGTAATACTCGCCACTATAGTCGTCGTACTCGCCGCGGCCGTCGTCGCTATCATCGTCGCTGTCGTCGTCGGGGTCGCCGTAGTTGAAACTTGAAGGCTGAGTACGAGTGAGCTGGACTTAAGGGTAGCGCAGGCGGGGGCTAGAGTCGGCGGCCGCGTCGTAGGCCATGACGCTCTAGAGAGTCCGGCCGTGCCACCACAGCCGACGACCGGCCTCGTTGAAGTTTGGAGGAGGTGGGCCGTCCTCCTCGTGCCTGGCGAGCGCCCTCTCACGCCGATCCACGAAGAAGGCTTCCCAAGTCGGGATGCCATCTGGGATTCCTCCGCTGCTCCGGCGTGAGCTCGAAGTAGTAGTGGTTCGTGATGGCCATCCGGCGCGCCACACCTAGAGGGACAGGAGGAACCGGCACACCTCCGGCGCTCAGCATCTAGCCGACGGGGACACAGTAGCCCGGCGGGCAGGGGTAGTTCGAGGCGCAAAGCGCCTTTTCCTCCCTGGGAGTTAGTGCTACGGTGGAAGTCATGGGAAAGAGTGATGAGGTTGCAGATATGAGTCTAGAGATGTGCAATGACAATGGAGGCCAACCCTACATATATATATAGTGGGAAATGGCACGAAGATAACTAGAGGGAAGAACTGGCGGGAAAAACTGGCGGAAAAAAATGGCGGGAAGAAAAATGGCTCATTTAGAACTTGCATTGGATCTCTGAAGAAACCACATATTGCGAGTCCAAAAATGATTTTTTCAAAAAATCGCGGACGATAGATCATGTACCTATAGTACAAACCGGACCCACTTCCTACCGATTCGGCAGACATTTGTCCTTTTTACCCGGGATGGACGAAAAAGTTTGAGATGTCCCGGTTGGGAGATAGTCCATATAAGGTGGTCTAGTATTTTAGGAAAATGGGACTGTGGCATTCTGAAACATCATTTTTGTGGTTACTTCACAAAACGACCCGTTTTTGCGCTCGGAAAATGGAAAAGGTCTTTTCCGTGCGACAAAAAGGAAAACTTCCTCCTGCAACATTGTTCTCCATACCAATGTCCAGATTCATGCATAATATGGGCACAACATCACAAACTATGCCGTGATTCAGCACATAACATCGGTCTTTTGGACCGAAAGCCATGAAACCTCGAACATGAGAGGTCATTTTGTGAAGGTTTTTTCGAGACATGATCAATATACCAAGTCTAGTATTTTTCCTTTCAACTATGTCACATAATATGACACCACGCGAAGGATTTTCATTGTTCGGATTTTTTTGAATTTCTTATGCCCGTTTTGAATTTTTTGAATTTCTAACTATGGTCGAACCGGCGTGCATGAAGATAGGGGCCACGCATCGTTAGAACTTGCATTGGATCTCTGAAGAAACCACATATTGCGAGTCCAAAAATTATTTTTTCAAAAAATCACGGGCGATAGATCATGTACCTGTAGTACAAACCGGACCCACTTCCTACCGATTCGGCAGACATTTATCCTTTTACACGGGATGGACGAAAAGGTTTGAGATGTCCCGGTTGGGAGATAGTCTATGTAAGGTGGTCTAGTATTTTAGGAAAATGGGACGGTAGCATTCTGAAATAGCATTCTGGTGGTTACTTCACCAAACGACCCGTTTTTTGCGCTCAGAAAATGGAAAAGGGCTTTTCCGTGCGACAAAAAGGAAAACTTCCTCATGCAACATTGTTCTCCATACCAATGTTCACATGCATGCATAATATGGGCACAACATCACAAACTATGCCATGATTCAGCACATAACATCGGTCATTTGGACCGAAAGCCAGGAAACCTCGAACATGATAGGTCATTTTGTGAAGGTTTTTTCGAGACATGATCAATATACCAAGTCTGGTGTTTTTCCTTTCAACTATGTCACATGATATGACACCACGCGAAGGATTTACATTGTTCGGATTTTTTTGGAATTTCTTATGCCCGTTGAATTTTTTGAATTTCTAACTATGGTCGAACCGGCGTGCATGAAGATAGGGGACGAGCATCGTTAGAACTTGCATTGGATCTATGAAGAAACCACATATTGCGAGTCCAAAAATGATTTTTTCAAAAAATCACGGGCGATAGATCATGTACCTGTAGTACAAACCGGACCCACTTCCTACCGATTCGGTAGATATTTGTCCTTTTTACCCGGGATAGACGAAAAGGTTTGAGATGTCCTGATTGGGAGATAGTCCATGTAAGGTGGTCTAGTATTTTAGGAAAATGGGATGGTAGCATTCTGAAACAGCATTTTGGTGGTTACTTCACAAAACGACCCATTTTTTGCGCTCGGAAAATGGAAAAGGGATTTTCCGTAAGACAAAAAGGAAAACTTCCCCCTGCAACATTGTTCTCCATACCAATGTCCACATGCATGCATAATATGGGCACAACATCACAAACTATGCCGTGATTCAGCACATAACATCGGTCATTTGGACCGAAAGCAATGAAACCTCGAACATGATAGGTCATTTTGTGAAGGTTTCTTCGAGACATGATCAATATACCAAGTCTGGTATTTTTCCTTTCAACTATGTCACATAATATGACACCACGCGAAGGATTTTCATTGTTAGGATTTTCAATATACTAAAGGATTTTCATTGCTTGATCATCAGCTCGGACCTCCGTGGAAGCCACGATGCTTCTCCGCTGGCTAAGATCCAATGCAAGATCATCAGACCGTGGGTGAGTTGACGACGGTGGCTTTGGCTAATTTCATGCATGAGATTCTTCAGATCAGCTAGGTCCTGCTCTACCCTGGATATCCGGTCTGCCTCCCGGTCCTTCTTTCTCTGACGGCTTCTGTAACTAGCATCATACTGAGAAAACCCTTTCTTCCACGAGACATCGGCGCCTTTGCCTCGTGTTCGTTCTCCCTTTTCAAGATTCCCTAGGGCGCGTGTCAGCTCGTCGTTCTCTCTCTCGGGACGGAACAATCCCAATTGAGCATCGTTCATTGCTTGAATAAGGTCTTGGGAGGGTTTTAGAATTTTATCATGAAATAATGTCTTTCCTGTTCCTGGGTCCAAGGATCCCCCGTGCTCGTACCACCAGTGCTTTGACCTCTTGGGCCATCCATCTGTACCAGGAGTGACGCCTCTAGACCTCATGTTCCTCTCCATAGTTTTCCACTTAGGGACGGCACTCTTGTAGCCACATGTCCCCATTTTATGATGGTATTTCTTGTTGGCAGCATTTAACGCGTTCTTTGCCGACTTTGCCTTTGCTTTATCAGATTGCTTGTACTGTACAGAATCGGGCCACTGTTCTCTCAACTTCTCGTTTACTCCTTTGAAGTCTGGAGTTTTATTTTTCGCGACATATTTCGCGTATAAACTTTTCTTGTGGTTCCGTTACAGTTCAGCCATCTTGCTCAGAGCCCACTCCTTCACTTTTGCTCTATTTTCAAGCCCACCTGGCCTTGGGGTAATACCATCTACCTCAAATTCTTCATACTCTGGAGGTAGTATGAAATGCGATATGAGCTTCTGCCAAAGGTCATCTTTGGCATCATCGATGACATAGCTAGATTCTTCACTGGATTTCTTTGACTGATTCCATTCTTGGATGGTGATCGGCAGGTTGTCCCTAACAAGCACCCTGCATTGATTTATAAACAACCTCCGGTGCTTCTCTGGAGCAATCGGTTCACCATCGTCATCTATTTCTTCGATGGTGAACCTCTGATTACCATCCAACTTTTTGTTCGGCCCTCATTTCGTTCGAGCTGTCGATTGCTTCGATCCGGTGGGCTAAAAAAAGAAGGGCGAGTGATTAATATATATCTAGATCAGTTAATGAATAGAGGTAACACGAGACTGATTAATATAACACGAGAGAGTGATTAATATATATATAATAGGAAGCCCATATGGGACACCATGGTGACTGGGCACTATATCTGTATTCATTCAAATTCTTACATACCTGATGGTATACGTACGCAAATTTCACATACCTAACTTATACATACCTAAGTTATGTGTATCCTAGTTACATATACCCAAGGTATCACATACCTAAAGCATATGTATCTAAGTTACATATATATTCACGTATGCAGGGTACGTATACATTACATATGTGATACCTAGGTATATGTAACTTAGGTATCTATATCTTAGGTATGTGATACCTAGGTATGTGTAACTTAGGTATCTATATTCACGTATGCAGGATACGTATACAACAAGCATTAGGTATGTGATACCTAGGTATATGTAACTTAGGTATCTATATCTTAGGTATGTGATACATATGTATGTGTAACTTAGGTATATATACCTTCAGGTATGTCTAGTTCAAAAGAGAATTTATGCGTATCATGCTTGGTGTCTGGGCACCAAGGTGCACCATTCATTTTACCCTATATATATATATATACACCTCGCCGGATCCTGTCGAGGGGCCATCATTATTTTTGTTATTTGTTTGCCCTTCGTCCATCTGGTCTTCCCCTTGGTACATTAGGTTTTCCTCTAGTCCATCATCGGATGGATTCATATATGAGGATATCTCATCCTCGAGCAAAATATCTTCGCCGGTAGTGATATTAAGAGGAATTTCACCTTTTATCATGCCCTGAAGAAAACCTTCACCGATGCGACCAGGATCTTCGGATGGATCTATGACTTAATTATCTATAACAAAAAGAGAGTTAAACAGTTTAGAAAAAAAATAACCCTTATAACTAAAACAATATAATCCTAATATTATTTGTGCTAAAGCAATAATCATAATAACTACAAAAAATAACCCTAATAAAACAATAATCCTAATATTATTTGTGGTAAAACAAAAAAATAACTAAACAATATAATCCTAATTAATAAAACAAAAAATAACTAAAACAATATAATCCTAATAAATAAAACAAAAAAATAACTAAAACAATAATCCTAATCCTAATTCTAATATTTTAACTAGAACAATAATCCTAATACTAATCCTAATAACTAAAAAACTATAGAAAAATATAACAAGAAACTATAAAAAAACTATAAAAAGTATTAACATTTCCTAATAATATAATAATAATATAAATACTAAGAATAACATTTATACAAAACCTAAATATTACTAATAATAATAATAAATATTACTACAAAAACATAAATATACTACTAATTAATACTAGACTAATTAATACTAGACTAATTATACAAAAACCTAAATATATAATTAATACTAGACTATATAATTAAATAACCCCCTCGGGCGAGGTGGGCGGCCGGAGGAACAACGGCGCGGCGAGGCGGTGCGGCACGGCAGGGCGGCGCGACACGGCGGGGCGGCGCGCGCGGCACGGCGGCATGGCGCGACACGTACGGCGGGCGGTGACACGGCAAGGCGGCGCGGAGGCTCGGCGATGCAGCGTGCGACGGCTCTGCGGTACGGAGGGGCGGCCGGAGACGAGGGCGGCGACGCGGGAATCGGCTGGGCAGCACCTCCCCTGTTCTCTGCGTCGATGGCGCCTTCTCGTCTTCGTCTTCATCGTCAAATCTTGCTAAGTGCTGGGTGGGCGCGCCAGGGGCAAGCGCGTGGTATATAAAGTATCACACCTTTAGTCCCGGGCTAAGCCGCCGCCCGCGACTAAAGGGTGATTAGTCCCGGGCCATGGCTTAACCTGCGACTAAAGACCCCCCTTTAGTCGCGGGTTAAGCCACGGCCCGGGACTAAATGGTTTTTTCGGCCGCTTCGTTTTTGCGCGCGCAGGCACCCTTTAGTCCCGGGTCCAGCCACGACCCGCGACTAATTAGTTTTTTGTAAATTTTCTATTTTTAGTTCAAATCAAATATAAAACTTTGGAAAATCATATCTTTTATTGTAATAATCCAAATAAAACAAATAATATGTCTATTATTATCAGAAAAATATAAATAATCTTAACATAATATCCATTTATCTATTTGCATCATTTAAAAATTATTTCATTTGTAAATTTCTTTTTTTAATTCATATCAAATATAAAACTTTGGAAAATCATATCTTTTATTCTAAAAATTCAAATAAAACAAATAATATGTCTATTATTATCAAAAAATATAAAGAATCTTAATATAATATCCATTTATCTGTTTGCATCATTTATAAATTATTTCATTTGTAAATTTCTTTTTTTAATTCAAATCAAATATAAAACTTTGGAAAATCATATATTTTATTGTAAAAATCCAAATAAAAGAAATAATATGTCTATTATTATCAAAAAAATATAAAGAATCTTAATATAATATCCATTTATCTGTTTGCATCATTTATTAATTATTTCATTTGTAAATTTCTTTTTTTAATTCAAATCAAATATAATACTTTGGAAATTCATATCTTTTATTGTAAAAATCCAAATAAAACAAATAATATGTCTATTATTATCAAAAAATATAAAGAATATTAATATAATATCCATTTATCTATTTGCATCATTTATAAATTATTTCATTTGTAAATTTCTTTTTTTAATTCAAATCAAATATAAAACTTTGGAAAATCATCCACCGCTTCCGCCAAGTTTTAATATATCCACCGCTTCCCACCAAGTTTTCCCGCCCTTTCCATTCTACGAGAGATTTTAGTCCCGGTTGTAGTCACTAACCGGGACTAAAGATATTTCCCACCATTTCCCAAAGCTTCACGCCAAGTTTTCCCGCCCTTTCCCTCTATATCTAGGGTGATCGCGCCATGGCTATCCACACATACACACCTTCCTCTCTTAGAACAATGGACAATGCCTACAGGGCCATTCTGACCCTCGAGGAGACCGAGGCGCTACGCGCCTCTAACTACCCTTGTCCGCTGGGCTACCGGTCGCCCGCCGGCTGGATGCTGAGCGCTGGAGGGGTTCCTGTCCTTCCTGTCCCTCAAGGTTCCGCACGCCAGGCGGCCATCACGAACCACTTCTACCACGAGCTCACGCCGGAGCAGCGGATGGATCCCAGTGGGATCCCGACAACTACGACACCTGGAACAGTGTTAAAAGTTATCTAAACAGCAAATTTTCAATGAAGGGCCTAGGTGAAGCGTCATACATATTAGGCATAAAGATCTATAGAGATAGATCTATGCGCCTAATAGGGCTATCGCAAAGTACATACCTTGATAAGATTTTAAAGAAGTTAAAAATGGAAGATAGTAAGAAGGGGTTCTTACCTACGACACAAGGCACGACATTGAGTAAGACTCAAAGTCCGGCTACGGTGGAAGAAAGAGAGAAAATGGACAAAGTCCCCTATGCTTCAGCCATAGGCTCTATTATGTACGCCATGCTATGTACAAGACCGGATGTGGCAAATGCTATTAGTTTGACTAGTAGGTACCTATCGGATCCAGGTTCGGAACACTGGAAAGCGGTCAAGAATATCCTTAAGTACTTGTGAAGAACTAAGGATATGTTTCTTGTATACAGAGGTGAAGAAGAGCTCGTCGCTAAGTGTTATGTCGATGCTAGCTTTGACACCGATCGGGATGACTCTAAGTCTCAATCCGGATAAGTTTTTCTCATGAATGGCCGAGCGGTTAGTTGGAGGAGCTCCAAACAACCTGTGGTGGCGGGATCAACAATGGAGGCCAAATATGTTGTTGCTTAGGAAGCGGCTCGGGAAGCAGTTTGGATGAAGGAGTTCATATCCGAACTAGGTGTGGTTGCAAACGCATTGGACCCAATGGTGATCTATTGTCAAAACAATGATGCCATTGCCAATGCCAAAGAGCCAAGGTCTCACAAGCATTCCAAGCATATTAAGCGCCAGTTTCACTCCATCCGCGAGCATGTCAAGGATGGAGATATAAAGATTTGTAAAGTACATACAGACCTCAATGTAGCAGATCCATTGACTAAAACTCTCACTAGAGCAAAACATGATCTACACCAGAACTCCATGGGTGTTAGATACATCACTATGTAACTAGATTATTGTCTCTAGTGCAAGTGGGAGACTGAAGAGAATATGCCCTGAGAGACAATAGTAAAGTGTTTATTATGTGTATTCCAAGTATATGATAGATGTTTATTTTGCATGCTATAATTGTATTAATACGGAAACATTAATACATGTGTGTTTAATAAACAAACAGAAAGTTCCTAGTTTTGCCTCTCTCATAAACTAGCTCGTTGATTAACAAGATGATCACAGTTTCCTGATCATAGACATTGGATGTTGTTAATAACGAGATCACAACATTAGTGTAATGATGTGATGAACATTCATCTGAAGTAAGCATTACGATCAAAAGTCATTGAGTTTATATTGCTATAAACAACTTACGAAGTGGTCCTAATCCTTAGACCATGATATCATGCCAATCACTAACACCGGAAGAGTTTCTTGTTGACATCAAACGTCACACCATAACTGGGTGATTATAAAGATGGATTCAAAGCTACTAAAGTGTTATGTTGAGACTCATGGATCAAGAGTGGAATTTTTTCATTCCAATGACGGATAGATATACTCTGGGCCCTCTCGGTGATATCACATTGGTTAGCTTGCAAGCAAGTGATTTGATCACTAGAATGTTATATCACGGGAACGAGAAAAGAGTGCATGTCAGTAACGAGATCAAACTAGGTATGGAGATACCGATGATCGAATCTCGGACATGTAATATATCGTGAAACAAAGGGATTAAGATACAAGCATAAAAGGTTCCGATGATCACAGGAAAGTCATCGTTGAATGTGTAGGAGTCAGTATGGATCTCCAGGTCCCGCTACTGATTATTGATCGGAGAAGGGTCTCGATCATGTCCGCATTTATTCGCGAACCGTAGGGTGACACACTTAAGGGACACTGACATCTAGTTGGAGCAAATGTTTCATGCCGGAAAGAATAAACAAGCGCAGGAATTTATTTCACTAGATACCGAAACAGGTTTTCGGGTGAAATTGCAGAAAGTGTTTTTGCATGTGAAATAGAATTCTAGCAAGGGGTTATATGTGAATGTTTGTCATTAAAGCAATTTAAAAAATTCTGAATAAATAAAAAGAGTTTTATTTATGATAGTTCGCATTAAATTGGCGGAAAAAAATGGCGGGAAGAAAAATGGCTCATTTAGAACTTGCATTGGATCTCTGAAGAAACCACATATTGCGAGTCCAAAAATGATTTTTTCAAAAAATCGCGGACGATAGATCATGTACCTATAGTACAAACCGGACCCACTTCCTACCGATTCGGCAGACATTTGTCCTTTTTACCCGGGATGGACGAAAAAGTTTGAGATGTCCCGGTTGGGAGATAGTCCATATAAGGTGGTCTAGTATTTTAGGAAAATGGGACTGTGGCATTCTGAAACATCATTTTGGTGGTTACTTCACAAAACGACCCGTTTTTGCGCTCGGAAAATGGAAAAGGTCTTTTCCGTGCGACAAAAAGGAAAACTTCCTCCTGCAACATTGTTCTCCATACCAATGTCCAGATTCATGCATAATATGGGCACAACATCACAAACTATGCCGTGATTCAGCACATAACATCGGTCTTTTGGACCGAAAGCCATGAAACCTCGAACATGAGAGGTCATTTTGTGAAGGTTTTTTCGAGACATGATCAATATACCAAGTCTAGTATTTTTCCTTTCAACTATGTCACATAATATGACACCACGCGAAGGATTTTCATTGTTCGGATTTTTTTGAATTTCTTATGCCCGTTTTGAATTTTTTGAATTTCTAACTATGGTCGAACCGGCGTGCATGAAGATAGGGGCCACGCATCGTTAGAACTTGCATTGGATCTCTGAAGAAACCACATATTGCGAGTCCAAAAATTATTTTTTCAAAAAATCACGGGCGATAGATCATGTACCTGTAGTACAAACCGGACCCACTTCCTACCGATTCGGCAGACATTTATCCTTTTACCCGGGATGGACGAAAAGGTTTGAGATGTCCCGGTTGGGAGATAGTCTATGTAAGGTGGTCTAGTATTTTAGGAAAATGGGACGGTAGCATTCTGAAATAGCATTTTGGTGGTTACTTCACCAAACGACCCGTTTTTTGCGCTCAGAAAATGGAAAAGGGCTTTTCCGTGCGACAAAAAGGAAAACTTCCTCATGCAACATTGTTCTCCATACCAATGTTCACATGCATGCATAATATGGGCACAACATCACAAACTATGCCATGATTCAGCACATAACATCGGTCATTTGGACCGAAAGCCAGGAAACCTCGAACATGATAGGTCATTTTGTGAAGGTTTTTTCGAGACATGATCAATATACCAAGTCTGGTGTTTTTCCTTTCAACTATGTCACATGATATGACACCATGCGAAGGATTTACATTGTTCGGATTTTTTTGGAATTTCTTATGCCCGTTGAATTTTTTGAATTTCTAACTATGGTCGAACCGGCGTGCATGAAGATAGGGGACGAGCATCGTTAGAACTTGCATTGGATCTATGAAGAAACCACATATTGCGAGTCCAAAAATGATTTTTTCAAAAAATCACGGGCGATAGATCATGTACCTGTAGTACAAACCGGACCCACTTCCTACCGATTCGGTAGATATTTGTCCTTTTTACCCGGGATAGACGAAAAGGTTTGAGATGTCCTGATTGGGAGATAGTCCATGTAAGGTGGTCTAGTATTTTAGGAAAATGGGATGGTAGCATTCTGAAACAGCATTTTGGTGGTTACTTCACAAAACGACCCATTTTTTGCGCTCGGAAAATGGAAAAGGGATTTTCCGTAAGACAAAAAGGAAAACTTCCCCCTGCAACATTGTTCTCCATACCAATGTCCACATGCATGCATAATATGGGCACAACATCACAAACTATGCCGTGATTCAGCACATAACATCGGTCATTTGGACCGAAAGCAATGAAACCTCGAACATGATAGGTCATTTTGTGAAGGTTTCTTCGAGACATGATCAATATACCAAGTCTGGTATTTTTCCTTTCAACTATGTCACATAATATGACACCACGCGAAGGATTTTCATTGTTAGGATTTTCAATATACTAAAGGATTTTCATTGCTTGATCATCAGCTCGGACCTCCGTGGAAGCCACGATGCTTCTCCGCTGGCTAAGATCCAATGCAAGATCATCAGACCGTGGGTGAGTTGACGACGGTGGCTTTGGCTAATTTCATGCATGAGATTCTTCAGATCAGCTAGGTCCTGCTCTACCCTGGATATCCGGTCTGCCTCCCGGTCCTTCTTTCTCTGACGGCTTCTGTAACTAGCATCATACTGAGAAAACCCTTTCTTCCACGAGACATCGGCGCCTTTGCCTCGTGTTCGTTCTCCCTTTTCAAGATTCCCTAGGGCGCGTGTCAGCTCGTCGTTCTCTCTCTCGGGACGGAACAATCCCAATTGAGCATCGTTCATTGCTTGAATAAGGTCTTGGGAGGGTTTTAGAATTTTATCATGAAATAATGTCTTTCCTGTTCCTGGGTCCAAGGATCCCCCGTGCTCGTACCACCAGTGCTTTGACCTCTTGGGCCATCCATCTGTACCAGGAGTGACGCCTCTAGACCTCATGTTCCTCTCCATAGTTTTCCACTTAGGGACGGCACTCTTGTAGCCACATGTCCCCATTTTATGATGGTATTTCTTGTTGGCAGCATTTAACGCGTTCTTTGCCGACTTTGCCTTTGCTTTATCAGATTGCTTGTACTGTACAGAATCGGGCCACTGTTCTCTCAACTTCTCGTTTACTCCTTTGAAGTCTGGAGTTTTATTTTTCGCGACATATTTCGCGTATAAACTTTTCTTGTGGTTCCGTTACAGTTCAGCCATCTTGCTCAGAGCCCACTCCTTCACTTTTGCTCTATTTTCAAGCCCACCTGGCCTTGGGGTAATACCATCTACCTCAAATTCTTCATACTCTGGAGGTAGTATGAAATGCGATATGAGCTTCTGCCAAAGGTCATCTTTGGCATCATCGATGACATAGCTAGATTCTTCACTGGATTTCTTTGACTGATTCCATTCTTGGATGGTGATCGGCAGGTTGTCCCTAACAAGCACCCTGCATTGATTTATAAACAACCTCCGGTGCTTCTCTGGAGCAATCGGTTCACCATCGTCATCTATTTCTTCGATGGTGAACCTCTGATTACCATCCAACTTTTTGTTCGGCCCTCATTTCATTCGAGCTGTCGATTGCTTCGATCCGGTGGGCTAAAAAAAGAAGGGCGAGTGATTAATATATATCTAGATCAGTTAATGAATAGAGGTAACACGAGACTGATTAATATAACACGAGAGAGTGATTAATATATATATAGTAGGAAGCCCATATGGGACACCATGGTGACTGGGCACTATATCTGTATTCATTCAAATTCTTACATACCTGATGGTATACGTACGCAAATTTCACATACCTAACTTATACATACCTAAGTTATGTGTATCCTAGTTACATATACCCAAGGTATCACATACCTAAAGCATATGTATCTAAGTTACATATATATTCACGTATGCAGGGTACGTATACATTACATATGTGATACCTAGGTATATGTAACTTAGGTATCTATATCTTAGGTATGTGATACCTAGGTATGTGTAACTTAGGTATCTATATTCACGTATGCAGGATACGTATACAACAAGCATTAGGTATGTGATACCTAGGTATATGTAACTTAGGTATCTATATCTTAGGTATGTGATACATATGTATGTGTAACTTAGGTATATATACCTTCAGGTATGTCTAGTTCAAAAGAGAATTTATGCGTATCATGCTTGGTGTCTGGGCACCAAGGTGCACCATTCATTTTACCCTATATATATATATATACACCTCGCCGGATCCTGTCGAGGGGCCATCATTATTTTTGTTATTTGTTTGCCCTTCGTCCATCTGGTCTTCCCCTTGGTACATTAGGTTTTCCTCTAGTCCATCATCGGATGGATTCATATATGAGGATATCTCATCCTCGAGCAAAATATCTTCGCCGGTAGTGATATTAAGAGGAATTTCACCTTTTATCATGCCCTGAAGAAAACCTTCACCGATGCGACCAGGATCTTCGGATGGATCTATGACTTAATTATCTATAACAAAAAGAGAGTTAAACAGTTTAGAAAAAAAATAACCCTTATAACTAAAACAATATAATCCTAATATTATTTGTGCTAAAGCAATAATCATAATAACTACAAAAAATAACCCTAATAAAACAATAATCCTAATATTATTTGTGGTAAAACAAAAAAATAACTAAACAATATAATCCTAATTAATAAAACAAAAAATAACTAAAACAATATAATCCTAATAAATAAAACAAAAAAATAACTAAAACAATAATCCTAATCCTAATTCTAATATTTTAACTAGAACAATAATCCTAATACTAATCCTAATAACTAAAAAACTATAGAAAAATATAACAAGAAACTATAAAAAAACTATAAAAAGTATTAACATTTCCTAATAATATAATAATAATATAAATACTAAGAATAACATTTATACAAAACCTAAATATTACTAATAATAATAATAAATATTACTACAAAAACATAAATATACTACTAATTAATACTAGACTAATTAATACTAGACTAATTATACAAAAACCTAAATATATAATTAATACTAGACTATATAATTAAATAACCCCCTCGGGCGAGGTGGGCGGCCGGAGGAACAACGGCGCGGCGAGGCGGTGCGGCACGGCAGGGCGGCGCGACACGGCGGGGCGGCGCGCGCGGCACGGCGGCATGGCGCGACACGTACGGCGGGCGGTGACACGGCAAGGCGGCGCGGAGGCTCGGCGATGCAGCGTGCGACGGCTCTGCGGTACGGAGGGGCGGCCGGAGACGAGGGCGGCGACGCGGGAATCGGCTGGGCAGCACCTCCCCTGTTCTCTGCGTCGATGGCGCCTTCTCGTCTTCGTCTTCATCGTCAAATCTTGCTAAGTGCTGGGTGGGCGCGCCAGGGGCAAGCGCGTGGTATATAAAGTATCACACCTTTAGTCCCGGGCTAAGCCGCCGCCCGCGACTAAAGGGTGATTAGTCCCGGGCCATGGCTTAACCTGCGACTAAAGACCCCCCTTTAGTCGCGGGTTAAGCCACGGCCCGGGACTAAATGGTTTTTTCGGCCGCTTCGTTTTTGCGCGCGCAGGCACCCTTTAGTCCCGGGTCCAGCCACGACCCGCGACTAATTAGTTTTTTGTAAATTTTCTATTTTTAGTTCAAATCAAATATAAAACTTTGGAAAATCATATCTTTTATTGTAATAATCCAAATAAAACAAATAATATGTCTATTATTATCAGAAAAATATAAATAATCTTAACATAATATCCATTTATCTATTTGCATCATTTAAAAATTATTTCATTTGTAAATTTCTTTTTTTAATTCATATCAAATATAAAACTTTGGAAAATCATATCTTTTATTCTAAAAATTCAAATAAAACAAATAATATGTCTATTATTATCAAAAAAATATAAAGAATCTTAATATAATATCCATTTATCTGTTTGCATCATTTATAAATTATTTCATTTGTAAATTTCTTTTTTTAATTCAAATCAAATATAAAACTTTGGAAAATCATATATTTTATTGTAAAAATCCAAATAAAAGAAATAATATGTCTATTATTATCAAAAAAATATAAAGAATCTTAATATAATATCCATTTATCTGTTTGCATCATTTATTAATTATTTCATTTGTAAATTTCTTTTTTTAATTCAAATCAAATATAATACTTTGGAAATTCATATCTTTTATTGTAAAAATCCAAATAAAACAAATAATATGTCTATTATTATCAAAAAATATAAAGAATATTAATATAATATCCATTTATCTATTTGCATCATTTATAAATTATTTCATTTGTAAATTTCTTTTTTTAATTCAAATCAAATATAAAACTTTGGAAAATCATCCACCGCTTCCGCCAAGTTTTAATATATCCACCGCTTCCCACCAAGTTTTCCCGCCCTTTCCATTCTACGAGAGATTTTAGTCCCGGTTGTAGTCACTAACCGGGACTAAAGATATTTCCCACCATTTCCCAAAGCTTCACGCCAAGTTTTCCCGCCCTTTCCCTCTATATCTAGGGTGATCGCGCCATGGCTATCCACACATACACACCTTCCTCTCTTAGAACAATGGACAATGCCTACAGGGCCATTCTGACCCTCGAGGAGACCGAGGCGCTACGCGCCTCTAACTACCCTTGTCCGCTGGGCTACCGGTCGCCCGCCGGCTGGATGCTGAGCGCTGGAGGGGTTCCTGTCCTTCCTGTCCCTCAAGGTTCCGCACGCCAGGCGGCCATCACGAACCACTTCTACCACGAGCTCACGCCGGAGCAGCGGATGGATCCCAGTGGGATCCCGACAACTACGACACCTGGAATGCCTTCTTCGCTAATAGGCGGGAAAGGAAGCTCGCTAGGTACGAGGGTGATGGCCTGCCCCCGGTGAACTACAACGAAGCCGGTTGTCGTCTGTGGTGGGCGAACCATACTATCATCGGAGTGATGCGCTACATCGCCGGGGGAGACCATCCTCGCCTGCGGTGCCCACGAGTCCACCCGCCACAGAGCCACAAAAAGGCCCCACATCGGCCCGGTGGTAGCGGCATCGTCTTCTAGGAGACCCCTCCCCCGCCCGCCGTGAATCCGAGGCTGGAATGGCCCCTGGTATATGCCATGGCTGGGCTGAGGATCCCCGGATTGGCAGGTGATGATGACGATGAAGAAGAAGACCCTGAAGCTGCGTACTATAGGACTAGGCATGATTATGACTAAAGGGGCGGCTTTAGTCCTGAGTGTTAGCTAGTCCCGGTTTGTCCCGGTTTTTAATATTAATAAATGTCTTGAGTGTTATCTAAATATGAAGATGTTGTATTTAGAGGAAAAGGCCTATAAATAGAGCAGGCTGGATCGAGCAGCCTATAAGTAGAGGGAAATGCCTATAAAGAGAGGGTTCGTCTTTAGTCCCGGTTGAAGAAACCAACCGCGACTGAAGGGATTGCGGCAGACTGGGCCAGGCAACACTAATAATAGGGGTGAGTGTCGACATTATGTTGTGCGGCTTGTACCCTGTCCCGGATGGTGTCACCAACCGGGACTAAAGATGAACCTTTAGTCCCGGTTGGAGACACCAACCGGGACAAAACATCAGTCAACACTAATAATAGGGGTGAGTGTCGACATTATGTCGTGCGGCTTGTACCTTGTCCCGGATGGTGTCACCAACCGGGACTAAAGATGAACCTTTAGTCCCGGTTGGAGACACCAACCGGGACAAAACATGAGTCAGCACTAATAATAGGGGTGAGTGTCGACATTATGCCGAGCTGCTTGTACTATAAATAGGCATCCTTGTGAGTCTAGTCCTCCAGCCAGTTTGAGGCATCTCCAAGATGGTTTTTGATAGCAGGGACACCACTACGGCCAATTTCAGGGAGATGCCGCCGGAGACCAGTCCTCCGGTATCTCCAAGAAACTATTCATAGATGCACTCCCTAATATGTGAAATTAGTTAGCTCCCAGGCTATTGATCTAGTTAGAGAAGTTACAAGCTGCAAGATGGTTTTTGAGAGCAGGGACACCACTACGGCCAGTGTCAGGGAGATGCCGCCGGAGCCCAGTACTCCGACATCTCCAAGAAACTGGTCATAGAGGCACTCCCTAATATGTGACCTCACGCGTTTGGAGATCAGATCTTAATGGTAAGTATGAATCGGGACTAAAGGCCCTCCTTTAGTCCCGGTCCAGCCACAAAACGGGACTAACACACTCAAGATTGTTTGCAGACAACACTATAAAAATGGACACATGCAGCATCTTTACTCATAAAATGTTACAATTGTTACATATCATTACTTTGCGTGTGTTCCTTTCTGATCCCGTCGTATCCATGGAGCATCTTCATTCATTAACATGATGCTTGGGTCATCCTTCACCGCGAAGGGCGGAATTTCATGAAGCTTATCACAATCTTCTGACATGTCTGTCTTTTCCTCCACTCCCACGATGTTTCTTTTTCCTGAAAGAACTATGTGGCGCTTTGGCTCATCGTCTGATGTATTATTTTTCTTATTTTTTCTTCTTCTAGGTTTGGTAGACATGTCCTTCACATAGAAAACCTGAGCCACATCATTGGCTAGGACGAATGGTTCGTCTAAGTACCCAAGATTTTTGAGATCCAACGATGTCATTTCGTATTTCTTGTCTACCTCAACCCCTCCTCATGTCAGCTTGACCCATTTGTACCGAAACAAGGGGACATTAAAAGTAGGTCCATAGTCAAGTTCCCATATCTCCTCTATGTAACCATAATATGTGGTCTTTGACCCATTGTTGTCTGTTCCATCAAAGCGGACACCACTGTTTTGGTTGGTGCTCTTTTTATCTTGGGCTATCATGTAAAATGTATAACCATTTATCTCGTACCCTTGGAAAGTCGATATAGTCGATGATGGTGACCTAGACAACAAGTATAGCTGATCTCCAAGAGTGTTGTTTTTTATGAGATGTTGCAACCAACCGCCAAAACTCTTCATGTGTTCATCTCTAATCCAAGAGTCATGCTTTCCAGGGTTGTTGGAGCGTAAGATTTACTTGTGTTCCTCGATATATGGGGCTGCCAAGATAGAATTTTGTAAAACGGTGTAATGTGCTTCGGTGTAAGAATGTCCGTCCCTACATATTATTGATTTCCTTCCTAGAGTACCCTTTACACTCAGTCTCCCCTCATACCGCGATTGAGGAAGACCAATCGGCCTAAGGTCAGGAACGAAGTCAACACAAAATTCAATGACCTCCTCTGTTCCATAGCCCTTGGAGATGCTTCCTTCTGGCCTAGCACGGTTACGAACATATTTCTTTAAGATTCCCATGAACCTCTCAAAGGGAAACATATTGTGTAGAAATACAGGACCGAGAATGGAAATCTCTTCGACTAGGTGAACCAGTAGGTGCGTCATAATATTGAAGAAGGATGGTGGGAACACCAACTCAAAACTGACAAGACATTGGACCACATCATTCTGTAACCGTGGTAGATCTTCAGGATTGATTATCTTCTGAGAGATTGCATTGAGAAATGCACATAGCTTCACAATGCGTACTCGAACATTATCTGGTAGAAGCCCCCTCAATGCAATCGGAAGCATTTGCGTCATAATCACGTGGCAGTCATGAGACTTTAGGTTTTGGAACTTTTTTTCTGCCATATTTATTGTTCCCTTTATATTCGACGAGAAGCCAGATGGGACCTTAATACTGCTTAGGCATTCAAAAAATATTTCCTTCTCTTGTTTGGTAAGAGCGTAGCTGGCATGACCTTGAAATCATTCTGGATGTAGGCCATCTGGGTCTTTCATACATTGATGGTCCTTTCGTGCTTCCGGTGTATCTTTTGTCTTCCCATACACGCCCAAGAAGCCTAGCAGGTTCACGCAAATCGTCACATGCATCACATCGATTGCAGAGCGGACCTCTAAGAATTTCCAATATGGTAGCTCCCAAAATATAGATTTCTTCTTCCACATGGGTGCGTGTCCTTTAACGTCCTTCGGAACAGATTTTCCTCCAGGACCCTTTCCAATGGTTACCATTTGATCCAAATCTTTGACCATATCAAATATATTAACACCAGTACACTCCTTAGGCTTCGTCTAGCGACATGCCAGACCGTTGAAATGCTTGCCTTTCTTTCTTAAGGGATGCTTGGCCAAAAGAAATCGACGATGCTCATTGTATACATTCTTCTTACAATGTTCCAAATATATACTTTCAGTCTCATCTAAACAGTGTGTGCATGCATTGTATCCCTTGTTTGACTGTCCTGAAAGGTTAGTAAGAGCAGGCCAATCATTGATTGTTACGAAAAGCAATGCTCAGAGGTTAAATTCTTCCTGATTGTGCTCATCCCACACGCGTATCCCGGGTTCGTGCCACAATTGTAAAAGTTCTTCCACTAATGGCCTTAGGTATACATCAATGTCGTTGCCGGGTTGCTTCGGACCTTGTATCAACACTGGCATCATAATGAACTTCCGCTTCATGCACAACCAAGGAGGAAGGTTATAGATGCATAGAGTCACGGGCCAGGTGCTGTGACTAGAGATCTACTCCCCAAAGGGATTCATGCCATCTGTACTTAGACCAAACCTTAAACTCCTTGCATCATCTCCAAAGTCTGGGTACTTTCTATCGATTTTTTCTCCATTGCGACCCATCAGCGGGGTGTCTCAACATCCCGTCTGACTTACATTCCTCTTTATGCCATCGCAACAACTTGGCGTGCTCTTTGTTTCCGAATAAGCGTTTAAACCATGGTATTATAGGAGCATACAACATCACCTTGGCAGGAACCCTCTTCGGGGGGGCTCGCCCTCAACGTCACCAGGGTCATCTCGTCTAATCTTATACCGAAGTGAAGTGCATACCGGGCATGCATCCAAATTCTCATACTCCTCACCGCGGTAGAGGATGCAGTCATTAGGGCATACAACCTTCTTTGCTTCGTACTGGCGGGCAATGCGTTGTCTTTTGGAAGCATATTCTTCATCATTTTCAGCAACTTTTCAAATGAGGAGTCATGTATAGCACACTCAGCCTTCCATCGCAGCAATTCCAGTGTGTTGCCTAGTTTTTTCAGACCATTTTCGCAATTTGGGTACAACAACATTTTGTGATCCTCTAACATGTGATTGAACTTCTCCCTATCCTTTTCAGTTTCACAATATCTTCGTTCATCGGCAATGGTCCGACCAAGATCATCAGCGGGTTCATCATGTGTCTCTTCTTCATTCTCCCCTTCAGCATCCCCCATGGAAGTGTCTCCGTACTCAGGGAAACCATGATAGTTGTCATCCTCCTCCTCTTCTTCATTGTCTTCCATTATAACCCCTCTCTCTCCGTGCTTGGTCCAACAATTATAATTGTGCATGAATCCGGACTTCAACAGGTGGCTGTGAAGGGTTTTTGAGTCAGAGTAATCCTTCTGATTCCTACATCCATTACATGGACAGAATACAAAACCATTGCGCTTGTTTGCATCAGCAACACGGATGAATTCATGCACTCCATTAATGAACTCGCCAGAGCATCGGTCAGTACCGTACATCCATTCCTAGACCATCTGCATTATAGTAAAAGTATATCAAAAACCATTACACAACATGATAAAATTATTACAACTTATATTGAGAGCTTCTAGAGCATTAATTTTGAATTTTGAGAAATTTACATGCACCAATTTGTGAATTGGAGAAAAAAATCAACATGATAAATGTGGAGTTTTTTTATTATTGTTCTATCTGTAAAAACCTCATTCCATTCTAAGCTCTGAAACTCTAAAATTACACATTTCAATTTTCAGTAACTATGGGCCTAATCAAAATTTGTTACACATATATAACAAAATCCTTCTAGATACTTCTAGAGCATGCATGCATTGATCCATATCTCTATACTTCTAGAGCATTATAGAGCTAAAGTAGCAATAAGAGATGAAAGAATGAAGTTCTAACCTTTTAAAGCTTTGGATTTAGGTGATGCAAACTAAATCTTGACAAATGTTGAGAAAAACAATGGCATCTTATATTGCTTGTTTAGCGCTTTGTTAGCATAATAAGATGATCCCTCATTTAGATATCAAGATAAGAATGTGTTCTTCCTTTAGTATCCACCGATTATGTTTTCGTCGCTCCAAGACATCACATGATGATCGGGTGTTCTTGGATCCACGACCGTATATCGGGTGTAAGATAGTTACACACGCAAATACTAAGGTTCTAACTTGACGATCCTAGCATGTACAGACATGGCCTCGGAACACAGACCGAAAGGTTAAGCATGATTCATATAGTAGATATGATGCCCATTTGATGCTCGCTCTTGAAGCTACACTGACTCACGTGATGATCGGACTTGGTGTAGTGGATTTGGTTCATGTAATCACCAAAAAGGCACGAGGGATGTCGTTTTTGAGTGGGAGTTCATTCGTAATGTGGATTAGTTGAACTCAGTCTATCATAAACTTAGTCTAAACTTTACAAATTCTGTTATAGATGGCACCACCTGCTTTTAATTTCAATGTGTTCATGGAGAAAGAGAAACTTGCAATGAACGGTAGCAACTTTACCAAATGGGCCCTGAATTTGAGGATTTTCATCTCTGCTGCACAAAAGCAATATATGATAGAAGCGCCGCTAGGCCCCCCACCTTTTGAGGATGCCCCTGACGAGGAGAAGAATGTCTATCAGACTCGTCAGGAGGACCACACCTTAGTTCATTGTGGCATATTGTATGGGCTAGAGCCGGAACTTCGAAAGTGTTTCGAAAACGTCAATGCATTTGATACAATGGGTGAGTTGAAAATGATTTTCGACACACATGCTGTTGTAGAGAGCTACAATGCTTCAGAAAAGTTCTTTAGCTGCATGATGGAAGAGCACAACTCTGTTAGTGAGCATGTACTCAAGATGTCGGGTTACGCAGATAAGCTTGTGTCCTTGGGAATATCGATTCCCATTGACTTAGGCATCCATCGTGTTCTGTAGTCTCTGCCACCTAGCTATAAGAGCTTCGTGATGAACTATAATATGCAAGGCATGAAGAAGTCTCTCCCCGAGCTTCCGTCAATGCTTAAAACTGCAGAAGTGGAGATCAAAAAGGAACATCAAGTGTTGATGATCAATAAGAACACTTGTTTCAAGAAAGACAAGAAGGGAAAATGGAAGGGAAGTAAGGGCGGCAAGCCGGTTGCTGTGCCTGAAAAGAAACCCCGAGTTGGACCTAAGTCTGATACCAAGTGCTACTATTGTAAGGGGAATGGCCACTAGAAGCGCAACTGCCCCAAGTATTTGGCAGACAAGAAGGACGGCAAGGCAAAAAAAGGTATATATAATATACATGTTATTGATGTGTACTTGACTAGTTCTCGCAGTAGCAGCTGGGTATTTGATACCGGTTTAGTTGATAATATTTGTAACTCGAATCAGGGGATGCGGAACAAGCGACCGCTAGCAAGGGGAGAGGTCAAGATGTGTGTCGGCAATGGATCAAGCGTTGATGTGATCGCCGTTGGAACGCTGCCTCCATTTTCCATCGGGATACTAATAAACTTGAAGAATTGTTATCTGGTGCCAGCACTGAGCACGAACATTGTATCTGGATCGTGTTTGATACGAAGTGGTTATTCATTTAAATCCGAGAACAATGGTTGTTCTATTTATATGAATGAAATCTTTTATGGTCATGCACCGTTGATGAATGGTTTATTTCTTTTGGATCTCGATAATAATGTTACACATATTCATAATGTTGATGCTAAAAGAATTAAACTAAATGATGATATATCCGCATATATGTGGCACTGCCGTCTAGGTCATATTGGCGTTAAACGCATGAAGAAGCTCCATTCGAATGGACTTTTGGAATCACTTGATTTTGAATCATTTGATACATGTGAGCCATGCCTTATGGGCAAGATGACTAGAACGCCGTTTTCCGGTTCAATGGAACGGGCGACAGATTTATTGGAAATCATACATTCTGATGTATGTGATCCAATGAGTGTGTCGGCGCGAGGTGGATATCATTATTTTGTTACTTTCATGGATGATTTGAGTAGATATGATTATATCTACTTGATGAAACACAAGTCTAAAACCTTTGAAAAGTTCAAGGAATTTCAGAATGAAGTGGAAAATCATCGTAATAGAAAGATCAAATTTCTACGGTCCGACCATGGTGGTGAGTATCTTAGTTAGGAGTTTACCACTAACATGAAAGAGTGTGGAATTGTTTCACAACTCACACCTGCCAGAACACCACAGCGAAATGGTGTGCCGGAACATCGTAATCGTACTTTATTAGATATGGTTCGATCAATGATGTCTCTGATCGACTTTCCGTTGTCATTTTGGGGTTATGCACTAGAAACTGCTGCATTCACTTTAAATCGGGCACCATCTAAATCCGTTGAAAAGACACCGTATGAATTGTGGTTTGGAAACAAACATAAGCTTTCATTTCTTAAAGTTTGGGGATGCGATTATTATGTGAAGAAACTTCAATCGGATAAACTCGAACCCAAAGCAGAAAAATGCGTCTTCATAGGATACCCTAAGGAAACTATTGGGTATTCCTTCTATCACAGATCCGAGGGCAAGGTTTTTGTTGCCAATAATGGCTCCTTTCTAGAGAAAGAGTTTCTCGCGAAAGGTGTGAGTAGTCGGAAGGTAGAACTCGAAGAGGTTATTGAACCTTCTCTTCAAAGTATGGCGAGTAGCGCAGCGCCGGAAGTCGTTCCGGAGTTGGCTTCACCAGTTGAAGAGGGAACTAATGATAATGATCATGAAACTCCGAAAGAGATTACTACCGAACCTCGCAGGTCTAGCAGGACGCATGCAGCTCCCGAGCTGTACGGAAACCCTGTTGTGAATTTCATGGATGATGAAATTGATGACCCTGCGACGTATGAAGAAGCGATGATGAGCCTGGATTCCAACAAATGGTTAGAATCCATGAAATCCGAGATGGAATCCATGTATGAAAATCAAGTTTGGAACTTGGTGGAATTACCTCATGACCGAAAGGCCGTGGAGAACAAATGGATTTTCAAAAGGAAAATTGATCTTGATGGTAATGTAACCGTCTATAAAGCTCGATTTGTCACAAAGGGGTTTAGACAAATTCAAGGAGTTGACTACAATGAGACATTCTCTCCCATAGCGATGCTAAAATCAGTTAGGATTATGTTCGCAATTGCAGCATATTTCGATTATGAAATATGGCAGATGGATGTCAAAACCGTGTTTCTCAATGGTAATATTGAAGAAGAGTTGTATATGATACAACCAAAGGGTTTTATCGATCCTAAGGATGCTAACAAGGTGTGCAAGCTTCAGCGATCCATCTATGCATTGAAGCAAGCATCACGAAGTTGGAATCTCTGCTTTGATGAGGTGATCAAAGAGTTTGGATTTGTCCAAACTTATGGAGAAGCTTGTATTTACAAGAAAGTGAGTGGGAGCAATGTGGCATTTCTGATACTATCTGTGGATGACATATTATTGATCGGAAATTATATAGATCTTTTAAACAGTGTTAAAAGTTATCTAAACAGCAAATTTTCAATGAAGGGCCTAGGTGAAGCGTCATACATATTAGGCATAAAGATCTATAGAGATAGATCTATGCGCCTAATAGGGCTATCGCAAAGTACATACCTTGATAAGATTTTAAAGAAGTTAAAAATGGAAGATAGTAAGAAGGGGTTCTTACCTACGACACAAGGCACGACATTGAGTAAGACTCAAAGTCCGGCTACGGTGGAAGAAAGAGAGAAAATGGACAAAGTCCCCTATGCTTCAGCCATAGGCTCTATTATGTACGCCATGCTATGTACAAGACCGGATGTGGAAAATGCTATTAGTTTGACTAGTAGGTACCTATCGGATCCAGGTTCGGAACACTGGAAAGCGGTCAAGAATATCCTTAAGTACTTGTGAAGAACTAAGGATATGTTTCTTGTATACAGAGGTGAAGAAGAGCTCGTCGCTAAGTGTTATGTCGATGCTAGCTTTGACACCGATCGGGATGACTCTAAGTCTCAATCCGGATAAGTTTTTCTCATGAATGGCCGAGCGGTTAGTTGGAGGAGCTCCAAACAACCTGTGGTGGCGGGATCAACAATGGAGGCCAAATATGTTGTTGCTTAGGAAGCGGCTCGGGAAGCAGTTTGGATGAAGGAGTTCATATCCGAACTAGGTGTGGTTGCAAACGCATTGGACCCAATGGTGATCTATTGTCAAAACAATGATGCCATTGCCAATGCCAAAGAGCCAAGGTCTCACAAGCATTCCAAGCATATTAAGCGCCAGTTTCACTCCATCCGCGAGCATGTCAAGGATGGAGATATAAAGATTTGTAAAGTACATACAGACCTCAATGTAGCAGATCCATTGACTAAAACTCTCACTAGAGCAAAACATGATCTACACCAGAACTCCATGGGTGTTAGATACATCACTATGTAACTAGATTATTGTCTCTAGTGCAAGTGGGAGACTGAAGAGAATATGCCCTGAGAGACAATAGTAAAGTGTTTATTATGTGTATTCCAAGTATATGATAGATGTTTATTTTGCATGCTATAATTGTATTAATACGGAAACATTAATACATGTGTGTTTAATAAACAAACAGAAAGTTCCTAGTTTTGCCTCTCTCATAAACTAGCTCGTTGATTAACAAGATGATCACAGTTTCCTGATCATAGACATTGGATGTTGTTAATAACGAGATCACAACATTAGTGTAATGATGTGATGAACATTCATCTGAAGTAAGCATTACGATCAAAAGTCATTGAGTTTATATTGCTATAAACAACTTACGAAGTGGTCCTAATCCTTAGACCATGATATCATGCCAATCACTAACACCGGAAGAGTTTCTTGTTGACATCAAACGTCACACCATAACTGGGTGATTATAAAGATGGATTCAAAGCTACTAAAGTGTTATGTTGAGACTCATGGATCAAGAGTGGAATTTTTTCATTCCAATGACGGATAGATATACTCTGGGCCCTCTCGGTGATATCACATTGGTTAGCTTGCAAGCAAGTGATTTGATCACTAGAATGTTATATCACGGGAACGAGAAAAGAGTGCATGTCAGTAACGAGATCAAACTAGGTATGGAGATACCGATGATCGAATCTCGAACATGTAATATATCGTGAAACAAAGGGATTAAGATACAAGCATAAAAGGTTCCGATGATCACAGGAAAGTCATCGTTGAATGTGTAGGAGTCAGTATGGATCTCCAGGTCCCGCTACTGATTATTGATCGGAGAAGGGTCTCGATCATGTCCGCATTTATTCGCGAACCGTAGGGTGACACACTTAAGGGACACTGACATCTAGTTGGAGCAAATGTTTCATGCCGGAAAGAATAAACAAGCGCAGGAATTTATTTCACTAGATACCGAAACAGGTTTTCGGGTGAAATTGCAGAAAGTGTTTTTGCATGTGAAATAGAATTCTAGCAAGGGGTTATATGTGAATGTTTGTCATTAAAGCAATTTAAAAAATTCTGAATAAATAAAAAGAGTTTTATTTATGATAGTTCGCATTAAATTGGTGGACATTTAATGGCAAGTTTGAGTGGGATTTTGAGTGCAGGGATTTGAAAGGATTTTTGTGAGTGGAGTGTCCACCCACATGAATGAGGGGAGGTCAAGGGGGCAGCCCCCATGCACCAGCCACCCCCTTGGGGTTCCCCCCTCTCCTATAAAAGGCACCCCTCCTCACTTCTCACTCACACCTCCTCGTGAAGGATCTCTCTCCCACTCTAGAATTTATCCCCCATGGTCTCGGACCAGCGAGATACATGTTCCTGGTTGCTATTCGACAAGAAAGAGTTGTGCTTCCGCTGCATCGCTGGAGCGAGGAGACGTAGGTTGATCGGTGTCTTGTACGTGTGTGCGAGCATGGATGCGCTGCTGCTTTGCGGCTCTAGGACTTCCTCTCGATCTTGAGATCGGCAAGAGATCGTCTACATCAACCACGATTTCAACTCATTAAGCTTTGTCGGTCTTTAAGGGTAAGTTCACTACGGATATACATCCGCCTGTTGTTTGTATCTAGTAGATAGATCTTGGTACATAGTTCCCATCGTAGGAATTTTTTTGTTTTCTATGCTGCGAACCCTACAATAACATATCTTGATGTTGTCATCGTGTTGTGATTCGCTTGATCCTTAGTAAATTGATTGTGCATTCGACGGTTAAACCCAGAATTTAGGAGGGTCATTGCGACAAAACCATACATGTAGCATGCTGAAAGAATAATTGCCCCTATACGTGTTTTTTGTGATTAATGACAGACCCTATGGACTAATGTTCTCACTGAGTTTTATATGAAGGAATATTCCATATGTCATGCTTGTAGTATGTGTTGGATTCAAGTATGTATGCCATGAAGATAAATATATACCTTGAGTATTGGCATCAAGATCATCGAGTTGAAGAGAAGAATTTGATATGATCAAGATCTTGAGAGTGTGATCTCAATAGAAGAATTCAAGATATGGCTCTAAGACGGTGTCATGATAGCCTCATTAGTTGATCTATGATTGACTTAGATTTAAAGCATGTAATCAAATTAAGAGTTCTTTATGTACCTCAAGATATTGAGATGGAGCATGAGAAGATACATGGTTGACCTATAAAAAGTTCGAAGAGTGATTTCAAGTTGGTCAACACATGAAGCATAAAGAATGTACCACATGGATCTTGTGGTACGGTAAGCCTTGTCAATTATGCATCATGAACTGACCCATTATATATGTGCATTTGCGTTTTGTATATGGGATAGGTATCTTTCCATGGGCATGCTTCAAAAGTGAAGATCTTATATAGCCCATGAGAGGATGGCATCAAGTGGTGATCGTCATCAAGGTTGAGAAGGGAAAGTTCAAGATAAGCATCTCGAGAAAATCATTTACTTGAAGCTTGCCATCCATATTGGTGATAATGTACATGTGAAGACATGTATTAATGAAGCTATCCAATAGTGGTGTATGGGGGAGCAAATTAGGAGTCTTCATGAAGCAACAATGATCAAGTGATGCATTCTGGCTTGGATGGAGATTGAAGTGTTGTCATCAAGATCAAGCGGGATGCGCAAGGCAAAGGTATGGCCTTGATAGGTTTTCCTTTTACCGGTCTCAAGGTGGTTGTTGGGAGACCGGGTTCTAGGATACATAGCCGCACTATTAAGAGGGGCTTTCGGTTGGGTAACTTGATCACATCGTCATAGCAAGCTCAATCCTTTGCATACTTTGCATCTTCCTGTTTTCTTTATTCTTGGTGTTTCTCCATGTGAGTTTCTTGATCTTGTTGCTAGCTCTTCAATAATCCCAAGTTCATCGAAAACGGAATTCGTATGCATCTTCTATGGCGTTTTCGAGTTTGAAGGTTTTATCGGTTCATCTTGTAGGGAGGATTCTTACCTTTATTTATTTATTTCTATCATCCTCCTTTGTACTATGATGTTTCTCTGCACCATCTTGTAGACCTCGTTGTTCTCGTCAAAACAAGCCCAAGATCATCGAAATCGGAGTCCGAACACAAAAGTTTTCACCGTTTTCATGTGCCCTGTTTTGTTCCGGCGGGACCGAGCCTGTGGCCGGAATTTCCGGCGACCGCCGAAAATTTCCCGCAAACCGACGAAAAATGGTTCAGTATGCTGTTTCGGTTTTTGCCGAAACTTCCGGTTTTGACTGGAAATTCCGGCGGCACCGGTTTCGCCTCTAGAACGTGTCCATCCAGCGTGTTTTGCCTCCAAAGTTCATCCCCCTTGAAGGGGTATAAAAGGGGGGCTTCTTCCCCAAAGTTTCAAGGCTCTTGAGCACGTTTTTGACCTCCATTGTTGACCACTTTGAGCTTTCTTCCTCTCCCTTCCCTCCTATGATTCTTGCATCTTTTTGAGGGCTTTGGAAGAGGAGGTCTAGATCTACAATCCCCACCAATCAATTACTCCTCTAAGTGAGGGGAACCCATTGGATCTAGATCTTGGAGGCATTTGTTGGTTTCCACCAATGTTCTTCTTCTCTAATTCCTCTCTAACACTTGTTGCTTTGGTGGGAATTGAGAGTGAAGGATTTGAGCACCCTTGGTGTTCTTGCTTTGCATTCTTGCATAAGTGTTGAGCTCTCCATTATGATTTGTTCGAGTGAGAGACCGTGAGCTTGTTACTCTTGGAGGGTGACCTCCTAGTTGGCTTGGCGGTTGGTACCACGGTGTCCTCTTCGTGGAAGATTGTGAAGAGACATGGGCTTCTCCTTCGCGGAGCTTGTGAAGTGGTTGTGGATCTTACCATCTCCGGAGTGTAGGAAAATCTAGCCATAAGGAAAGGGCCTATTCCTTCGTGGGATAGACTCGGAGAATAAGGTGAGCCTTTGTGGCGTTGGAAAATCCTTCGTGGAATCTCACACCTCTCCAACGTGACGTACCTTACTTGTAAGGGAACACGAGAATACATCTTTGTCTCCGCGTGCCTCGGTTATCTCTATATCCGAGCTTACTTTCCTTGCGAGAGCCATCGAGCTTGAAGTACTTATATCTTGCTTATCACTTGTGGTATATCTATCTTGTGCTATCTTGATTAGCTTAGCTTGTTGTTGGTGCACTTAGTTGAGCATAGTGTATTTAGGTTTTGTGCTTGTAAAATAAATGTTAGTTTAATTCTGCATTCTATCAAGCCAAAACTGTAGTAGTTTTGAAATTGCCTATTCACCCCCCCCCCCTAGGCGACATCTTTATAATTTCAATTGGTATCAGAGCAAGGTCTCTCCTTGTTTAGGCTTCACCGCCTAGAGTGTAAAGATGTCGGCTAGTAGTATAGTGCACAATGACACAATTATCTTTGATGGCACAAATTATGTTGTGTGGAGAAATTGCTCACTTTGTAATCTTCGGACCTTGTGTCCAAATATTGAGCTATTTCCATATGTAGGTTTTTCTCCTCCGATGGATCCTCAAAATCTATCTCTAGAGGACGAGAAAAATTTACATCTCGAAGCTCAAGTATCTAATGAGCTTATTTTCTCTTTGAGCCCCACAGTTAATTTGTTCTTGACGATTGTAAAGCGCAAGTCGTCTCATGAGAAGTGGACCAAGCTTAAAGAAATAGGTTGTGGTTCGATTTTTTATATTCTTGGTGGTTTCTCCAAGGAGATCTCTTCTCATTCACATCATGAAGAGCTCCAAGTTGCTTCCACCTCCGTCCGCGATGAGTTCTCATCTTCATCCACTTCAACCACGTGAGGCAAGACACAAGGTAAAGATATGGTGAGTGGTATTGGGAATTGCAATGTTGATATTGTGATTGCTAATTATGACCCTTCATCTCTATCCCATTGCAATGCTTCTCGTTTGGACTTAAGCACTTCTTGCAACAATGATGCTATATCCCCTTATGTTGCTAGTCCTTGCATATCATATAGAAATTATTTGAGTACTAGCGTAGATGATATGCTTGATTTTCCTTCTTCCCATGAATAAAATGCTTCTATTTCCTCTAGTTGTTTATCTAACAATGTAGAGGAATTAAAACATTCTATGGAGAAAGACATGATCATGAATAAAGATTCAAGAATATCCTCATCTTCATCCTCTCGTGCTCATATGTGCCTTATGGAAAGAGGATCAAAGGTATCTCCTACTTTGGATCTCAATATATCTTCTAAAGATAATAGCAATGATAATGATGATGACATTGATGAGGATACTAGTGCTCTCTTTCTTGAGTTGAATTTTTTCTGTACCTCTCTTCGTGGTAATAATAAGGTCGTTACTTGTCTCAAACACGTTATGTACACCATTACTAAACAAACGGGAACCATAGAGGAGTTGGATTTCCAACTTGATGATGGGAGTAGGAGATTCAATCTCCTTAAGCAAGAGCTTGCCGAGGAGAAGCACACTAATTGTCTCCTCACACAAAAAATTGAATCTTATGAGCTTGAAAAGGAAAATTCCATTAATGATGCTTGTGATACTAACTCTACTTCCTGTGAAGCATCTACCATAAAGGAGAACGTTGAGCTAAGGCTCAACTTGAGTTGCTAACTAGCAAATATAGGCAATTGGAAGAAATTCATGAAAATCTCTCGGGCTCTCATAATGATCGTCCAATCTCCCATGATGGGATAATGTTAGCTCGTGAGGCAAGTATTACCAAGGTAACATATTGTGAGCCTCTTTTGGACATTAGCACAACTTTTTCTACTCAAAAAGCTATTTTGTCGTGTGCTAGTCCTAGTAATCCATCTAGCCATACTATTCATAAACCTTGTGTTGGATTACTTGCTTTGCCTTTTTGCTCTAACAATGAAGCTTATACTTTCTCTAGTACTTGTATTTATACTAACCATGTAGAGGAAATCAAAGAGCTCAAGGCCCAAGTCACTTCCTTGAGTAATGACTTGGAAAAGAGTCATGAAGGGAAATTCACACTCGATAATATTTTGAATGTGCAAAAATCTCCTAATGATAAAAGTAGACTTGGACTCCAATAACAAGAACAAGTCCAAGAGAAACAAGAAGAAGGGCCAAAACCAAGTCAAGAATTCGGCCAAGATTATTTGCTTCAAGTGCAAGGTTGAAGGACATCATGTAAGATCCTGTCCTTTGAAGAAAAAGCACTTGAGTGAGAAGCACCAAGGGAAGCGGCCACAAGTACAAGGTCAAGCCCAAGTTGTAGTTAGGCCACTTCCGAATAAGAATCAAGATAATGCTCCCCAAGCCAAAAATCAATGAAGAAGATGTAGGTTTCGCAGCATAGAACAACTATGTACCAAGATCTATCTACTAGATACAAGCAACGGGTGGATATACATCCATAGAATAAATACCCTCGAAGAACGAATAGCGTTAACGAGGTTGTACTCATGGATGATGTAGACGAATGCTTGCCGATCTCAAGATCGTGATGAAGTCCATCTGGTCCAGCCGGTCCAGCACGATCAAGTCCAGCACCTCAAAGAAGTGGTGCATCCGTGATCGCACACACGTACGGGTACCCCGACAACCTCCGCGCCCTCACTCCAGCGAAGCAGCGGAAGCAACAAATCCTTCCAGAAAAAGCCACCGGGAACATATATCTCGCTGATCCGAGACCATGGGGAAATTCTAAAGGGGGCAGAGAGATCCTTCGCGAGGAGGTGTGAGATGAGAGAAGGAAGTGGGTGCCTTTTATAGGGAAAGGGAGGCAGCCCCCTCCCATGGCGTGGCAGCCATGGAGGTGCCCCCACCTCTTCCACATTCATGTGGGTGGAGCTCCTACCCACATAAATAGCCACCCCACTCAAAATTCCACTCACCTCCATTAAATTTGCACCAAATTTAATGTAATCTCTCATTAAATAAAACTCTTTTATTTATTTATTCAGAATTTTGTTAATTACTTTCATTAACAAACATTCACATAAAACCCCTTGCTAGTATTCCATTTCACATGCAGAACCAGTTTCAGCAATTTCAACCGAAACAGTTCCGGTGTCTTGTGAAATAAATTCCTGCGCTTTCCTTTTCTTTTTCTGACATATCATTTGCTTCGAATGGTGTTGGTATCCCTTAAGGGTGTCACCCTATGGTTCGCGAATAATGCGGGCATGATCGATACCCTTCGCCGATCAATAATCAGTAGCGGGACCTGGAGATCCATACTGACTCCCACACATTCAACGATGACTTCTGTGATCGTGTGAACCTTTTACGCTAGTATCTTAATCCCTTTGTTTCACGATATATTACATGTTCGAGATTCGATCATCGGTATCTCCATACCTAGTTTTATCTCCATACTGACATGCAATCTTTTCTCGTTCCCATGATATAACATTCTAGTGATCAAATCACTTGCTTGCAAGCTAACCAATGTGATATCACCGAGAGGGCCCAGAGCATATCTATCCGTCATCGGGATGAACAAATTCCACTCTCGATCCATGGGCCTCAACATAACACTTTAGTAGTTCTGAACCCATCTTTATAATCACCCTGTTACGGTGTGACGTTTGATGTTATCCATAAACTCTTTCGGTGTTAGTGATTGACATGATCTCATGGTCTAAGGATTAGGATCACTTCGTAAGTTGTTATAGCAACATAAACTCAGTGACTTTGATCGTAATGCTACACTTCGGATGAATGTTCATCACACCATTACACTAAAGTGGTGACCTCGTTATTAACAACATCCAATGTCCATGATCAGGAAACCTATGATCATCTTGTTAATCAACGAGCTAGTTTATAAGAGAGGCATAAATAGGAACTTCCTTTTTGTTTATTAAACACACATGTATTAACGTTTCCGTATTAATACAATTATAGCATGTAAAATAAACATTTATCATAAACAAGGAATACGATAATAACCACTTTATTATTGCCTCTCGGGAATATTCCCTTCAGTCTCCCACTTGCACTAGAGACAATAATCTAGTTTGAAAACTTTGCTTATTGAACCCCTATGGCTTTCTGGTGTTCCATATACGCAATTGCAAGTGGTTAACATAATCTACGGATCTGACACTTCAGGTCCGTGTGTATTTGCATGTCTTTGCGTCTTCACGCATCACTCATTCTCCAATGAGATGGCATTGTATAAATTTGGTCTTTTGGTGAGACCTTTAGTTCCTTGGGGTTAAATCATGTCGATACTATTGTCATACAATATATCTTTATTGTTAGCCCGTTGCGAACCACACCTTAGTTTGATAACAAACTTCTTGACACAAATCCCCTCCTTTGCTGCTACTGTAGCAGTCATATACTTAGCCTTTTGTTATAGTATCCGTCACAATGTCTTAACTTTGGAATACATCCAAATCCATCATAAAAACTCCTTTCATTTCATTATGCCACTCATTGTTTAAATTGAGATAAACTTAATTTGTATCTTGTGACAAAACTAGTATCAATGTAACGCTTTACAATGAAATATTTGTAATTGTTTGTCACCTCTACACAAATATAATCTTAGTTCTTCCAAAAGATCATAAGAATATCCCCACTATCGTCCAATGATCATTTTATGATTCATTCTGGTATATGCTCATAACACTTAGAGCATAGGACATATCTGGACGTGTACATATCATGGTATGATTGATCAAAACATCATTGTGATTTCACTCATCAAGTGTCAAAGCACTTGAATCTTGTTTCACTTATCAAGTGTCAATACACTTGAATCTTGATTCAATTCCTTTCCATGCGACAAGAACCATTTTTTGTCGTTTCTATATTGAGCTCCTTCAATATCTCATATATGTACGTTTGGCATAACCATATTAGCGTCACAGTCTATCCACTACAGACATTCATGCTAAATATTCTGGTTTTGCCTAAGTCTTTCATCGAAATGAAATTCTTAACCTTTGTCAATAGAAGATACATCATTTCTAATCAACAAAATGTCCTCCACATAATGTATTAGTAATATGTCTTAGCGCTCCCACTTAATTTCTTGCAAATGCAAACATCTTCATCGTCTCCTGATGAAAAACTCCTTTTCCATCATGGTGAAGATTCCAACTCCACGATTCTTACTTTAACCGTTGAAGTTTGCATGCCCTTTTTAGCATCCTTTAAATTAACAAAACCCTATGGACCGTGTCATATACACGTCCTAGGTAATCATTCTATTAGAAGAACTTTGTTTTGTTTATTCGTCTACCATATACCAAATTATATGTAGTGGTTGCTACTTTAATCCGTCCAGACTAAATATCGCTATGAAAGATCAAATCTTGTCATAGTCAACTCTTTGAACATTGTCATAAAATACTTTACGACATGTCGACTATTTCATAGATGTGAAACATCCATGTCTGTTTCTTTATAGATCCAAATACGACCGATAGGTTTTTACACCTTTCCGGAGGGTCTTCCAAGTTCAAAACTTGATTTATCGTGTATGGAACTATCACGGATTTTATGTCTTCAAGCCATTTGACGGAGTCAGGGTCGCTTCTTTGTATGTAGTCGGTTCATCATTGTCAAACAACAATGATTTACTCTCAAATCTCAGCATTTGATTTGTTTATCCGATCGACTTGGTTCAATAAGAACTTAGATCTCCGTGACCACAACCTTTGAGGCACATAAGCTATGACCATTATGGCAGCCTCCGGAACCATTTCCGGCGCCGTGCAACTCAGCACATTTAGCTAAGGTTCGTTAACCTTATCAAAGTTCTATTGTCCTCCCACTTAACATTTATGAAAAATTCCTTCTTTAAGAAACTTCATGCTTCAAGCGACAAACCCTTTTGTCCTTGGTGTTATGGAGGAATAACCAATTGTTATTCGAAATAACCTACAAATACATGCTCATCCGACTTTCGTTGTAAACATCTTACTTATGTTTAGCATACCAAAATTTAAGAAATCACAACTTGGGTTTTACCCCAAACCATAACTTCCATGGTGTCATTTCAACGGATCAGGATGGAGATCTTTTTAGTGTAAAAGCGGAAGTCTCTAAAGATTTTAATCTTTTAAAACATAATGGCAGTTTTATAAATAACACCTTTGATCCAACCATGTCAAACAAGGTTTCATTACAAATCTCAAACACTCCATACTCCTATGGTGTTTCGGGAGATGTAAATCTAGGTGTTTTGCTAAACTTACAACTCAAATAAATCCCTTTATGACAAAATCATAATTCATTTATTTTTCTTGTTACACTTGTAACTCAAATAAATCCCTTATGATAAAATCATAAACCATTTTATTTTCTTGTTACAATGATTTTTCACTTCATCTTGAAAGTCTTTGAAACATTTTCAAATATTTCATACTTCTTTCTCATTAAGTGAACATTCACTCAAATTTCCGAAGAATGCACATGAAGTTGAAATCCATCGCTTACGACTATACTTAATGGACTACATACATCGATATGTATTAATTCCAATAATTTAGTCTATCGTTCTTCTTTGGCCTTTGAACGAAGTTTTAATTATCCCGAGGAAAGTCTCACAAGCGTCACTTGATCAAATCAAAGACTCCAAAATTCTATAAAAATGGAGTTTCTTCATGTTTTCTTTCCAATATAATTTAAAAGGCGATGTCACTTCGTAAGTGATCTTTCAATCATTTGTCTTGCGACAGTTTAGCATTAGGTTTTATGGATGTGATTTCTCCAACTAGATTTGCAAATCATCCATCTTATATGGAATACGGTAATTATTTGAACAACCTTTGTTCTCATAATACCTGATTTAAATAACAATTATTAAAACAAATCTTGAAGTCAAGCTTTGATGTCAACGAGAAATACAAACAACGGTTTGTTTGTTTTCGATGAACATCATCACATATTCTCTTGCTAGTTACTTAGGCCATTGTGGTTTATGAATTGCGTCGTTTCGTATGAAATTTCATACCAACCAATTCGGTATCCAATACCCAAGAACCACATTGTTTAACAAGCAAAGAATACAACCATAACATGTATATCATTTATATACCTAAATTGGATATTTCCAATCTTTTATTTTCTGCCAAATATATTTTATAGATTCTCTTTCAGCATTTCCTTTTTCATTTTTAAAAGAATCTATCAACATCAAAAGTGGCGCCATATACATGACACATAGTCCAAAGCGTGTATATTCAAATAATAATACTTTTGGACTTGCACTTTGAAGTAGATCACCATCATCAAAATGAT
Organism: Avena atlantica; assembly: GCA_910589765.1. Lineage (NCBI taxonomy): Eukaryota > Viridiplantae > Streptophyta > Magnoliopsida > Poales > Poaceae > Avena > Avena atlantica. The sequence continues at coordinate 5,247,359 of OU342733.1, forward strand.
TGGTATTCTTTCAAAATCCGTTCTTTAGTAATCTCTTAGTGTAGTAAAAACTTTACATACATCTTCTATTCATCCTTATCATGACGAATTTCATGATCAATCTACTGTAGCTTATAAAGGCGAATCGTGAGTATAACGTTACTTTCCAAAACCCTTTTCGGATGATTAGGATGTCTAGCATCTCTAACCTTCGTAAATTCTCATCCAATATGAGAACATATATTATACTCTATCATATTGCAACCAAAACATTGTTTCAGATATCGTTATATCTGCCACACATGATCGTTTTTGAAACAATTCTTTCAGCTCCTAGATAAACTTGATGTTTAAATCAAGAATCATGGAGGCAAACATGATACTTAAGATACTAACACTGGAATTGTTACTCTCGATTTAATACCAACTATTAAATTTCACGGAGTAAATAGAGTTTGCTGAAAGTTTGCAATAGGACTTTAAAATTTAGATTGACACTCAACACAATACGATACCAATTCGTAAAGTATATATCCAGAATTCTATAGTTCTATTATCTCAATTACAACTATGCATAAGGTGGTGAACGAATGCCAATGACTACAACAAATTATGCAAATTCACTTCGATTTAATTTATGATAAATTGAGTTCTACTAATCCAAATTAGAAATGAACTCCCACTCAAAAACGACATCCCTCATGTCTTTTTGGTGATTACATGAACCAAATACACTACACCAAGTCCGATCATCACGTGAGTCGGTGTAGTTTCAAAGGCGAGCATCAAATGGGCATCATATCTACTATATGACTCATGCTTAACCTTTCAGTCCGTGTTCCGAGGCCATGTCTATACATGCTAGGCTCGCCAAGTAAGAACCTTAGTATTCGCGTGTGTAACTGTCTTACACCCGAGATGTGCTCGTGGATTCAAGTACACCCGATCATCACGTGATGTATTGAAGCGACGAAACATTGTCGGTGCATACTTAAGGAAGAACACATTATTATCTTGATATCTAAATGAGGGATCATCTTATTATGCTAATAAAACGCCAAACAAGCAATATAAGATGCAATCAAACATCACATGTTTGTAAGTGAAATGATATGGTTCCCGCATATGATCTCCATCATGTGCATCGTGGTATGATCTCTATCATACCTCTATGTGTAAGGCCAAGGTCTATGGAACCTACACGTTATGTGTGTTGTAAGAGTATCATCTTATACTTCTACTTACAATATCACCATATCATAACACTAGCCCAACAACAATCTAAACTAGACGCCTCTAATTTATCCATTGCAAGTTTTACGTGGCTTAGGGCTTTCGAAGATAGATTTGTTCTTACCTACGAACATGAACCACAACGAGGATAACCAAATTGTTGACAACTCGTTGCAAATTAGATATTGACTATAGTAGGAGAGACAGACACCCGCTAGCCACTTATGCAAAACCAGTTGCATGTCAAGCATGGAACAGGTCTCATGTGCGAGGACATGTAAAGTTTGTCCGGGCCGCTTCATCCCACTATGCCACCAATATCCAAAGTACAACTAAGAAGCAATAAAATGATCATCATCACCCACATACTCATATGTGTACAAGCTGTGCAAAGTATCTACGCATAGATCCGGCTATGATACCACTGTAGGGTTCGCACCATAGAAAACAAAAAAATTCCTATGATGGGAACAACTATGTACCAAGATCTATCTACTAGATACAAGCAACGGGTGGATATACATCCATAGAATACATACCCTCGAAGACCGAATAGTGTTAATGAGGTTGTACTCGAGGATGATGTACACGAACGCTTGCCGATCTCAAGATCGTGATGAAGTCCATCTGGTCCAGCCGGTCCAGCACGATCAAGTCCAGCACCTCAAAGCAGTGGTGCATCCTTGATCGCACACACGTACGGGTACCCCGACAACCTCCACGCCCTCACTCCAGCGAAGCAGCGGAAGCAACAAATCCTTCCAGAAAAAGCCACCGGGAACATGTATCTCGCTGATCCGAGACCATGGGGAAATTCTAAAGGGGTCAAAGAGATCCTTCGCGAGGAGGTGTGAGATGAGAGGAGGAAGTGGGTGCCTTTTATAGGGAAAGGGGGGCAGCCCCCTCCCATGGCATGGCAGCCATGGAGATGCCCCCACCTCTTCCACATTCATGTGGGTGGAGCTCCTACCCACATAAATAGCCACCCCACTCAAAATTCCACTCACCTCCATTAAATTTCCACCAAATTTAATGTAATCTCTCATTAAATAAAACTCTTTTATTTATTTATTCAGAATTTTGTTAACAAACATTCACATAAAACCTCTTGCTAGTATCCCATTTCACATGCAGAACCAGTTTCAGCAATTTCAACCGAAACAGTTTCGGTGTCTAGTGAAATAAATTCCTGCGCTTTCCTTTTCTTTTTCTGACATATCATTTTCTCCGAATGGTGTCGGTATCCCTTAAGTGTGTCACCCTACAGTTCGCGAATAATGCGGACATGATCGAGACCCTTATCCGATCAATAATCAGTAGCGGGACCTGGAGATCCATACTGACTCTCACACATTCAACGATGACTTCTGTGATCGTGTGAACCTTTTACGCTAGTATCTTAATCCCTTTGTTTCATGATATATTACATGTCCAAGATTCGATCATCGGTATCTCCATACTTAGTTTGATCTCGTTACTGACATGCACTCTTTTCTCGTTCCCGTGATATAACATTCTAGTGATCAAATCACTTGCTTGCAAGCTAAGCAATGTGATATCACCGAGAGGGCCCAGAGCATATCTATCCGTCATCGGGATGAACAAATTCCACTCTCGATCCATGGGCCTCAACATAACACTTTATTAGTTCTGAACCCATCTTTATAATCACCCTGTTACGGTGTGACGTTTGATGTTATCCATAAACTCTTCCGGTGTTAGTGATTGACATGATCTCATGGTCTAAGGATTAGGATCACTTCGTAATTTGTTATAGCAATATAAACTCAATGACTTTGATCTTAATGCTATACTTCGGATGAATGTTCATCACACCATTACACTAAAGTTGTGACCTCGTTATTAACAACATCCAATGTCCATGATCAGGAAACCTATGATCATCTTGTTAATCAACGAGCTAGTTTATAAGAGAGGCATAACTAGGAACTTCCTTTTTGTTTATTAGGCACACATGTATTAACGTTTCCGTATTAATATAATTATAGCATGTAAAATAAACATTTATCATAAACAAGGAATACGATAATAACCACTTTATTATTGCCTCTCGGGCATATTCCCTTCAGAAGAGAAAGGGTAGCACTTGTTGCTACATATGTCGTGCGAAGGGGCACTTTGCCTCTTCATGTTCAAACGCTACCTTATCTAATCCTACCATTATTAATGATGATTATTCTCTTGGGAAGGATAAGGATGGCAATGAGTTTGCCAATTTTGTTGAAACTCAAAGTGGTGTCAAGAAAAGAACCATTTGGGTTGACAAGCCTATTGTGACTAACCTCTTAGGACCCAACTTAGTTGGGATCAACAAGCTCAAACTTGATCAATAGGTGTTTTTTGAGGGCATTGGAGACTTGGCTAACTCATGAAGAATTAAGGGATCTTCATATATTATATTTGATCAAGCCAAGTCATTAGGATTATTGTAACATCCCAACATTTAGGAACTAATGAAGGGTAGATTTAGGAATTTGAAATGTTGCATGCATTCATCTGTGAAAATGTGGGTAATTTTTTTGCCAAATAAAAACCTAAAGTGATCAAAGTTTCTTTCATACTTGGAGATTAGATATAGTCTTGAAGGATGAATGTTATTGACTTTGAGATGATCTTGATAGACTTATGTGTTTTGGGAAATGAAATTTGAATTTAAAACTTGAGTGTTTGAATTATAATTCAAAAGGATTTTTAATGATGTTTGAATCTTTGATTTAATTAAGAGTTAACCAATAATAACTCAAACTTTATATAAAGAGAGCAATTAAGAATATGAATATCAATTTCATAATTGTATTCAATGAATAAGTTACAAAAATGTAACTTATGAGAATCATCCACAATCTTTACAATAGCAAATAAGTAAAGAGTACAAAAGAATAAAAAGAGTACAAAAACTTTATAATATTTCTTTATTGATAATAGTACAATATTTATTACAAAGGAATAAAAAGAGTACAAAAGAATAAATTAAAGATTACAATTGAATGTGAGAGTTATTACAAGTGACTAATCTATAAAGAAAAATAAAAATCCTAAACTAAAGTCTTGATCTTCAAATCTGGTACCTGCAAAATAAAAATAAACTTAAAATAAAAAGAAGGTTAGGATTAGAATTATTTTTACTCTCAAAGGTTGACAGTGAAGTGCACTGTTCAATTTTCATAATGGAGTTTATAAGGGGAAAGTTTCACCAATATGAAAGAATGTATCTTTCATAATTTTAAGCCAAAAGTCAAATCACAGCAAGGAGGGGCAAGTTTCACCAGCCAAGTAAATGGTAACATGGTGAAAGTAACTCTCACATTCTGAACATATCCACATCTGTGCAGCAGGCACACAAGCAGCACACACACCAAACTGCATGGTGTGTGCTGTCAACACCACAGCAGCAGCACAACCAAACAAAACTATCAACACAGCAGTGGGAAAACCAATCCCCACACCATTCCATTGCTCTTACACACCAAGCACAGCAGCCAGCAGCTAAACCAAGCCAAATCCAAGCTATATCAAACCAACCAAAGCCCAGGATCACATCACCAAGATGGTGACATAAGGAGGGGGTAGATCAGGCGGATAGCAAGACCAAGATCAAGCCATCAGGATCAGGAGATGATGGGATAGATCAAGGACAAGCCAGGAACTGGAAATACCAGGGGAGCACTAGATCAAGCTACCACAAGATCCACCACAAGGGGGCGCTGCGACCCATACAATGCCACGGCGGCGACCATAGCCACGCCTAGGGGCGAGGTGAATCACCACGGTGCACGACAGCAGCAGCGGCGCCAGTATCAACGCCAACCCCAAACCCTATGGTTCGGGACGACATCGATCTGGTCGCAGGAGGACTCCATGTCCAAATCCAGTTGGATAGGAGGGAAGAGCGGGATCGACAACCTCTTCCTGCACCACGGCGGCGTCCAGGGCGGTCCATGACGGCGAGAATCATCAGCGGCGACACCACTGACCACGGGGTCAAGGAATGAGAAGGAGAGGGGTGAGCTCGAGAGAGAAGACAGCGGGTGAGTTGGGCTGGGTGGGCCGAAAACCCTTCGGGGTGCTGTTTTGACCTTGCCCTACTGGGCCACAAGGGCCCAATAAACCCAAAGGGCTAGCCCAAGTCATTTAGAGTCTGTTTTAATAAATAGGAAAAGACCAAAATGCCCCTGAACTTAATTAAATTCTAGAAAATAAAATAAAAGTCCAAAAATTATAAATAAAATATTTTTGGATTCACAATAATCCAAACTATCCAAATAAATTAAGAGATAAAATTTTAGACATATAAATTTTATTAATTTTGTAATTTATATATTCCTTATGGAATTTTACAAAAATTATTGAAAGATGATAAAAATAAATAAAATCACTTTCATTATATATTAATATTGTAGTGTTTTAGAAAAATACAAACAAATATTTAATAACAATTTTTGATATTTAAGTGATAATTCTTAAAAGAATTATTAAATCAATAAAAGTCAAATAAAAGGGAAATAAAATAAAAAAATACAATATTATATTATAAATATTAAAAATTAATATTTATAAATCCTTTATTATTAAAAAAGAATTTTTATAATAATGGGGAGAATGCATATCAAGTTAAATGATGCATTACATTACTTTGCATAATCATTTTGCTTCTTTAAATATTGTCCTTACCGAGCAATAATGATGTTTTTGTAGACATAGATGCTCAAGGTTCAGTGCAAGCATCAGACTTCACTACCTTGCCATCACAAGGCAAGTTCATCACTTGCTCATATCGTTTGAAGAGTCTTTATCAAAGTATTTGCAAATAGTGTGTTATCATATATACTCTAAAGAAAGAAAATATTATTTTCACAAAAAGAAATCATAGATGTCATCCTAAGTGGTGATATACTGGAGCAATAGAACTTAGGGTTCTATTTGCAACAATGATTATCAATTAGGGACTTAATAACCCCTAACATTAGTGATTATAGCGTCGTTTATTACCCATTAGCCATGAGATTTGGAATGGGACAGAGAAGTCAGCTGTATCTGCTTCCTCTCGCATGAAGCTGGATGTGCAGGTCGTGGTTGTTATCCTTGTAGAGTGCATATTAATTGGTAATTCATAGAGGATATGCAGCATATGGGTGGGAACCCTCATCGTCTCGCGATAGTTCTGGCATCTAACGGTTTGTACAAACCATTGTCATAATTCATTATGTGGGCATGGTGTACACCAAGGAGGCATGCGAGGTCGCGAAGGGGGCAGTGATTGGCTTGGACCAACTACTGGGCCCCACATCATGAAATTGTGGACGGAAAAGTATGCCCGGTTGTGCAACAAGGAGTTGATCTCTCACGGGTAAAATAACGCACCTCTACAGAGTGTAAGAATTGTAACTTGTTACTCCCTGTTCCGGGAAGGAGCTACGAACGCGGCATGAAAGGAACTCCATGAAAGTTCTGGTCAACCTGTGAAGGCTGATGGTCATAGATTTTCATAATAAAATCCATCTTTGAAGAAAGATTTACAAAAACTGCATAGTGCCAAGGATTTATAATCCAAGGTGCTAGTTAGAGCATCAAACTTCCCACCTTGCATATAATGAACTTGTTGGGTAACGCTGTTACTCATCCTTTCCTTTGATCCCTTGCTTAGACTCTGAGGATCCCGAAGACGTGCCAATGTATGCAGCTGAATGTCAAGAATATGTGTTGTACGAGGAGCCTGACCTCTCAGGAGGTGTTGAAGGAGTGGATTACGAAATCCGCTATGGTGTTGACGATAACGAGTCCAACTAAGTATCCTAGTTAGTAGTAATCAACAGAGCCGAGCAGCATGAACTCTATAGAATAAGCTGCTAATCTCAACTCCTAGTCGGAGTTGCTACTTTTAAATTCCGCTGAAATACTTTATATTTTGGTTTGTAAGTTGAAACCTTTTGAAGTCTTGAAATTCTGGTATTGTAATAATAATAATAATAATGCGTGAATGTTTGTAATAGGACCCGCAATGTTTCTGTTGTACCACTTTGAGGGATGTGATATTTACGGAATGGTGTTCTGTGGGTGTTATGTCAACGACTATAGTGTACTACACATGTAGTGGTATGCTGGGTCACCGCAATTATCTTATCCCTATCTTATATCCAATGCGCCTCTTTGCGGTAACTTGTACTTGTACTAAACTCATTTATATTGTAAGATTCTTGCCCCTTTACATGTTTTGGTTTTGTACTAAGTATGTGTTTGTATTTGGTGTTCCTCATGCTTGCTTATTTTATGTATTCAAGTATGTCTAGGTGTTTGGCACATCATTTACTCGTGTGGTTCGTTTTGAGCCTCTAATGCATCTTGATGATATCTTATTTGGCTCTTTTTGAGTGGTTAATGGAACATCCCATTTTGGGGGAGTGATATGCCTCACGCATCTCTCAAACCTTAAAATGTGTGTACGTGAGTACTACCACTTAGTGTTGATATTGAAAGCTTATCTAGTCACTATGTGGTGTGTCATACTCATGAGAAATTCAAATTATAAATGTCCATTAATTCTCTCTAGTTGAGGTTGCTTTGCCTCTTATTAAGAAAAAATTTATATCACATTATGGGGGAGTAACATGCTTATTTTGCATATCACAATCCTAGGAAATGTGAACATATGAGGTAGTGTCACTTAGAGTTGATATTGTTGATTATATTCTTTCTAGGTGGCATGTTGGCTCAAACAAGGTCATATTTTAGTTAGAAGGTTTTACTACTCGTCTTTTCGGTCTTTGTTTGAGTAATAAATTCTTGATGCGGTCTTCCTCAAATACATATCTTTTTGGGACACCATTTGCTTCAAGTTATTCTAATCATTGCTTTTCATGATTGTGTGACTAGATTGAAGCTATCAAGAATCTCTATCTTTGCATAGTGCTTAATCTTTTTATTTCTATCCTATGCTTTTTATTGTGAAGATTTATCTTTAATATCCATGCAATATACCATCGGAAATCAATTCCAATTCACTCATTGTCTTCGACAATTGATATCCTTATGTGTGGTAGCATTTGTGGGTCATCTTCACCTTGGATTTCACCTCTTCTTGCCTTAATTTATTTCCAATTTTTTTTGTGGCTCCCATTATCTTCCTTGGCTTTTGAACATATCTTTGATGATGTTTTTGATTATTATAAAATATTCTTTAGTGGAAGACAAACCTTTTTTTCTTGGAACTTTGTGCCATTGTGAAAAGTGTTAAGGGTTTGGTTTATTTGTTGAAACCTTGCTCTTTTGGGAGTTTGTTATCTCATTCTTTCTTCTCTATTTTATTTGCTTGAATTTGATAAATCCTTGAGTATTTTTGTTTTATTTCATCTTTTTGCTCAATAGTTTTTTCTTAGTTCATTTGTTGAACTTCGTTGAACAAATCTTTTATTGATTTGATTCTTTGATATAGTTTGGGCAACAAATGTGTTTTGTCACACCTTGTATGCCTTCTTAAATATTTTGGTGTTTTCCAAATTATATCTTCTTTGGATATTGAAAGTCTCCATGTGTTTGCTTTCTTTGATCCAATATATAGGTTATACTCCATCAAATCATTAAACGGCTAAGATGTGCATCAAATTCAAATTTCATCTCTAAATATGTACATATTTTTATGGAGTGTGTCCTATGTGTTGTGGTTAGTCTAACCACTTTGGACCCAATAAGTTTGGGGACCAAGATGTACTTGAATGATGTTTTAGGTACATTGGAGATGCAATGGATGCTTGTCTCGTCTATAAGGAAAGCGTTGTCACCACATGATAATTGGAGCCAAGCTAGGATGATCGAAAAATTCTTATCTACTACATCATACCATTGCTATCTCGGTAACAAGTATCTTATTCATGCATACTATTCTTTCATCCAATCTCTTGTAGGTTACATCTTGGCATGAATTTATCTGTTTGTAAATGTTGCGTTTCTTGCAAGGATCTTTGAAAGACTTGTTTATCCTTATTGCTTATGTGAGTAATTTGAGATGATGCATACAATGGGGAGTATATAAAATCATGTTCATGATTCACCAATTCCAAATATGCCTTCTAGCAATTTATTGCATATCAATTCCTCAAGGTACTCTCATGTGCAATATTGTTTAAATTGCTTTGAATCCTTCCTTTTGCTACTTGTTGCCTTTCTCAAAGTATCCCAACTAGAATTTGTTCCCTTAGTGTTAGTTGTGATTTTTTTGAGGTTTTTATTTTTTATTTGGTGAAGTTCATTAATATACCAAAAGAGAAAATAGAGCCATGGGCTATATATGCAGTTAAGCAAAAATTATCATGTTTGGTATATCTTATGACTTCCTCTTGGATATCATGTTTTCTTATTTTATTAACCTCGTATGTGTGGTTGTTTATTTGTGGATTATTCTCATGTTTTATCCACTTATAAACTTATATACACGAGAGGGGTAATCTCTCGCTTTGATATCATCGCTCTTTGCCGACCATATCTCGTATCCTCTTGGTTTATAATGGTATTGGTAAGGTCTTGATTTATGAGTGCTTGGTTTACTTTTATTGCATCTTCACACACTCATATCTCATATTTGGTTTCTTTTGGACTTAAGCTTGTCTTCACAAGTGTATTTATTTATATCTACTCCTTGTATCATGTTTGTGTTCTAAATGATATAGAGGGAGTGAGGATTCCATGTTTGTGCATATTGTATTCAAATGCAATAATTAAAATTTATGCACGAACCTTGGGGAGCTTCCTTATTTCATTTAGAGCACTATTTTTCCATTTGATTTTTTTGGATCATTGGATTGCTTGCTTCATCCGTTGAAGTTTCTTCACCGTTTTATCCTTTTAGCAATCTTTGATCCTCAATATAGCTTGATTTCCTCCAAATATTCGTCATTGGATACGTGCATTTGACTTCACTCAAATTATGAGAAATGCACACCTTGGTGAGGAACTCATACTATATTGACCTTCTGACTTTGTCATCCATTTTGGCACTTATTGTCAATGGGGGGAGAAGTTTAGAGGGTTTAAGGGAAATGGTTTTATACTTAATATTGGTTTGTTCTTAAGTGTTTTTCTTTCATGCATTTCATATTTATTATGTTTTGCATGGTTGTATATTTAGTGTAAACTCTCCCAAAGTTTATTCTTGACAATGTATGCAATGAAATTCAAGTTCATCACACATGCATATATTGTGGGGGGGTTTGTTCTATATATGTTGGTTCTACTCACATCTCTTGCATTAGTTGTAGTTTCTATGAGTAGACTCAATTTTGATATGGGCTAGTAGCTTTTGTAGTTGACCATATCAAATACAAACTTTTATACATAACTTATTCTTGGATAAGTTGCGTACTTGTTTCTAATATTCATTATATAAACCCTCTTGTTGTGATTGTCATCAATTATCAAAATGTGGGAGATTGAAAGAGTAATTTCCCCTATGTGTGGTTTTGGTGATTAATGACAATCCCTATGGACTAATGTTTTCACTGAGTTTTATATGAAGGAATATTCCATAGGTCATGCTTGTAGTCTATGTGTTGGATTCAAGTATGGATGCCATGAAGATAAAGATATACCTTGAGTATTGGCATCAAGATCATCGAGTTGAAGATAAGAATATGATATGATCAAGATCTTGAGTGTGATCTCAATAGAAGAATTCAAGATATGGCTCTAAGACGGTGTCATGATAGCCTCATTAGTTGAGCTATGATTGACTTAGATTTAGAGCATGTAATCAAATTAAGAGTTCTTTATGTACCTCAAGATATTGAGATGGAGCATGAAAAGATACATGGTTGACCTATACAAAGAGCGAAGAGTGATTTCAAGTTGGTCAACACATGAAGCATAAAGAATGTACCACATGGATCTTGTGGTATGGTAAGCCTTGTCAATTATGCATCATGAACTAACCTATTATATATGTGCCTTTGTGTTTTCTATATGGGATAGTATCTTTCCATGGGCATGCTTCAAAAGTGAAGTTCTTATATAGCCCATGAGAGGATGGCATCAAGTGGTGATCGTCATCAAGGTTGAGAAGGGAAAGTTCAAGATAAGCATCTCGAGAAGATCATTTTCTTGAAGCTTGATGTCCATATTTGTGATAATGGACATGTGAAGACATGTATTAATGAAGCTATCCAATAGTGGTGTATGGGGGAGCAAATTAGGAGTCTTCATGAAGCAACAATGATCAAGTGATGCATTCCGGCTTGGATGGAGATTGAAGTGTTGTCATCAAGATCAAGTGGGATGCGCAAGGCAAAGGTATGGCCTTGCTAGGTTTTCCTTTTACCGGTCTCAAGGTGGTTTTTGGGAGATCGGGTTATAGAATACATAGCCGCACTATTAAGAGGGGCTTTCGGTTGGGTAACTTGATCGCATCATCATAGGAAGCTCAATCCTTTGCATACTTTGCATCTTCCTATTTTGTTTCTTCTTGGTGTTTCTCCATGTGAGGTTCTTGAGCTTGTTGCTAGCTCTTCAATAAGTGCAAGTTCGTCGAAAACGGAATTTGTATGCATCTTCTATGGCGTTTTCGAGTTTGAAGGTTTTATCGGTTCTTCTAGTAGGGAGGATTCTTACCTTTCTTTGTTTGGTTCTATCCTCCTCCTTTGGACTATGATGTTTCTCTGCACCATCCTGTATATCTTGTTGTCCTCGTCAAAACAAGCCCAAGATCATCGAAATCGAAGTCCGGACGCAAAAGTTATCACCGTTTTCGTGTGTCCTGTTATGTTCCGGCGGGACCGAGCCTGTGGCCGGAATTTCCGGCGACCGCCGAAAATTTCCCGCAAACCGCCGAAAAACGGTCCAGTATGCTGTTTCGGTTTTTGCCGGAACTTCCGCTTTTGACCGGAAATTCCGGCAGCTGGTCCGGTGGCGCCAGTTACGTGTCCGTCCAGCGTGTTTTGGCTCCAACGGTCATCCCCCTTGAAAGGGTATAGAAGGGGGGTTTCTTCCCCAAAGTTCCAAGGCTCATGAGCACGTTTTTTACCTCCATTATTGACCCCTTTGAGCTTTCTTCCTCTCCCTTCCCTCCTATGATTCTTGCATCTTTTTGAGGGCTTTGGAAGAGATTATCTAGATCTACAATCCCCACCAATCAATTTCTCCTCTAAGTGAGGGGAAGCCATTGTATCTAGATCTTGGGGTCATTTGTTGGTTTTCTCCATTGTTCTTTCTCTCTAATTCCTCCCTAACACGTGTTCCTTTGGTGGGATTTGAGAGTGAAGGATTTGAGCACCCTTGGTGTTCTTGCTTTGCATTCTTGCATAAGTGCTGAGCTCTCCATTACGATTTGTTCGAGTCAGAGACCGTGAGCTTGTTACTCTTGGAGGGTGACCTCCTAGTTGGCTTGGCGGTTGGTACCACGGTGTCCTCTTCGTGGAAGACTGTGAAGAGACCCGGGCTTCTCCTTCGTGGAGCTTGTGAAGTGGTTGTGGAGCTTGCCATCTTCGGAGTGTAGGAAAAGCTAGCCATAAGGAAAGGGCCTATTTCTTCGTGGGATAGACTCGAAAAAGAAGGTGAGCCTTCGTGGCGTTGGGAAATCCTTCGTGGAATCTCACACCTCTTTAATGTGACGTACCTTACTTAATTGTAAGGAAACACGGGAATACATCTTCGTCTACGCGCCTCGATTATCTCTATATCCGATCTTAATTTCCTTGTGATAGCCATCGAGTTTGAAGTACTTATATCTTGCTTATCAATTGTGGTATACCTATTTTGTGCTATCTTGATTAGCTTAACTTGTTGTTGGTGCACTTAGTTGAGCCTAGTGTATTTAGGTTTTGTGCTTGTAAAATAAACGTTAGTTTAATTCCGCATTCTATCAAGCCAAAATCGTAATAGTTTTGAAATTGCCTATTCATCCCCCCTCTAGGCGACATCTCTATCCTTTCACATGCTGAAGCGCGTTTGTCCATCTAGTACATTTATTCCTCGAACACAACATAATTGCCAATGGACAATGAGGGTAACCAATCGGCCAATCACTTCTAGAAATGGACGATGCATGATGTACCACACGAACTGAACCACAACTTAGGTTCTTAATTTGTGATAAAGAATATATATATATATTATTACTCGAACATGATTGACATCCAAAAAGAGAGCAACTATGACCTTATGATCCACTTTGAGTTCATTACAACCAAACAATTGGCCGACAACAGTTGATTTCCTGGTAGTACACTTTTTTGATCACAACATCGTTTTACTTCGTGCAAGACCAAATAGCCAACATTAAGGTAATAATCTAACTAACCCAAATCAACTAATCGAGAAAGCGCTGAATTTTCCAACTCCAGTTCAAAGGTATTCAACAGTTTTCAGGTCGACGAACATCGCCTGCAGATGAATTCCAAAGGAGTGTAAGAGAGTGATGCATATGTTGATCTCCTCCGCAGTAAGGGGATAGATACAAAATTTAAACTTTACTCCCTATGAAATATTTGAACTCTTATCCATTCAGTTGCTTGCGCATGGACTATGCAACTACCGTTTAAGCTAATGATACAACTCGAGCTCCCTATGAGTTCTTAGGAATGAACTCAGGTGGTCGCATCAAGGGGATCTAATTGAAATTATTTTAGACCCTTTTTCACATTTAAAATACGGGTAAAGGGAGCATATGCACCCTATATCAAAAGTGAATCTCCAGGTAAATAATAGTACCAAGGTGGGAGTCTGGCGCAAAACAAAAAAGGGGCAACGTTGATCTAACCTACAGAGAGAAGTAGTGAAATCGTGGACTTACAGAGTGTTGGATCGCTCTTCTTCTGGTAGACGAGCACGATGATGAACAGCAGGAGCAACACAACAATGAACCGAGGCCTCCTTCTTGTCGCCATCTTCTTAGTGTCAACAAGAACTACACAGACACTGTCTCGCAAGAGGCAAGGCTTCAAGGGTCGGTTGAGTGGTGTTTTGTGCACCAGAGACTCAAGACGAAGTCCTGGTCATGTGTATAGTTGAGGCTCACCAATGCAATATTCGAAGGGACGTCTTTGACTGGAAAAATTCAAATGTTGTTGCGTGTGGTCGAGATTGGTACTAGACGACTGCCGAAACGACTAGTCGCCTGCGACTTCACGTAGTCCAAATCATGCATAATTTTTATGAGATTAAAGCAGTCTTCGAATCGGTGCGCAGGCACCTAAGCGCAAAAAGTCTAAGACAGGCAATGTAGCTGAGGTTGGAAGTAGAGATGACTAATTAATATCTTAGTGAACCAAGTCCAGGTCAAGCAGTATAGCTGGTTCGTCGATGTTTGACATGCTACCATTGAGTATGGAGGTGTGCTTCGGTCCCCCACCCCTAAACTTAAGCTATATGGGTCGCCTTATTTTTTTGACCGTCAAAACTCATATCGAGATCACGTCTATCTCTGTATATGTGTACTCAGTCAAAATGGGTATAATCCATGTTTCGGTCGGCTGATCCCACCTCTTATTATCGCGATCTACGTCTTTGTATGTCATAGTTTTAACACTTTTGCTTCGGTCCCCCCTCCCCCCCCTTCTTTCAAACTTTGACAGACAAAAACTCGATACCGACTGTTTAGAGGACCGTACGAACCCACCCGAAGTCCGTATGGTCCTCTTAGACGTATACTCACCGTATATGTATACTCATGTGCCTACGGGAGACGAAAATCGGAAGTTATATAATAGCAAAAAAAATTAAAATATGACATACAAAGATGTAGATCGCGATAATGGGAGATGAGATTAGCCGACCGGAACATGGATTATACCCAGTTCGACCGAGTGCATATATACGAAGATATACGTGGCTGAAATCGTTAGACGACTGGCCGACAAGGACATGCCTCTAGCGCTTTGAACAATATCCAAATCATTTCTAATTAATTATCTGGGATTAAAGAAGTTGTGGACCGACGGGCAGCACAGAAATAACAGTGTTTTCGTCTGTGACATGATTGAGGTTCGGTCCTTGAGCTTATCCTGTAATTTGGTTGTTTAACGTACGATAAATCGTGTCGTGAGGGGTGACAGCGCTTCCTAAACAACATGTTCGATTCAAATGGGCACCAGAGCCTCCTCCTCTTCCTCCTAATGCAGCTCGCCCTCTCATGGATTTATCCCAGGGTCATCAGGTCACATGGATTTATCCCAGGGTTTGGTTCTCTAGCTTATCCAATAATTATCTGTTTATTCAAAGATTGTACACTTCGGAATAGTCAAATTGATGAAGGCAGCAAGAACAAGTTTTCCAACACGCATGATGATTACATGTCTGTTGTTAAGTCAACTACAAATTTTGAAATGCAGTGGTTGAGTCATGCATACATGTATCCATTCTGAAGTTTTTTTTAGAGCAACCACATATTTCATTAATTGAAAATCAAGTTACATGAAGCAACACATGTGGACACTAAAAGACAGACCAGGATAAAATGATTATCCTGAAAACACTGCAGATAAAAGACTAAGAGATCGAGAAATACAAAACGACCTCTAGATTTTACTGCAACCACCGAATCTAGCGGCCTCCACCAAACTCCAGCGCCACCAAGACGAACGCCGAAAGAGACGTCGAGCCACCACCAATGCAAGATCCAAAAAAGCACCATCGCCAACAAGGCTTTATGAGTCGATGAACAGGCCTGCTGCACGCAGCGAGGCACATGTTGTTGTGGCACGTCGATCGGGGGACATCCCCGTGCTGTCTTGGACCAAGATCCGTCGCCTCCTGTCGACGAAGTCGAAGGAGAAAGGCAAATCCACCACCTCCGGACCAACATTCTTGCTTCAGAAAAACCACCTCGTCCTGGCCGCCAGCGCCATCGTGGATAACGACGAGCGCCAGCGACACAACGAGAAACAAATCTCGCCAGATCTGAAGAACGACGAGAAGACCAAGCTGCCGATCTGAAATACCAAACAACAAACGTTGCCATCACCTCTGAGGAGCAACCATAAAGATCAGCTCCGATGTGGGAGTAGAGATGAGGCAGATTTATTCGTCCAGGCGCTGACATTGTTATACCCTACGGGTACACGACATCAGCATACCTGGTCCAGCCCAAGGAAGGCCCACGCGGCCCATGAAGATTTTCGGGTGGCCCAAGCCTATGACGTCTTCGGATCCTTGGAGAGCAAGACTAGATTAGATAGAATATTCAAAGGGGCAAACCCTAAACCTGTAACCGACTCGATCTGTGCCCGGGACCTGCCTACCTCTATATAAAGGCTAGGAGGACACGACGAGGAGGGCACCTCTCATACCACCGCATACACACCTCCACGCCAGATTGCATCTGCGCACTCCTATAACTTTCGGTTCCGCCGTAATCAAGAGCAGACAAGCAGAAGTAGGGTTTTCCCTTCGGGGGCCTGAACCTGGGTAAATCTCGTGTCCCCTGGTTGCTTGCCTGTTAACCGTTCCGCGATCTCTAGCACCCCTATCTTCTCCAAAACCCAAGCTCATAACAATGGGCATTGACGAGATGGAACCTCATCTATTGGCGCCGTCTGTGGGAACTGGGGGCGCTGATTGTGCGATCGTGACGGTCCAAACCAAAGCGATCTACAATTCCTCGGCGACAGAGAGCCATCTCCTCTTCGGCTCTTTCGACTTCACCGCCACTCGCTAGCCACCATGAAGGACTTCAAGCCCGTAGGCGACGGGCTCGAGATCCTGTTTAGGAGCATATGCTTCCAGGTGGGACAGACCGGCACTCTCCGCCTCCCAGAGGGGGTGCCACTGCCATCGATCAGGCCCGCCTCGTGGGCTCCGCATCCCGTGCTACGCACGTCAACATCGACAGATGAGTCATACGACAGCAGCAGCTGCAACTCAGATATGTGCGATCCTCCGTCAGATGAAGGAACCTACAGTTCCGGATCCGAAAGCTGCGGCAGCAGCGAACCGAACTACGGACGCTACCAATGCGCCGTGGTCATCCAAAGCAACGTGGAGCAGCAGCCACCAGGTTCGGGTGCTCATGTACCGCCACCCAACCCGCAGGGTAGAAACGGCGAAAACAGGAGAAAACAATCCCCCCGCCCAATGAGGACGACCCTGAGGCCAATAGGGTAATCCACCTCAGCGAGGAAGGATGGAACCAAGCACACGAAGCTATGGCAGGCAACAAAATCTTGCCTGTGGGTGCCTCACGGGACCTACTGATGGCATACCACCTGCTCCTCATCGAAGAGCACAAAAAGCAGGTGAAGATGCAAGAAGTGCTCGACAAACGCAAGCAAGCGGCCTCGGAGTCCAGCGCGCGGCGAGCTGCGCTCTCCGCCATGGGCAGCTCCAGCTCGCACGGCAATAACACCAACAAGCATCGTTCTCGCGTAGAGAACATGGACCCCACTGCGCGTCGCAAGGTGACCCGAACCCTCAACACGTCCTTCATGGAGATGGACGCCAACGACAACGTCATCCCGAAGACGCCGCAAGCTGCGATCATGGCAGCCACCACATACCTTGTGTCCCATCTACCTCCGGTGGGGGACCCGAAAATGGCCATGCACAGCTCCGCACTAGCCGGAGTCGGACTCGTTGGAGCTGCGCTCCACGGAGAAGCTCCTGCGGAGCCGAAAAAGAAGGCTGCGGTCAGATTCAACCGCAGCCCCACACCCTCATCCGACAAGGAGGAACACGACCTACCTCGATGGCACAAGAGCTCACGATGTCGCAGCCGTGACTATGACGCCCGAAGCAAACTCACTCAATGCAAGATCGACAAGGCACGCGCCAAGCGTGTGTGCTCATCCGAATCCGAAAAGGATGACGATGAAGGAGAACTCTGCGGAGCTCGATGCTTTAGCAGATCTATTCGGTGGACGCGGATCCCGAGGAACTTCAAGCTTCCTTCGGACACTCCGAAGTTTGACGGCACACAGGACCCTTAGGCGTGGCTCAGCGACCACATGTCGTCCGTCAAACTACACGGCGGCAACAAAAACACTACCCTACAATGCCTTCAGCTGCAGCTGACTGGCACGGCCCGGATCTGGCTCAGTAGCCTATCCTCGGGATCCATCCGAAGCTGGGAGGAACTGGCGTATAATTTCATCCGAAACTTCAAGGGCACCAGCAAGAGGCCAGCCTCGATCGAAGAGCTACGGTCCTGCACCTAACGAACGGGCGAATCCATTCGCTCATATATTTTACGCTGGTTCAACATCAAGAACTTCGTGGCACACATCTCTGAGGAGAGAACAATCAACGCCTTCAAGGATGGCGTCAAACGCCAGGACTTTAAGGAAGAACTTGGGCGCGTCAAGCCCAAGACACTCGACCACCTCATGGACATCACCAACAGGTGGGCAGATGGCGAGGACTCCGTCCACCGAGCACATTCGAAAGAGGAAGATGACTACGGCCGCCGACGCGAGTGCCGTAGCAAGCAAAGATTGCGCGTTTACGACGATCGCGATGGACCCGACATAATCGCGGCTGGCTACGCCGATCACCGTAACGAAAACAACCGCAGCAGCGGCGGATACCGTGGAAACAACTTCTGCGATGGAGGACGCCCAACACAAATGTGGCAACGCCACAACCGCGACGATGAGCCTTCGGCATACGACAAATTGTCGGGACCCTGCACCATCCACTTCTACATAGACAAGCAGGATGGCAAGAAGAAGGCCAGCCACATGCTCAAATATTGTCGTGAGTTCCAGAAACTCAGCGAGAGCATGTCCCAGATGAGACAGCAAGCCCCAAACCCTGGGTACGGGCACGCACCCGCACCAGGTGACATCGCCCATGGAGCTCCTCCACCACCACCCGTGGGACCTTCGAATCACCCAACCGCACTCGCGCAGAACAACGGCGGAAACGGGTACCCCGTGTCGAAAGGGTCATTGATGATCCAAAAGGGGTGCCCAATAAACAGGGTGCAAAATAAAATCACCCGCCAAGTAAGTTTGGCTGTGACCGCTCCACCCGCCATCCCTGAGTACCTCAGCGGTTCGGAGTCATGCATCACGTTCAGCCGTTCGGATCACCCCCGCTAGATCCCTCGCCCAGTTCATGCTGCCCTGGTGCTCGAGGCGCGGATCAGAGGGTTCGAGATGAGCCGCATCTTCATGGACGGCGGCGGCGGCATCAATCTGATGTTCACTATCACCTTAGCAGCAATGTGGATCCCGCTGTGCAGCCTGGAACAATCCGACACAACGTTCCACGGCATCGTCCCAGGAAAGGGCATATTCCCCCTGGGAAAGATATGGCTCGACGTCATCTTCGGCAAGCCCGATAACTTTCAGTGCGAGCTACTCGAGTTCAAAGTGGTGGATTGGCCATCACAATACTACGCCATCCTCGGGCATGTGGCATTCGCACAGTTCCTGGCAGTACCGCACTATGCGTACCTGCTACTCAAGATGCCAGGACCCAGGGGCGTCATCACGATCCACGGGAGCTTCACCCGATCGGATCACTATGACAAGGACTTCAATAGAATCTTCCAGTCATTCGGCATGCAGGAGGAGCTCATAAAGCTCCGAGACATGACAGACAACGGGGCACCACCAGTCTCAAGGCAGAATGCACCCGACATGTCATTCGACTCAACAGTCAACACGAAGAAGGTGCAGGTCCACCCAACGGACGCCCCCAAGACGGCGCTGATCGCCAACGACCTCAGCCCCGCATAGGAAAACATGCTCGTGAATTCCTCCGTGAGCGTTGGGAAATCTTCGCCTGGTGTCCTGCGGACATGCCAGGAGTTCCCAGGGAATTTTCCGAGCACGCACTCAACATGTTCCCAGATGCCAAGCCCGTGAAACAGTCCATCTGACGACTGTCCGAGCCACGGGCCGAAGCCATCGGAGTCGAAGTCAACAGACTACTCGACGTTGATTTCATCAGGGAGATCAAGGAAAGCGAGTGGCTGGCCAACACCGTGATTGTCCCTAAAAAGGACACGGACATCCTACAGATGTGCGTGGACTTCACCTCGCTAAACAAGCACTGCCCGAAGGATCACTTCCCTCTCCCTCGGATCGATCAGATCATCGATTCGACTGTAGGATGCGAGAAACTCTCCTTCCTCGACGCCTATTCAGGCTACAACCAGATTCGACTGAAGGTCGAAGACCAGGAGAAAACGGCATTCATCACGCCGTTCGGAGTATTCTGCTACAACACAATGCCCTTCAGGCTAAAGAACGCAGGTGCCACGTACCAGTGATGCATGCAGGCATGCCTGAAGAGCCAGATCGGCCGCAATATACAGGTCTATGTCGATGACATAGTAATCAAAACAAGGGAGGCCAAGACACTGATCGACGATCTCCGCGAGACGTTTGATAACCTTGATCACTACAAGATCAAGCTAAACCCAGAAAAGTGCGCCTTTAGCGTCCCATTTGGCCAACTGCTTGGCTAGTTCATCTCCCAGTGAGGGATTGAGGCGAACCCAAAGAAAATTCGGGCCATAATGGCCATGGAGAAACCAAAGAACCTCAAAGGGGTCCAGCAGCTCGCTGGACGCATCGCGGCGCTGAGCAGGTTCATCATCCGCATGGGTGAAAAGGCCCTGCCTTTCTACCAACTGCTATGCAAAGCAGACAAGTTCAAGTGGACGCCTAAAGCGAACGACTCATTTGAAGATCTAAAGCGGCTGCTCTCCACCTCGCACGTCCTGGTCACGCCAAAGGAACGCGAGCCCCTACTACTATACATAGCAGCCAAACATCAGGTGGTAAGCACCGTACTCCTGGTCGAACGGCCCGAAGATGGCAAGACTCATGGGGTCCAACGCCCTATATACTACCTCAGCGAGGTATTGACGCCGACAAAACAGAGGTACCCTCACTACCAGAAACTTGCCTACGTGTTCATGACGGCTCGTCGGCTGAGCCACTACTTCCAGGAGCATCAGGTGATGGTCGTCAACGAGGAACCCTGAACAGCATCCTGAACAACCCGGAGGCCACAGGACGTGTGGCCCTGTGGGGCATCGAGCTGTCCCCTCTAGACATAGTCTACGCGAAGTGCCATGCGATCAAGTCGTAGGTCCTACCGGACTTTCTCGTCCACTGGATGGAGCTGCAGCTGCCGGACACCCCGGACATAACACAGTCATGGACAATGCACTTCGATGGCTCCAAGCGCGAGGCAGGAGCAGGAGCCGGGGTCATACTGACCTCCCCGCAGGGCGAAAAGATGAAGTACGTCCTCCGGATGAAATTTTGAGCTTCCAACAACGAAGACGAATACGAGGCCCTCATCCACGACATGAGGATGGCCAAGATCTGCGGCGCAACGCGCCTGTTCATCTACGGTGACTCGAACCTCGTCGTCCAGCAGACGATGAACGAGTGCGACGCGCATGCCACCAACATGATCGCGTACCGCGCGCTCTACAATTCACTCGAAGGAGACTTCGACGGCTGCGAGCTTCGGCACGTTGGAAGGTAAAGCAACGAAGAGGCCGACAGACTCGCCAACATCAGCTCCACCTGTGCACGGGTGCCACCAGCTGTGTTCCTCGAACAGATCTGTGTGCCATCCATCAAAAGGAAATTCCCCAAGGGATTACCAAAGAAGCTGAGCACTCGGGGACTGCACTACCTGAAGGACATGAAGGACCTGAAAAGCTCGACACAGAGGTCACAGTGGTCAACCTTATGCAGGTCATGGCAGTAGAAGAGACATGGACGCAGCCGTACCTACGGTACTTAGTAAACAGGGAACTACCTGATGACCCGACAGATGCCCGGCGAATATCTCGCTGGTCCAAATCCTTCACCATCATTAATGGCGAGCTGTACAAGCGCAACATTTTGGGTGTGCTCCAAAGGTGCGTCACCATCAGTGACGGCAAAAATATCCTCCAAGACATCCATGAAGGCATCTGCGGCCATCACGCAGGCAGCCGCGCCCTCGTAGCCAAAGCTCTACGAGCTTGGTTCTACTGGCCAACGGCCATGAACGACGCCAAGGACATCGTCCGAAGATGCAATGGGTGCCAGAGGTTCGCAGACAAACCGCACGCACCAGGATCGGAGCTCAGGCCCATACCCTTGGCCTGGCCCTTCGCCTAATGGGGTCTCGACATGATCGGCAAACTGCCCAAGTCCTCGAAAGGAGGTCACGTCTACCCCTGGTAGCAGTCGACAAGTTCACCAAGTGGATCGAAGCCATGCTCGTCACCAACCAAAAGGGTAAAACGGCCGTGAAGTTCTTCCAATCCATCGTCTACAGGTTCGGCGTGCCGCACAGCATCATCACCTACAACGGGTCGAACTTCATCTCCAAAGAATTCCAGGACTTCTGCGAAGGCCTCGGGATCAACATATCATACACCTCCGTGGCGCACCCGCAAACCAACGGACAGGTCGAAAAGGCCAACGGCCTCATCGGTGGTGGCATCAAGAAGCGCCTACTAAGCCCACTCGAGCGGCTCGTGGGAGCATGGGCAGAAAAGCTAGCCCTCCGTCCTCTAGAGCCTGCGCACAACGCCAAACAGCTCAACTGGCTACACGCCCTTCTTCATGGTGCACGGAGCCAAAGCCGTGTTACATGTAGAGGTACGCCATAAGGCCCCACGGGTCGTCGCCTACAGAGAAGCCGGATCGATGGCCGCACTCGAAGACGTCGTCGACACACTCGACGAGGCACGCGACATCGCTGCGGCTCGATCGGCGGTCTACCAGCAGAGTCTCCACAACTATCACAGCCGTCGGTTGCGCCTAAGGTCCTTCATCGAAGGAGACCTCGTCTTATGACTCAAGCAAGAGCGGTCGAAGAAGCTCGAGTCACCCTGGGAAGGACCCTACGTCGTCATCGAAGTCATCCCAGGTGGCGCCTATCGCCTCAAGCACGTGGAGTCTAGAGTCGCATACTTTAACCCATGGAACGTTGCACAACTGCGACGCTTCTACCCCTAGCTATCCCCCCTTTACTTTCAATAAGGCTATTCAGCCAAGGCTACTCAGCCGAACAATGTACCTCCTCATTATGATATGAATAAAGCTAAGTGTCTCGCCCCAAAATCTATCTCTTTCTCGCATTCCTTTATGCTACAAACACACTAGGGGGATCCCCCTCACCTCATGACTTCGTCGACTGAGGATAACGCATATACACCTGAGTAGCTAATCACGTCAGGCTAACGAAAAGGGCATGCATACAACCAAGCACAACATGCTAAAAACAATGAACCTTTACAACAAAGGGCGCAACACGCCCAGACAAATATATACAAATTTTACATCTATCTTTTTACAGGTCCTACCTATTCTGAAGGATCACCTTCGCACGATGCTCAAAGAGATCTACAACTTCCTCGGCATACTGCCTCACAACCGCATAGTGCGGGCGCATATCCCATAGGCCACCATCTGGTCGAGGGGGTGGCCCAGCTACCACAACCGCAAGATTTACGTCAGGGCAATGCATCCGCACAAGGGAAAGAGTAGCCTTCACCCCCGTAACTAACTGGTGCCGCACCAGCTCCCTGACATGACGCACATCTCGAAACTTCACCAACAAGCCCCAGAGCGTTGATGGCGCCTCATCGAGAGAAAACATGACGTGCAGGATCGACGCCAAGGAAGTCTTCACCTGCCGCAGAACCCGTGACACTTGGTGGGCACGATCCTGCACAGTCGCGAGGACCATGGCACGGTCGCGATCCATCCAGAAAAAGCCACCAGCCTCCATATCTTGCTGGGTCAGGCAATTGATCTGAACTGCAACGCGCTCCTTCTCCTTCCTCCGAACAAGGTTAGCACCTGCAACAATTACAAAGTATGATGGACCGCCAACAAGCGCATCCGAAAATGAGCAGCAGCTTGAAGAAACTTACACTGCAGCTGCTTGGCCAACTACCACAGCTCCCCCATCAGATATTCCTCTCTGGTGGTGCCCCGCTCCGCCTTCCATTTCCAAACGTCCGCGTGGCCTCGGATGCCAAGCAGTTCCTTCTCAAGACTGCGGACGTGGTCACGAAGAAAAACAAGCTGCGACACATCATCCAAGGATGGTCGCGGCTGCGGAGCAGACGAAGTATCGACGGGGTCATCACCCGAAGGTCCCTAAAGGAAAACAAACAAGGATATGAACAACACACGATTGAAGAACAACACGAAGGCTCATTATATACAACAGAAAGCCACTGCGTGGCACAAGAAGTGTTCATCAAGACGTTACAGCAAAAGTCTAGGACAACTACCCTACAACTAAAACGACATAGCCTAAGCATCCTGAGTGGCCTCGGAACCAGAGCGCCTGCCCTTGACCTCTTCCTGCTGCTTCGCCGCATACTCCACGAGCAGGTCAATCAGCTTCGGCCCATAGCGCTTACAGCGAACAGCGTAGAGAGCGAAGGCTACCTCGGAACCGTCGGGAGCCGTTGGCATCTGGGAGGTGACCTGATGAAGATCCAGCTTCGCTCCGCTCCGGACGCCATCGCTAGCCCCAGGGACGCGTCGATGCCCTTCTGCTTACGCTTGTACGTCGTAGGCGCATCTGCTGATAGTGCATCCACCAACAGGTCGACATCCTCAAGGGCAACGCCCTTGGGGACGAGATCCTTGTAGAAGCGCCCGAGAACCTCCTTGGCTTTGGCGAGAGAGCCACTACGGTTGAACTCAATGCCTGCGGCATCTAGAGAAACGAAAAGGGTACAGTAAGAATCAAGCAAAGGCAGAGAGACAAGGAAGCCGAAATAGAACATACAGGCAAAGTTACTCACCCGAAATAGCTTTGGCGGCATCCATCAGCTGTCGGCCACCTCCTTCTCGCACGAAGCCGAGGCGGTAGCTTCCTGCTGCTCGCGGTCCGTAGCTTCCTGCTGCAGGCGCTCCTTAACCACGGCTGCATCAGCAAGCTCCCTCTTGAGGCACTCCTTCGCCCCGACGGCATCTTCGGCCTTTTTCTCCGCTCGCCCAAGGCTCTTTTTGAGAGCATCAAGCTCGCAGAGGGCGGTGTTATTTTCATCTGCAAAAAGCAACAAGAGCATGCATGAGCCTCACAAGCCAGCAAGCAGACGAAAAAGTAGATGATCTAGTTAAGATTGTGTTGGAATTATGCCCTAGAGGCAATAATAAAGATGTTATGATTATAATTCTTGTTCATGATAAAGTTTATATTCCATGCTAGAATTGTATTAAGCGGAAACTTTAATACTTGTGTGGTTTATGAACAACACCGTGTCCCTAGTATGCCTCTATGGACTAGCTCATTGATTAATGATGGTTAAGGTTTCCTAACCATAGACATGAGTTGTCGATTAATAATGAGATCATATCATTGGGAGAATGATATGATGGACAGACCCAAACTAAGCGGAGCAATTAGATCGTGTCATCGTGTTCATCTTTGCGAAGCTTTTCTTATGTCAAATATTGTATTCCTTAGACCATGAGATAATACAACTCCCTGGTATCGGAAGAAAGCTTTGAGGTCATCAAACGTCATCCTATGAGAGGGTGATCATAAAGGTGTCTCTTAGGTGATCGGAAAGTACCTATTGGGTTGTATGTATCGAGATGGGATTTGTCCCTCCCAAGTCGGAGAGATATACTTCGGGCCCACTCGGTAATCGATATCAACACCGCTTGCAAGCATGTGGTTAACGAGTTAATCACAAAGTGATATCGGATTACGGAATGAGTAAAGTACTTATTGTGAACGAGATTGAACTAGGTATGACGGTACCGACGATCAAATCTCGGGCAAGTAAAATATCGCGAGACGAAGGGAATATATATATGAGATTGATTGAATCCTGGCATCGTGGTTCATCCGATATGATCATCGATGAATGTGTGGGAGTCAATATGGGTTTCCAGACCCCGTTATTGATTATTGATATAAGATCATGTCTGCATATTCTCGAACCCGAAGGGTCACACACTTAACGTGTCTCGACGCTAGGATAGATTGGATAATTGGTTTATGAGTTTTTGTTCGGAGTCTCGGATGGGATCCGGGATATCACGAGAGGTTCCGGAATGGTCCGGAGAATAAGATTCATATAAGGCAGTGCAGTTTTTGGAGTTCGGAATTGTTTCGGGTTAATCGGTATTGTACCGGAAGCTTCTAGAACCTTCCGGAGGGGGACCAACGTGGCCCCACCTGCCGGGAGGGGGCATGGGCCTATGAGGGAGTGCCCTGGCCGCATTGGGCCAGGGTCACAAGGCCCCATAGGGCAAAACCCTAGGGGAGCTTCTAGAAGGGGGGGGACTTGCCCCCCACTCCTCCCTCCTTGGCCACCGGCCCTAGGGTTTGGGGGAGGGGCAAGGGCTGGCCGCCCACCCCTCTATATAAAGAGGGCTGGGGGCGCACCCCTCCCACATATCCTCCTCAAGCCCTAGCCGCCCTGCTGCCCTCCTCTCTCTCTCCCTCCAAACTGCGCATAGGCGAAGCCCTGCTGCATAAACTCCACCACCTGCACCGCGCTTCGCATTGTAGATCCAATCCATCTCTCCACCATACTTGCTGGACCGATAAAGGAGGAGACGTCGAGGTGCTACACGTGTGCATCTCTCGGAGGCATCGCCACTTGCGGTGTTAGATCGGATCGGATCGCGAGGAGGAGAAGCGAGTACGACTACATCACCCATGTTCCGTCGAACGTTCCGCTGTGCGAATCTTCAAGGGTATGAAGATCTCATCTATCCCCCCTCGTTGTTTGCATCTCCTAGATTAGATCTTGGCTTTCCCGTTCGCATCCGTAGAATTTTTTTGATTTACTATGCTGCGAAACCCTTCAGAATGCACCTTGAAGCCGCTGCAGGATGGCCTCCAACGTCAGGTGCTTCTTCACCAGCTGGTTGGCGCCTTGCACAAAAGGCTGCAAGAAGAAGGAACTTGTCAGGAAAAGGGCTCGGGGGCTGCGCCCAAGAAACGGAGCAAAAATAAATCAATCACACGAAAAACGCTCGGGGGCTCCTCCCGAGACATGCCGAAGTAAATATCAGCAGATCACACGAAAATATGGCTCGGGGGGCTCCCCCACGGCAAGAAGGGAAACACTTACATGATCAGACAGAGACACCGAATGTCCGGCTGTAGTCTTCTGGGAGACGACCACCCGAACCTCCTGCGGAGAAGGGTTCGGAGCAGCGCCCCCAGAAGTGGCCACCGTCTGAGAGGGATGAGGCGTCATCTTCGACTCCCCCACCATCTCCTGAGTGGCATCACTAAACGAGCCCTCAGAGGAGTGGCTGCAAAGTAAAACACCAGTCAAAGACAAGCAAGCAACAAGGAAAGGTAGCAAAAAGTATCCGAAGGAACTTACAAGTCCATATCACACAAGTTGAAAACAGGCAGGGCCCTCTTGCCCTTCTTCACTCC
Source organism: Avena atlantica (assembly GCA_910589765.1). Lineage (NCBI taxonomy): Eukaryota > Viridiplantae > Streptophyta > Magnoliopsida > Poales > Poaceae > Avena > Avena atlantica. The sequence goes on from OU342733.1 coordinate 5,274,902, forward strand.
CTTCTTCCACTTCGCCGGTGGCTGCGGCGCTACAGCCCGCACAGGAACGGCCGGAATGGGGGAGGAAGAGGCACCATCACCTCCACTGCAATGGACGAGGCACGGCGGGTCCCCAGGAGTTGGTGGAGTCGAGGCATCCGAAGATTCGGTCGAGCTCCGTGCCCGCTTTCGGGTCCGCCCCTCGCTCGCCTCGGGGGCTTCCTGGTTGGTGACTGCACCGGCGGAAGCTTGGACACGGAGTCCACGATTTCATTGTCCGGCGCATCCAGAAACCGTTCGGGTAGAGGGGATACCATGCCAGGCACCTTGAACTCCTACACAACGAAGAGAAAGTTCAGAAAAAATAACTGCAAAGAAAACGCACTCGAAAATAGCACTACGCGCACGTTCCAGATCTACACCTACGGAACGGGCCGAGAGGCACTGAACGGAGGGGTACGCGACTTCCCCGGAAGGTCCTCGTCAGTTTTGTACTTTAGCAGAGGACGAAGGACCCTGTCGAGGTCCCCTTTGGAGAGCTCCTCAGCCGTAACTCTCGTCGGGTCGTGGAGGCCAGAATAAAGGAACATTAGATGCACCCTAGCCTGGAGCGGCTACACCCGACGTTTGAGGAAGGTGCAGATGATATCCACACCATTCACCTCCTTCTCCGGAATCACTTGGAGGTCCTCCACCTGACGATAGAGCTCCTCTATCTCCTCCACCTCACCCTCCAGGATATGGTTCTTCCAGGATCTCTTTGGATGGATTTTTTGGGTGGAGTCGAAAGGGGCAAGGCCAAAGTTTTGCACGTCCACTGTGGAGTCGCGGATATAAAACCATTTCCTCCGCCAGTTCTGGACGGACTCGGACATAGAGAAAGAGAAGAAAAGAGCAGTGGATCGAAGAGAAATGACGCAGACGCCAATCTTATAAACTCCGTCGGAGCCGGATTGCCTCTTCACGGAATAGATCTTCCGGAAGAGACCAAAGTGCGACTCAATACCGAGCCAGCACTCGCAAAACGCAACAAAACAAGCAATGTGAAGAAGAGAATTGGGGGAAAGATGGTGGAGTTGAATGCCATAGAAGAACAACAGTCCACGAAGGAAGTCGTGGACTGGGAAAGAAAGGCCGCGAATAATGAAGGCGATGAACATCACCCAAAACCCTGCAGGAGGACGGGGAAATACCTCGTCGCCGGGGACCTTGACGGCCTCCTTGTCCTGCGGGATTAAACCCCGCTCACGAAGCTTGCGCAGGTCACCCTCACGCGTCTCCGTGCGCGGCCACCCACCATCGGTGACACGACTGGCGGCGGTGCGAGCGCAGGAAGGATGAGGGGAATGATCGGAGAACTTCCAGCGCGCGGCAAGAAAAGCTCAAGAAAATGGACGCAATAGAAAGCTAGTGGCTGTGGTGAAAACAAACAAAATCTTTCCCCACAGTTATAAGGGCGAAGACGATGAACAGGGACTGTTCATCAGGAAGCCCTAGCGGCAGCATCAAATCCAACCGTCCACGTATCAGCACGGCAGCGAACCGTTGCTTGCACACCGTCCACTATGCATGGAAACCGAGGAGACGCCGTAATTATCGCCACGTCGTGCGTGACCAGTCAACTCCAAGTCAGAAAGTGGGACCCACGTTCATCCAGTCACGTCACCTTTGGCGCCGTAGACGCTTGAGGTCACCGATCGTCAGCACTGGCGTCATCAAAGCTATACTAGCAACGGTTACAAATTTTCGGCTAAACAGCTAAAGTACTCACTCGAATCTACGATTCGAGCAGCTACTTGGGGGCTACTCCTATCAGGAGCGCTGGCCGCGCACCCGAAGCATGAATAGCGTACTACGTCAATAATCTATTTCTTCGAGTCCTACATCGAGTCTATGACTCCACTACGGACACGGGGGGCTACTCCCATAGGGAGGATTGATTCAAGCATCCGAAAAAATTGTGTCCTACGGACCTGAAGCAAACAATGGCTGAATTAAAGTCTCTGCTCGAGTATACGACTCGAACAGACACTCGGGGGCTACTCCCATAGGGAGCGCTGGTTGCGCACCCTATGAATTCTTCAACTGCGATCCTTCGGATCAGAATGCAAAAACTTGTTGGCAACTTTGCCCCAATCAACGCTAAGTGAGTAACATATTCCTTGGTCACCCGAAACACCTCCACGGTGATAAAATTTTGGATGTTGTGTCTGCGACGCAAAGATAAGACCTACAGATATCATCTGATGGCCTAGCAACGCACACGACTGCGCTCTGCTAGTGAAAATCCGTGCTAACAGGTGCGATGAAAATCCCGACGGACGCGTTGGGTACATCATTCGAAAATTACTGGGATTCGACTCCTTTAAGACCTCAACGGACTGAGTCGAATTACGCCAGCATCTGTTCTGGGTTCGAGTCGAGAGACTCGAATCTGAAGAAGATCGTGTTGTTTTTTCCTAAGATAGTTAACTGATCATGATCCATCGGGAGAGTCAGGCACGTGCATCAACAATCCCTACATACTAAAATCATTCTCTGATGAACAGAAACAGCTGCACCCAAAAGATTGAAGAGTCCCCAGCCGAATCTACGATTCGACTGAACACTCGGGGGCTACTGACATGGTTATACCCTATGGGTACACGATATCAACATACCTGGTCCAGCCCAAGGAAGGCCCACGAGAATATACGTGGCCCATGAAGATTTTCGGGTGGCCCAAGACCATGACGTCTTCGGATCCTTGGAGAGCAAAACTAGATTAGATAGAATATTCAAAGGGGCAAACCCTAAACCTGTAACCGACTCGATCTGTGCCCGGGACCTGCCTACCTCTATATAAAGGCTAGGAGGGCACGACGAGGAGGGCACCTCTCATACCACCGCATACACACCTCCACGACAGATTGCATCTGTGCACCCCTGTAACTTTCGGTTCCGCCGTAATCAAGAGTAGACAAGCAGGAGTAGGGTTTTCCCTCCGGGGACCTGAACCTGGGTAAATCTCGTGTCCCTTGGTTGCTTGTCTGTTAACCGTTCCGCGATCTCCAGCACCCCAGCTTCTCCAAAACTCAAGCTCATAACAATGGGCATTGACGAGATGGAACCTCGTCAGGCGCTGCTCCCACCACCCCAACGACGCACCAAGAAAAAATACCCTAACCCTAACTACTAGACGGAGGAACAAGGTTCCCCCTCCCTCCAGCCGCCGGAGCGGCAAGCGGAGGAACAGGAAACCAGTACGATCACCGGCTGAGATCTGAGGAGGTATTTGGGTTGAGTGCCGCCGCCTGAGGAGGTGGCACGCAGTCCGACTTGCTGGTGAAGCGTTGGTCTGTAGGTTTATTATATGTAAGCGCATATGGATCCCTAAGCCTATATACAAGTCCAGATGCCAAATTCACTACCAGATGTTTGGTTGTAGTGATGCACCACACGAACTGAACCAGACCTTAGGTTGTTAATTTGTGATAAGGAATACATATTGTTCCTCGAAACATGATTGTCGTCCGAAAGTACAGCAACTATGACCTTATGATCCGATTTGAGTTCACTACAACCAAACAACTAGCCTCCAATAGTTTAATTCCTGGCAGTACATTTTTTTCACAACATCATTTCACTTCGTTCAAAACCAAATAGCCTACATTAATGTAGTAATCTAACTAACCCAAATCTACTAATCGAGCAAGCGCCGAATTTTCCAACTTCATTTCAAGGGTATTCAACAGTTTTCAGGTCGAAGAACGTGGCCTGCAGATGAATCCAAAAGCAAAGTAAGACAGTGAAACATATGTTGATCTCCTCCACAGTAAAGGGATAGATACAAAATTTAAACTTTACTCCATGTGAAAGATTTAAACCCTAATCCATTCAATTGCTTGTGCATGGATGATTCAACTACCGTTTAAGCTAATAATACAACTCGAACTCCCTATGAGTTCTTAGGAATGAACTCAGGTCATCGCATCGTCCAACAGATAATTATTTTGGATTTTTGGTCACCATTTAAAATATGGGTAAAGGGAGCATATGCCCCTAGATCAAAAGTGAATCTTCAGGTAAATAATACTACCAAGGTGGGAGAGAGTGGACGATCTGGCCTACAGAGAGAGAAGTAGTGAAATCGTGTACTTACAGAGTGTTGGTGCTTTCTTCTGATGGTAGACGAGCACGATGATGAACAGCAAGAGAAACACAACGATGAACTGAAGCCTCCTGCTTGTCGCCATCTTCTTGGTGTCAACAAGATCTACACAGACACTGTCTCGCGGGGGACAAGGCTTCGAGGGTCGGCTGAGTGTGCCAGAGAATCAAGATGAAGTCCCTGTTCATGTGGGTAGCTGAGGCTCATTGTTATTCGACGAGGCGTCTTTGTCTTGAAAAATTCAAATGTTGTTGCGTGTGGTCGAGATTGGTACTAGACACGACTGGCCGAAACGACTAGTCACCGGAGACTTCAAGAAGTCTAAATCATGCTTAATTTTTATGAGATCAAAGCAACCCTCGAACGGATGTGCAGGAACGTAAATGCAAAAAGTTTAAGACAAACAGTGTAGCTCTGGTTGGAAGTAGAGACGACTGGCTGACATCGACAGGCCACCGGCGACTTGAACAATGTGCAAATTAATCATTTCTAATTATCTGGGATTAAAGCAGCCGTACGTGGAACTGACGGGCGGCACGCACCCGTTAGCATAGTAATTAAGCACAAAAATAACAGTGTTTTCATTTGTGACATGAATGAGGTTTTGGAGCCTATATATCCTATAATTTGGCTGTTTAACATACGATAAATCGTGTGTCGTGTACTGCAAGGCGCGCGGCCCCTGATTGAGAGGTGAAAATGTGCGCTTCCTAAACAACATATTCAATTCAAATGGGTATCAGAGCCTCCGATCCTCCTCCGCAAGGCTTGTCGATGGTGACAACCGTGTCTTCCTCATCTCTTGTAGCCAGCCTTCTCATGGATCCTAAGGGCATCAAGTCAAGGAAAAATCTCACCGGACGAACTTTCTGTTCTGGAAGGCCCAGGTGCTGCTGGCCATCGGCGGCTCTTAGGTCATTGCGTCGGCGTGCAATATCAACCACACTGGATCGATGGCCAACAATCGTCACGGCGCGTTGGTGGGGTCAATGGTTACCTATCTGCCGTGAAAATTGTTCCATGGCACTTATGGGGTGTGTCCTGATAGACCAAACAGTGGTGCATATACTTGTCATGAATATGCTATCCTGACATAATCTGTGTCACGGTATGTACGACAGAAAAATATTTAAATCTAAAATCAACAGGTGCACTATCAGAAATTTCATTTCATTCATATCATAATTTATTACATACAGAAGGAGATATTTGAGCCCCTTGTCATTCAGCCGATCAACCAAACTAACAAGGAATGACTAATCACTTCACAGTGACTAGAACAAAGTCCAACCCATGTGTAATTTTCTTAGATTAAAGCAGCCATCTGGTGTCGTAAGCGTATAAATAATTGTGTTTTCTATGTGTGTGAGATTTGTATTTTGCGTGTGAATGGGGGTTTGGTTCTCCGGCTTATCCAATAATTATCTGTTTATTCAAAGATTGTATGCTTCGGAATAGTCAAATTGATGAAGGCAGCAAGAACAAGTTTCCAACTCACATGATTACATGTGTGTTCTTAAGTCAACTGCAAATTTTGAAATGCGGTGGTTGAGTCATGCACATCATGTATCCATTCTGAAGTTTATATTATATGTAAGCGCATATGGTTCCCTGAGCCTATATACAAGTCCAGATGCCAATTCACTACCAAGAAACAAGCGTTCACATATCCATAGCAGAAGCAAAATGTTTCGTCTACCTCCACAGCTTCTTGTTTTTTTCATGGTCCATTTCCTCAACCTCCTCCACTGTATGCATTCCAGTACTGACGGAGATGCACTTCTCTGCCTCAAATCTCAACTCTCCGATCCCACAGGAGCTTTAGATTCATGGAGTAATTCCTCTCTCACCTTCTGCACCTGGCATGGAGTAACATGCAGCGGAGAAAACGCAACCCGCGTGGCTTCGCTAGACCTCGAATCACTAAACCTCGCTGGCCAAATATTTCCCTGCATTAGAGAACTCAGTTTCCTAACCAGAATCCACATGCCCAACAACCAGCTCAATGGCCACATCACCCAAGACATCAGTCAGTTGACCCGACTTAGATATCTAAACCTTAGCATGAACTCCTTTGGTGGTACGATTCCAGATACAATATCTTCGTGTTCTCGACTTGAGGTCATCAGCTTGGAAAGAAACTCCCTTGAAGGTGAGATCCCTCAAAGTCTTGCTCAATGTTTGTTCCTTCAGCAAATTGTTCTTAGCGACAACAATTTTCAAGGTAGCATCCCTTCCGGGTTTGGTCTGCTTCCCCAGCTTGTTGTGCTATTTCTCACAAGCAACAAGTTCGTGGGAAATATTCCTCAACTTCTGGGGAGCAACAATCTTCTCACGTCGGTGAATCTAAAAAATAATAGCCTCAGCGGAAGAATCCCTCAGTCCATGTTCAATAGCACAACAATTTCTTACATAGACCTAACACGCAATAACCTTTTTGGGACAATCCCACCTTTCCCTCAACCCTCCTCGCCACTGACATACCTTGCTCTAACTGAAAATTACCTCTCGGGAAGCATTCCTTCCTCAATTGGAAACATGTCTTTCTTGTCTTCCATGCAACTTGATCACAACAACTTCCAGGGTAACATCCCAGAGAGCATAGGAAAGATTTCAGGTCTGCAAGTGTTAAACTTGAAAGGAAACAATTTGTCAGGAATTGTCCCACCGGCCATTTACAAAAATTGTTCCCTAACCTATCTTAGCCTTAGTAACAACCAACTTGTTGGAAGTATTCCTTCTGACATTGGCTACACTCTTCCAAATATCACAGAGTTGATACTTGGAGGGAACCAATTCGATGGCTCAATTCCCCCTTCGTTGGCCAATGCATCAAGCCTCCAAAATATAGACTTTCGTCAAAATTTACTCACCGGTTTTATTCCTTCATTTGGAGTATTGTCCAAGTTGAAAATTTTAGACGTGGGCACAAACATGCTTAAATCTGGAGACTGGACTTTTTTGTCCTCTCTAACTAACTGCACTCAACTAAAGATGTTATGTTTGGACTTTAATGGCCTTGGAGGAACAATACCTAGCTCTATTGGGGATTTTTCAAATAACTTAGAAATGCTTCTTCTGTCAGAAGACCAGCTGATTGGTGATATACCTTCAGAGATAGGAAAACTCACAGGTCTAACGGTCCTTGTAATGCAAACTAATTTTCTCTCGGGTCATATTCCTGATACGCTTGGAAATCTTTCAAACATGTCATTACTAAGCTTATCCGGCAACAAACTTTCTGGAGAAATCCCACAGTCGATTGGGAAACTTGAGCGTCTCACTGAACTGTATTTCATGGAAAACAATTTGACCGGTCAAATACCTGCTAGTTTGGAAGGTTGTAACAATTTGTTGTTGTTGAACCTCTCTTCCAATAGCTTCTCTGGAAGCATTCCCGGGCAAATCTTTTCCATTTCCACGCTTTCTAAAGGCTTGGATCTTTCCCATAACCAACTCACGGGCAACATACCTTCGCAGATAGGTAATTTGTTGAATCTGAATTCACTTAGTATTTCCAACAACCAGTTATCAGGTGAGATTCCTTCCACACTTGGTAAATGCATTCTTTTGGAATCTCTCCACTTGGAGAAAAACTTTCTGCAAGGCATAATCCCGAGATCCCTCAACGCTTTAAGAGGCATCAATGAGATGGATCTATCCCAAAATAACTTATCTGGTACAATTCCAGATTTTTTTGAGTCATTTACCTCCTTATATATTCTCAACTTGTCCTTCAATGACCTCGAGGGAATAGTACCTAAAGGTGGTGTTTTTGCAAATTCCACTGCCCTATCCATCCAAGGAAACAAAAAATTGTGTGCAAGTTCTCCAATGCAACAAATACCACTTTGCGCTGCAGCATCTTCCAAAACAAAGAAGACTTCATATGTTGTAACAATAGTGGTTCCACTTACCACTTTTGTTCTACTCACCTCTGCATGTATTGGATTCATTCTTCTAAAGAAGAGATGTGCAACTAAGCGACCCATGACCCACTCATTCAAGCGGAGCAACATATTATCATATAATGATTTATTTAAAGCAACGGATGGTTTCTCTTCGGCCAGTGTTGTTGGTTCCGGGAGATTTGGATTGGTATACAAAGGCCAACTTGGGTATGAAACAGTTGCCATTAAGGTATTCAAGCTTGACCTATTTGGAGCATCAAAAAGTTTCTTCACTGAATGCGAGGCATTGAGAAACATTCGCCATCGGAATCTCATAAGGGTGATTAGTTTATGCTCAACCAGTGATCCAAGAGGAAATGAATTCAAAGCACTTATTCTTGAGTACAAGGAACTTGGTGACCTGGAAAGTTGGCTCCATCAACGTGTATTGAGTTTGAGATCAAGAATTACAATAGCCATGGACATAGCTGCTGCATTAAACTATCTCCATAATCAGTGCAATCCTCCTTTGGTTCATTGTGATCTGAAACCAAGAAATGTCCTTCTGGACGGCGATATGGTTGCAAGTCTTGGTGATTTCGGTCTCGCAAAATTTCTTCACGGCGATTCTTCGACGGGGGTTAATATGTCAGCAAGCATCGCTGGACCGAGAGGATCAGTCGGCTACATTGCACCTGGTGAGAGAATATCTCTTTTAATATTATTCATTTCTAACATGTATTCTAGCATTCTTGTCACATGAATGATGTGAAGATATGTTCCATTGATTCTCGTAATTCTTCCACCAATTAAACCAAAGATTTATTTAAAAAAAAACTTTGTTCAATTTTTGCAGAGTATGGAACAGGATGCAAAATATCAACAGCAGGGGATGTCTATAGCTATGGAATTATTCTTCTGCAAATGATCACAGGGAAGCAACCAACAGATGATATGTTCAAGGATGGGATGAACCTTCACAGATGCGTGGAAGAAGCACTAACACAAGATTTTGGCGCGATTTTAGAACCAAGTCTCACCATATACGATGAAGGAGCAGAAAATCTCGCAACAGTAAAAACAAAATGGTTGGTCAAACAACTGGCTAAACTTGGCCTGAAGTGCTCTGAGACATCGCCAAAGGATCGACCAACAATGAGGGACGTTTATAATGAAATCATCACCATAGAAGAAATGTTTTCATCGCTTCATCATCAAAGGAAAGAGATCAACGATCTTGTAAATCACATGTAGCTACATCTATTAGGTGTCGTTAATTAGGTGCTCTACCATGGCGCTAATATAGTGCCTCATATGGTATTTGCTGTCATATGATTCTGTGCATATAAATTTGATACTCATCACCATATATGCATCCCAAACCCCAACCAATGGGGCAGGGGCGGTTATACAAATATTTTAACATCGCACACCCACTATGCGCCCTTGGACAATAGTTATCTGCCAGGGGCGCACTTGAGCGAAGTCTCATTGCATTTGTTTGTGCTGTGAGCACAAATCGGGTAACGGGCAGTGTTTTTAAATTTTGTCGCGTGAAACAGTCCATTTATCGTGCAAAGTAGGGAGGCGTGGAATAAGGCGATATTAGGACGATACACTAAACACCTATATAAACATATAGCGTAAAATTTCTAATATCATGAAACTAAAAAACTAATAACTGGGCGGTGCTCCCTGTATCGAAGTAGATAGTTCACTTCATTGTAGCAAAAAAAAAACTAAAAGTAAAACACATCATAAGACCTATATAAACCCTGAATAGGAGCCGTTGGGCACATGGCCAACCTTGGGGACGGCAGTTGCCTCTTCCTCATCGCCGGAGTCTGCCGGCAGGTTGTCCTAGAAGGCGTTCTTATGTCGTCGTTGTCCAAATGCGCGGCCTGGAGCACCATGTCCGCCACCAAAACAAGCATGCCCGCAGCGAGCATCTCCGCAACGGCGTCCCAAGTAGTTTCTTTGGCGGCCTTTGTCGCTGGGATGCAACCTTAGCCACAACCTTAGCCACGTGCATCCACCCATCGTAGACGACTTCTCATGCCGCTTCCTTGGCGACCCATGCAACGCGGGCGTTCGCCGCAGTCGTCTTCAAGTCCTCCTCTACCTCCCACACTTGCTCAAGGCGTTTGCAGTCTCGAAGTTCCCACGAAGATAGGTCCACCGGCACATAGCGACTCTATGGATACGAGTCAAAAAACCCTTTGGCAATGAAAAAAGGGTTCATTTTCAGGACTTGTTACTAATGTGAAGGCCTCCTTAGCAACATAGGCAATGACCGTCGTGAACAGAGGGGGTGCTATTGTCAACGGCCATTGTCATTTCTCTGTTTCTTTAAAGTGGTGCTCATCGGTTAAGGTTGGTCTCAATCCACTCATTTGCGCTGAACTTTTTAATGGGGAGCTGCTATTTCACGCTCAGCGCGTGCGCTACTAATGCACGCATGAGCCTTCGCCTTATAGGCCGCCTGATTCTGGCCCAATAGCAGGTTCTTTATATAAAAAAATCTTTTATTACAGTAATACATGGTTTGGGATTTTTGAAAAAGTTCGAACAGTAAAAATGTTCAAATTTAAAAATTGCATGTGCGAAGTTGTTCAAATATAAAAGCTGTTCAAATTTAAAAGTTGTTCAAACTTACAAATTGCTCACATTCGGAAATTGTTCAAATTTTAAAAATATTCTTTTTGGCAATTGTTTAAATAAATTATACATATTTAAGAAAACAACCACACGCAAAAAACAAGGAAATTGAACCTAGGAAAAAACCACATGAAAAAACCAAACAGAAAAAATCACGGAAAAAAACCCGTAAACACGCCTATTCGCCTGAGTCCACGATTAATAGCAATTGCCATTTTCATGTGTCTTTTTTTTGGCTGAAAGATACTAAAAACAGGCCCGCGAAACTAACAGGCCGAATAGCCCATGCCCAATAGACCGAACGATGGCCGGCCTGGATTGTTTGCCCCCATCCTCCCCCGGTCCCACTTCTTGGCGCCCTTCCATCCGTCGCGCGTTGGCTTCCCCCGCTCGCCCCTTCCTCAGCTACCCGCAAGATTCCTGAATGCTGGTGCCCCCTTTCTGTATGTGAACAGTTAAGACCCGTGAATAAAATTATACTACTTTCTCCGACCTATATTAGTTGATTCCAATTTGGATGTATCTATCACAAAAACTTATCTAAATACATCCAAATTAGAGTCAAGTAATATGGATCGGAGGGAGTACTATTTTGCTCAGACTTTATTAATTCCCCCTCTTGGATCGACCAGGATGCTGGTGCGATGATGAACTCCCGCGAAATAGAACACGGCAGTTTTGGGTTTATAGCATCATGTTGATAGAATTCCGGACGCAGACATGCTAACGGAGTCTCGCACGATGGTGATGTAGTGGATCGCATGACGGAGTTGCTGAAATTGTCCAAGACATATATGTTCGGGAGTGATATCCCTGAAAGTGGTCTGTATGTCCGGTGACTCCAAGTACATTGTTATGACGTAAAAAAATCTTAGTATTTCTGTTTGTTTCCATAGTGGCTCCAGGGATGATTTTTTTCAGGTCCGTTGAATTACTGGCTTCGGGGGGGGTTGATTTTTTCAGATCTGTTGACCACCATTTCACTGTCACGAAGACTTCGTGGAAAAAAAAAGTTGCTTTGGTGTTTTTGGCCCGTTTTCTTGGCCTAGAACTTGGCATCGAGAAGGGGCTGGAAGTCGCTGAGAACTTTGACACTCGGAATAGTTGGCATTAGTTTCCCACAAGCCTCGACGAACTGTTGGCCCAGACCCGACAGTACTATTGCCGGGATGTTACACGCCGAGTAATTTCCGGCGTTGACAAGACGACCCTGCGACAATCTCGTTACCCGTCGAGTACTTTCCGACGAGAAACTGGTTCGTGTAGACCTCTCGATTGATTTGCCGATGGCCGATACTTTTGGCCAAAGCTACACAATCAGCTAAGCTAGCCTCACGTGGCACCTAACCCATGTACAAGTCTAGCAAACTAGTTGATTGATTCGATCAGCTAGCTACACGCGCCGCAGGTTGTAGGTAATCGGCGGATTGCTAGAGGCGCGTCGCCTCGTCTTTTTTTATTTCTCACAATCGCACACGGTTACGGAGGTGTTACACGTACATATATATAGTAGCTTTGTTCTAGCTAGTCTAGTAGAACTAGGACTCGTAATTCTACCACTAATCGGCTACACAAACCTACTCGGATATGTACGCCCGTACAACACACGGTGCCACTTCGGTGTCCGTCGTGCTTATTCCTAACACGGACTAGTTATCCTCACACGGCCCTCGTGTGTCCCTCTCTTTCTCATGTTCCAAATGATCGAGCTCCTCAGCCCCAAGATGCAATCTTGGTAGCTCAATGAAATGCTCGAAATAAAGGAGGCAGAGCGGAGGGAGGCGCCGCAGTAGTTCGACTCCGCCATTATAGAGGACAAGAGCAAGGCAGCCATCGAGATTGACAATGCTGGTCATTCTGAGCGGATCTTCTGTCGCATGGGATGGATCCTGATACCAGGAACGATATCCTCTGCCCCTTGAGGAGCAAAGGTATTGGTATTCCTGTGTTGTCATGTTATCTCGAATAGATATGGGGATATGCAAGGATTTGGTGTTCACCTAATACTTTCAATTTCTTCCAACTATTCTGGCCAAAAATACACTAGTATGAAGGGGATTTGCGGGGATATTTCAGGATTATCCCCTTCAAACCCGGCCTAATAAACGATCTATCCAGAAAATTCCGGGATACGAAATAATCTCTTTCCATCCCTGCAAATACCCTAGAAGTAAACAAGGCCTACAAGAAGTATTCACAACGAGGTATCTAGTTGAATTATGCCGATTGAGTTGTCTTTGAATTCATACGCGTGGTTAAATTATGACGTAGAAGTCGTAGAGTAGAAAGAAAATGAGCTCATGACAAATTGTAGACAAAATGTGAGTATCATTGGAGAAACCCATAGAAGAGCGACAGGTAGATGGTTGCGCGATCATGAAAGGGATCAGAACGTACTCAGAGTCGTCACATGATCGATATGACCCACTTGGTTGATTCCTTAATTAACAATTTGTGGGCGCGTAACCGCAAAGATCGATCTCTCTTAATTGTTATTACACTGCTGTGTGGCGAGATCGGCCTTTTTAATTAACAACGAGCAGTAATACATGTTCAATTGAGGGTGCTAGCCGATTGATCATGCACTAGGTATAAAAATAGAGGCAAGTTGTAGCTGCGGTTCGGTCGATCGATTGTGATGCCTCCTATACTTCTAGGTAGCTACTAAATTGGAGAAAATTATAAAAAATCACCACATTACAGGTTAGGGTTTCAAAAACCACTACTTTACGTTAGGATTTCACAAAACCACCACTTCAGACGAGCTCCGGCGCGGCGAGCTCCGGCGCGTGGCGGCACAGGCGTGCTTCGGTAGGGACGACGCGGCGAGCTCTGTCCCGTGGCGGCGCGGGCGAGCTTTGGTAGGGGCAGCGCGGCGAGCTCCGGCACGTGGCGGCGCGGTGAGCTCCAGCGCGTGGCGGCACAGGCGTGCTTTGGTAGGGACGGCGCGGCGAGCTCGAGCACGTGGCGGCGCGGGCGATCTTCGGTAGGGACAGCACGGCGAGCTCTGTCCCATGGCGGCACGGTGAGCTCCAGCGTGTGGCAGCGCGTGCGAGCTCTGGCCACGGGAGGCACCGACAAGCTCCGGTAGGGATGACGCGCGGCAAGCTCCTGACCATGGCGCCGCGGGAGGCACTGGCGAGCTACGGCGTGGCCGGCACGCGGCGAGCTCAGGGCAAGCTCCGGCAAGCTGGCGACGCGGGCGGCCAGCTTAGGGAAGGAGCAGGGTACTTCCGCCAGGGAGGAGCAGGGCGTGCCGGTCGGGAAGGAGGTAGAGGAGGCTAGCCTGCATGTAAGGGGCGAGCTCGCCGGGGTCGGGAGCTGCGGTGGCGCTTACGCTCCAGTAGGTCGTCGGCGATGGGGGTCACCGGCCCAGCTCTTGGACCTCTCCGTTGATACCGACCCATCCCCGCCCCCTCCCCTCTCGACCGCCTCCGACCAGCGAAGGAAGAGCAGCAGTAGCAAGCCGGCGACCCCCTCACCATCCTCACTGTTCCCGGTGTACGGTCATGCTCCATTGCCAGTCTTTTTTTGGAGAGAAGAGAGGATCTGATCTGATAAGTGGGTCCTTCTGAAATTGACAAAAAGATCCAAAACTGAAATCAACCTAACCTTTGTCAGCCTAGACCGTTTTCATCGTGCCACGTCATCCTGACAGGTGGGACCCACCAGTCAGTTTTGTCATTAGACCAGGATCAAACCGGTATCGAACTCACTCTGAAGTGGTGGTTTTGTGAAACCCTAACGTAGGTGGTGGTTTTTTGAAACCCTAGCCTGTAATGTGGTGGTTTTTTTTTGTAATTTTCTCACTAAATTGTGATCCAATATATCCCACTAAACTTGTCTCATCATTGAAAAGTTTCATGCATCTGACTAAAGGATGGCATGAATACTATGCTACTGTTTCATGGGAAGTGTTAGTCTCTTGTGTACTCCCTTTGGTTGGGATTACAGGGCCAGAGGGCCATTTTGTTTGGACGAAGACGTGTCCTAGAAAATCTTAAAAACCCTTAGAGCTGGTCTCTTAACTGTACCGTAATTCTCTTCATCTTCCTTTTTTTTCTATCTCTTGTGGTAGCGCATGCATAAGTCGTTTTGTATTGAATGCATAGATAAAAGGCGATCTGGACACCAAAAATTAGGGGATGCAATAAATAGGGTACTAGAAAATTAGGATAATTAAGACTTTTGGCTAGTAAGGTCGAAATATCTGAAAAACCTCTCCGGACTAGAAATCCCAAACAGATGGAGTACGTATGAAGAAAATTGGTGAAACATCTATGTATGTTCAAGGAAATAATATTCTATGAGAACCATTGCAAATCAAGCAAAAATTACCCCCACCATCTGAAAATCTAAGACACGATTGAGTTCGCATGGTTTCTAATGCACAATTTTGACCACTGTATATGCTAATGTATATCAATCGGGTATGACAAATGATATCATTGTATTTGCCTTATGAAATATTTCTATTTAATATATCTTTATACTAATTTTCAAGAAATTTCATAGTGAATATCATATTTTGTGTGACAAAATAAAAGCTATTAGCATATAATATACTATGTGATACAGGATCATAGCCATATTTGGATAAGTATTTTTTTTAATACAAATCCATGATATAAATTTTAACTCATAAAAATAGTGTATACTAATAGAATAGTAGCTCCATTTCTGTAAAGGAATAATATAATTTTTTTGAGAAGTCAAAAGATGCAAACTTTGACCAACGTTATAGAAAAAATATTGAGAATTATGATACTAAGTACTAGTTAATATAAAGATCTATTGTCATGAAGTATCTAATGACATTGATTTGACATGGTAAAAGTTGACAATTTTTTTTAAAAATATGCCTTATTTTACGGAAGGAAGGCAGTAATTGTTAGTCAAAAGCTTGACCTATGAAAACAAAATAGGTCACCTAATTTGGAAACAAGGACTATCTTACATAGTAGTATTATTTGGCTCACATATGGTAAAATTCTTATATATCTTAATAAAACATAATGTGACCTATACTAGCGTGATTAACTAACCAAAATTGCCGCTTGTAGCTAAACTAAGGATGTAGTCCACATCATCAACTCCACTTTAAACACACAGCTGATCATGTATGTAGTAGGTGCCGCACCATGGCTGCTAAACAAGTAAAATCAAGGTCCACATCCATGCATGCTCTCCACGGCACCAGTGACCAATTAGCGTCGACCCTTTTCCAACAAAATCTAGTTAGCAAATTAAAGTATCGATCGACAGAAGCAGGTCCACATCCATGTATGTGAAGTGCACCCAACAATAAAATCCTAACTAAATTTAAAATATATGCTAATAAAGCAAGCATTATGCACCTTTCACCGGATGAATGCCTGCCCCTTGGTGCCATGAAAGATGCATCATTTATATAGGTAACATTTGACTGTCTTGGCATTTATAATTCCATGGTTCAGAGCAAGTCTGCCTAGTGTAGGCTAAATCAATGGGCAAATGGAAGATTGAATATTGTATTTTTTCCCATGATCTTTCACACAGGTTTAATCTCGTTTCCTCCACTCATACTACAATAATATCAAAATTCTGAACAACAAACACCTTATTTTTTTTCCTTCTTTGGCCCAGATTGCAGGCCCGATATGGCACCTCGACATTTTTTTACGAAATTTCACCGATCTATTAATAATCATCAACAATAGTACAAAGAGTCATAAAAGTAATAAAAAATAAATATAGGTCCATGGACCACCTAGCGAAGACTACAAACACTAGCACACCATCGACTTGGAGACAAGAAAATCCGAATTGATTTATTAGATCTAGACTGACTCACGTATAAGGGCATATACAATATAGTGACGGCAGAATTTCAATTAGAGTTGACATGTCGGAATTTTACTCACTTGGAGGAGCGAGAAATAAGAAAGAGAAGTTTATGTTCCTTAGATAAGTGATGATCTTTTAGAAATAAGAGAAGACTATTTTCTCTTTTATACCATACATATTCGGCTAGCAAATCATTTGCTTACTAAAAAATGACTAGCTATCATTAATTGCTATAGATGACAATAAAAAGATACTACTCCATCAGTCTCAGTATAGATGTCAGAAAGTTTGTCTAAATTTAGATGTATCTAGACAAACGGAGGGAGTAACATGTTATACAATTTATATCTATTGCGTTATCTTAATTATGTGATGGGAAGGCATGCCTTCCATGCCTTTGATCTTATAAATATGATTGCTTATAGTTAGTTAATTGTCTACATGTACATTCATAATTCCATAGATGAATATAGTATGTGCATATATGTCAGGCCACACATGCATTCCAATGATCAGCAGTTGGTGCGTTGATTTGGACACTGATCCTTCCTGTCCATATATAACCACAGCTACCTAGCTAGCCTGGACGTACGATCTCTTCCTGTTCCTTTCCTCTCTCTTTCCTTCCTGTTACCCACCAATCGCCCGATCGGTCGGAGCTCTCGGTCGCCATGGGCAGCGTCGCCGCCGCCGCGCAGGAGCCGTCGCCGCCGGAATCCACGTCGGCGTTCCTGGAGCGATGCGCAGCGTCGGGGGACGCGGCGTACGGCGAGCTGAGGGAGCTGCTGGCGCGGCTCCACGACCCGGCCACGAGGCAGGAGGCCAGGGTCTTCCTCGCGGCGCTCGGCCGGAGTTCCGTGGACGGCGACGGCGGCGCCGACGGGTTCTTCCGGCGGTACGGGTTCTGCGTCCGGGAGCTGCTCCTCCACGACTCACGCTGCGGCCTCCCCATCACCACCCTCTCCTCAGGTACCGTACAATTTCCCTAAGCATCATCGTTATTAGTAAGAATCAAATCAAACTAATTAATTGATTGATCGTCTGTCTGCCCCTGCATCGATCATCATTCTCAACAAGCGAATATACTTTTGGGACATAAGTATTTTTATTGGATCAATTACTATATTTTTATCTGTTTGATTTGTTTTATATATGTGTTTGTTCTTGCTGTACTAGAGGTTTGTTCGATGACAGTGAGAGACTAGGACGTGGTGACGAATTTCCTAGGTTAACAATTATTGCTCCAAAGCTAGACATAGTAGAGTCAACTCCCAGGTCTTTATAGGGGTGCTAGATTTCCTCTTTATTTTTTGGCGAGGGCAAGAATAAGTCGTCATTGTAGAAAATGGTGCTAACTTCCAATACCTATTTTGGGCGACCACAAAAAAAAAAACTATTTACTCCCTGGGTCTGTGTAAAAATAAATGTGTGAATTGGAGTGGTACGTAACTACAAATTGATAGATGACATGTACACTTGTGGTCAATCCACATGCGTATTTTTAGAACCTCTACATTTGTTCTAGTTTGCCAAGTGTATTTTTAGAAAAGTAGTTCATGGCTTCATGTCAATGTGGTGGGTCTTCTCGGGAGTCGGCATCATGCACAGAGAATGGGCCCGTTGTCATATTGTGTAGCCCAAGAAAATCTCAATTTCCATGGAGCATGTTTGGTTTTGCATGATTGTAAAAACGCATGAATACCTCAAAAAAACAAACGAATAACACGGAAATATGATAAGAATGCACCATGTGCTACTTGCCTATTAGGTACATGCCCGTCGTATTTTGTAGCCCGAGGTTTATGGATTATAAAAAAAAAATGCCAGTGGCTTGTTTGGTTCACATGAATAGAAAAGGCATAGAAATCTGACAATAATACATGTCCGAAGTAATAAAAAAAAAGGCATGTGGCTTGTTTGGTTCACTCGGTGCTCGACGAATACTTCTCAAATTATATTTCTTTCCATTGCTAATTTGCTGTACTGGTTCTATCTATTTGCCAATGAAAGAATTTGCATATATAAATATATTTACAAAGAAAATTCCATATTAAATTTCCTCTAGAATAAATCTCGCTTACCACCGATAAATAGAAAATTCTGCTAGGCACCGTTTCATTAAGAAGAATCGATTGGTTTAGAAATAATTTAAATTTATTCTAGAAGAAACCAAGTCATAATGCTTGGTGGATACCAAGACTGAAAACGGCAACAAAGCATGGGAGACACGACAATGGACTAGCTACGGTAGTCCCACATGCACATCATTTTTCTTCTTCTTATTTGATAGTCACACACTAGTCCGACTTGCTACAATTATGATAGACTTACTTGTCTCAGTTTGATGTTCTTTTACTCACTTCGTCCTAAATAACTGACTTCACTTTGTCTAGATATATGCATGTATTTAGACACATCTTAGTACTTAGATTCGATTCATGTATATCTAGATAAAGTGAAGTCAGTTAATTTGAGACGGAGGGAGTATATTTTTTTCTTAAATAATTTGATAATCACACACCACAAAAAATAGAAAAAACTGTTGGAATGGTATTACGGAAGGAAACAATACTCGTTAACGAATTCGTCGTATCTATACTCGTGGCTTGCCTTATTGCCCAAGTTTATATGCTAAAATGCCACAATTGTCAAATGGGAATAGAATGTCTGATAAAAAAAACTTGAAGGCGACACGACTATGCATTGGGCCATGACTTAATTCGGCAGCTACACTTCACCACGTGGACATCATCGCCCTTGGCAGATATACAACAAAATCTGATGGAGATGCTAATGCTTCATCCATGTACTTGGCATGCCAGTTTTTGTGATGCACGTGTGTGTTATCTATTTGTAGGCATATTATTATAATTTCATCATCAATTCTTAGTTACTTCCGGATCAAGATGAGACAATGATCATCAAGTCACTGATACTTTCCTATTTTCTCGATGCTAAGGCGATTATTCATATTTTAATTAAATCATTTTTGGCAGTTTCCCAGTTTCATATACTCCTACGTAGCATATTTTGTAGTTTTATCAAGTGGTTCCCTTTCACTGAGATAAATCGTGTACCAATAAAATACGTATGTCTTTTTTTCCCCATAAATAGTATATTAATATTAATTTAGAAAGGCATTCCAAGTCTTCTTTTCAAACGAATGCGACAGTGGAGGCCCCCTCCCCTTCATATTTCTTTTAAACATCTATTTTGCCCCATCTTGTTGTGAAGCGACGAAACAGATCATGAAATTCTCATCGAACCATGTAAGAGTATCGAAAGCGGCACCATTGGAATGAGTGTTGAAAATCCCATGTCACTAGTATATTTTTTGCAAAAGAGAAAATAAAGGCGTGGACTGAATTCATCAAGGGTTTTATTTTATTCTACTTTTCCACCATCTATTGCACCTTCAATGGGGCAAAAGTCCCACTGACCATATTTGCAGAAGTTGAGGAGGAAAGAACAATACAAAAGATAAAAGAAAGCTATATAACACCAACTTGGTGAGACTCACCTAACTCCACAATCATGATCCCATGCGATTTTGCGCCATCCCCTTTTCCGATTTCTAAATCCTAGGCTAAGGAATATCCGAGGATCAAATTAAAGCAGCGCATTATTGCACGGATTTAAAATTTAGTAAAGGGTGTGTATTTACATTCCATTTTTTTAGTAAAAAAAATGAAAATGGTCAAAATTCTCAAGCAAAATAAAGAGGACATGAATGAATCCCCCATGCCACATGGTAATGCTGGTGTCACAGAATCTCTGAATATGCTTAACAAAGTAGGAAGTTACGATTCTACCCTCTTCCCCCTTCATCATCCACGGCGACGTCTAGTCTCTTCGCCGGTCCCTCCTATATAACCGGGCCGCAGCAGCAGCAGGCAGGCTCCGTCTCCGCCCCCCCGCCATTGCTTTCCACCTCACCTCCACTCCCGTCTCCACCACTCGACCCGATCCGTTCGTCGGAGAGGATAATGGCCGCGCCGCCGGAGGACGTGGAGGCGTTCCTGGCGACGTGCGCGGCGTCGGGCGACGCGGCCTACGGCGCCGCCAAGGCCGTGCTGGAGCGCCTCCAGGCGCCCGCCACCCGCGCCGACGCGCGCCGCCTCCTCGGCGCCGTCCGACGCCGCTTCGCCGCCCCCGCCGCCGGCCACGAGTGCTTCCGCACCTTCCACTTCCGCATCCACGACGTCGTCCTCGACCCCCACCTCCAAGGTTCCCTCTCCCAATCCCTCCCTCCCCCACCCACTCGCGAAACACCACCATTGGCGCGGGACAGATTCGGGGGATCTCGCGGCCCGGCCCGTGGGAAACCACCTACTCGATCCGGTTCCGTCCCTCAGTAATCCTGCTGTCGTCGTCGTCCTCGTCGTCAGTAATCTGGTTTCAATGATAGAACCTCTGCATAGCTGATACTACCAGTTACTAGATTTGTTGTTTACTGGCTGGCTACTAAGAGTAGAGCGTCACTGTATCATTCATCGCCATGCCACTACTCCACTAGCTAGCTAGCAAACACAGCAGAGATCTGACTTTGCCCGGCCAATTGCAGGGAAAGGATTGCATTACTGATAAAATAATGTGAGAGCGCAATTATCCACGCGCCATAATTAATCTCGTTTGCTGCGATGTCTGCGTGATCTTTGAGGAGAAGCGTGTCCTGCGACCGATCTGTGTGCCGGTGTGCGCACCATGTGGGCACCGTGCGGTGCTGTTGACCCTAGCAAGCAGGCGTTAGGTGCCCCTGGAAGGATTTTATTATTTGATGCCCATGCTCCTTATTGAGGGAACAACTTGTATCGGTTGCTGAATAATTTAGACTGTCTGTTTGGCTCTTATATGACATGGGAAATGCCTTTTCTTCATCTGCGTGTCGTGTTTTGGTTTGTTGTTTAGTTGGGGATGTTAGTCTTAGGCTTTGCTTTGGTAGTATATCTGGTTCGGAACACCTTCTCAAGAGATTCCCTGCGCATTCAGTACAATATCTACATATTCAATTTTAAAACAGGGAACCAACAACTTTTCTTATATGATATAAATTGGGGACAGTAAGCTAGTTGCATTTTCAAAGATAGGTTTCGACAGGACCACCTTGCTTTGTTAGTAAGTGTCCATCAGACCATACTGTAAGCTAGGATAATTAGAAAGGATCAAGGGAAACCCATACTGTATGAGATTAGAACATAATAAAGCAGTGGCAAATGATTTTTATTTATAGGAGTATTTTGAGGACGTTTGGCATTTCTGATGTTAGATATTTTGGAGGATAAGTTTATCAAAATTTTGTAATTTCCTTTTGGCAGAACAATCCTGCATAACTTATCATTGTAAGAATTAAAACATGACAGATAAGCCTGAGAAACTTACCGCCATGACAACTACAGTAGAACATATGTACACCATATCTCTAGTTAATAAGTACTGTATTGTATATAGATTGATGTAGTCTTTGCACTGGACAGCTGTGATTTTGGATCTGACCTGATGTATCTGCTATTCTTTGTGGATATAAATTGTTGTCTTTAGTTGGCGCAATGCTGAATGCTTTCCCAGTTCACTAATGCATTAAATTCGTCCTGCTCCTGGTATCTTGACAAATTTATGAACTGCTTCTAGGATTCCAGCAAAGAAAGAAGCTAACAATGATGGAGATACCTAGCATCTTCATTCCTGAAGACTGGTCGTTCACTTTCTACGAGGGTCTCAACCGGCATCCAGATTCCATCTTCAGGGATAAGACAGTAGCAGAGCTGGGATGTGGCAACGGTTGGATATCCATTGCACTTGCGGAAAAGTGGTGTCCTTCGAAGGTTGGTACCTCTCTGTTACAAAAAGTGGGACCTACAGCAGTTAGACATTTACTCAGGTTGCATGATATAGAACTTTTAGGCATCTCCAATCTGCTGACGGTCTAACTTGTTTCGTATACCTGAAAAAAGAATACCTGCTGAGCATATTGCTTCCAAATTTTGAGCAAGGCACTAATACCACATATTGTCTGAACGATGCTAAATAATTGGTCTCACTTCAAAGGAAGAAAAACGAGAATGATTTCCACCTTGATAATTTGAGCAGCACATATCAGTGAATTGAATTAATTTGCAGTCAGTTCGGCATTACCTTACATGAGCATTGTTCGTTTTTTGAAGGTCTATGGTCTGGATATAAACCCAAGAGCAATCAAGATTGCATGGATAAATCTTTACTTGAATGCACTGGATGACGATGGTCTCCCAATCTACGATAGCGAGGGGAAAACATTGCTTGACAGAGTTGAATTCTATGAATCTGATCTTCTTTCTTACTGTAGAGACAACAAGATAGAACTCGATCGCATTGTTGGATGCATACCACAGGTATGGCGATGGTCTTGTTTTACCAACTTCCGTGGAAGGTAATGATAGTCGACCAGAACTTAACAAAAATGCTTTCAATATCTGGCTTTCAGATTCTTAACCCCAATCCAGAGGCGATGTCAAAGATTGTAACTGAAAATTCAAGTGAGGAATTCCTGTACTCCTTGAGCAACTACTGTGCTCTTCAGGTAAGCTGAGAGATCTTTTATTCATCGCTCAGCGGAGATTTATTTGCATGCATTTAACTTGAATATTAAATTTATGTGTTACTAAATGCATATCATAGAAGAATTTCCTAATCATTCATTTTTCAAATGACAGAAAATATATTTCAGTTATATCCCATGCAATGACTTTTGGATCAATGAAATAGATACTATTGGGAGATCAAAATTTTGTTCATAAACTGCTTAGGAAAAAAAAGATGCATTTGAACATATCGTGTTTTCTTATAGGCATGTGGTCTTACTCTTGATATAATAAATATGAAGTTTTTGTAGAAATAATGTATGATCTGTACTTACATGGTTCCACCATTATAATCAATTTATCTCTTGGTAGTTAGGGTGGAGAGCACTCAGCACTGGCAATTTATATTGATAGGGGCAACCAGACTATTCAATTGATAAAGAGAAATAATTCCATACTCCAGCAGCCATTTGTTATAGCAAAGGGTTGGAGGAGCTAATCATATTTGTTACCATTGCTGATTGCTCTTTTTCCAGCTTCTTGTTATTTACATGGTTATGTTTGTGAACTTACTAGTTACTGCACATCTTGTTGCATCTAGGGTTTCGTTGAGGACCAATTTGGCCTCGGGTTGATTGCTCGGGCAGTTGAAGAAGGAATTTCTGTCATAAAGCCTATGGGTCTTATGGTATTCAACATGGGAGGCCGACCAGGGCAAGGTGTCTGTGAGCGCCTATTTCTGCGCCGTGGATTTCACATCAATAAGCTCTGGCAGACAAAAATTATGCAGGTACTCATGCTTTGATAGACCAGATGTTAATGAATCTCAGAAGTCTTTTCCACGCATTATTTCCTGGTTAGAAGGAAAATGTTCGTGTTGCGCACCAGCTTCAGTAGGGCATAGAATTTTTATCTACTGTATACTACAAAAGCATTGTTGTAGAGGATCATTACCAACTAGTTGAGCTCTTTGTAGGCTGCTGACACAGACATCTCAGCTTTGGTTGAAATTGAGAAAAATAGCCGACATCGCTTTGAGTTCTTCATGGATCTTGTTGGGGATCAGCCTGTTTGTGCACGCACAGCCTGGGCATACATGAAATCTGGTGGACGCATTTCACATGCTTTATCTGTTTATAGCTGTCAACTTCGCCAGCCCAACCAGGTACCTTTGTGCTCTGAATTGATTTTATAAAAAGAAAGTATAATAACGGGAGTATTACTAATTTGGAGAATTTCAGGTGAAGAAAATATTTGAGTTCCTTAAAGATGGATTCCATGAAGTCAGCAGCTCTCTCGATTTGTCCTTTGATGATGATTCTGTTGCTGATGAAAAAATTCCTTTCCTAGCATACCTAGCTAGTTTCTTGAAAGAGAATAAGTCCAATCCTTGTGAGCCTCCGGCTGGATGCTTAAACTTTCGGAATCTTGTTGCTGGATTTATGAAGAGCTACCATCACATCCCATTAACTCCTGATGTAAGACTTGGTGTCTATTGACTCTACAATTATGTTTAGTTACTAGAAATTCATTTGATCAATCTATTCAATGTTTTTCACTTATGCCTCATATGTTGCTATTTTTTCTTTTCTGGTGGACCAGAATGTTGTTGTGTTCCCGTCCCGTGCTGTGGCGATAGAAAATGCTCTTCGATTATTCTCACCAGGGCTTGCAATTGTTGATGAACATCTGACCAGGCACCTGCCCAAGCAATGGTTAACATCTTTAGCAATTGAGGTAATTTGATCCCTCCTTCCCTGTCTGTTTTTTCTGTGTGGAACTGCGGAAAATACATGTCTGTTCTGTGTATGAAAAATGAGGCTGACAATTTTTTTTATGCTATGGCCTTTCTTTTGAATTTCAGGGAACTGACCATGCTAAAGACACGGTAACTGTAATTGAAGCACCACGTCAATCAGATTTGCTGATTGAGTTGATAAGGAAACTGAAGCCTCAGGTTGTTGTTACAGGCATGGCTCAGTTTGAGGCCATCACCAGTGCTGCTTTTGTGAACTTACTAAGTGTAACGAAAGATGTTGGCTCTCGGTTATTGCTAGATATTTCAGAACATCTGGAGTTGTCTAGTCTACCAAGCTCAAATGGTGTATTGAAATATCTTGCTGGAAAGACCCTACCTTCGCATGCGGCTATATTGTGTGGTTTAGTAAAGAATCAGGTGCCTGTAACTTTTCCACAGCAATTAAAGTCAATTGACTGCGCTTGCTTGCCATGTTATATCAATCAGCCTTGACTATAATTGAACTGCTGCATTCTTATATCTACTTTAAATGTTCTCATTTGTGTTTGCTTCATTTTACATGCAGGTTTACTCTGATCTTGAAGTTGCTTTTACCATTTCTGAAGATGCAGCTGTCTATAAGGCACTGTCACAAACTATTGAACTGTTGGAAGGGCACACTTCTGTTATCAGCCAGCACTATTATGGTTGTCTTTTCCATGAGCTGCTAGCGTTTCAGATTGGCGACCGGCATCCACCTCAAGAGGTAAATATGAATGGCCTTTTCCAGTTCTTCACCTCGCTTGTTTTCACCACAAGATGCCGAATCGCCTGTTTTAGTCGACACTCCCCTCAGCATGAGTCAGCTAGTCTAATTCCATTTAGTTGGGTACTTGGATAACACCACAATGAGCTCCTAAATGTGTTAGTAGGCGTTTGATTATGTTCTTCATTTCTGCATTCTAATTTTCGGTTGTTCTCTTTTCAGAGAGAACCTGCAGAAGTGATACCTAAGGAGATGATAGGATTTTCTAGTTCAGCTATGTCTACCCTGGAAAGAGCTGAATTTTTCGTTCCTGGTTCCAAGGAATCTGGTGTCATACATATGGATTTGGATCGCAGCTTCTTGCCAGTTCCTTCTGCAGTAAACGCCTCCATTTTCGAAAGTTTTGTTAGGCAGAACATCACTGATTCCGAGACCGATGTTCGTTCCAGCATTCAACAGCTGGTGAAAGATAGCTATGGTTTCTCAGCAGATGGTTCCTCGGAAATTATATATGGCAACACTTCTCTTGCGCTCTTCAACAAGCTTGTTCTCTGCTGCATGCAAGAAGAAGGCACCTTGCTTTTCCCCTCGGGCACCAATGGTCATTACGTCAACGCGGCAAAGTTTGTGAACGCAACCACCTTGACTATTCCAACAAATTCACAATCAGGATTTAAGATTGAACCAGACGTTCTAGCTTACACACTTGAGAAAGTATCTCGGCCATGGGTGTATATCTCTGGACCCACAATCAACCCTACTGGTTTTCTGTACAGCGACGCTGATATACGAGAGCTGCTCTCTGTGTGTGCGAGATTTGGAGCCAGGGTGGTGATCGACACCTCCTCTTCTGGTCTGGAGTTCCAGGACGATGGCCGCATCCAGTGGAATTTGGATACATGTATCTCCACCGTGAAGCCATCAAAGCCCTCGTTCTCCGTTGTCCTGCTCGGAGAGCTGTCTTTCGAGCTGACCACGGCGGGCCTCGACTTTGGTTTTCTAATTTTGAGTGACTCATCCTTGGTTGACACATTTTACAGTTTCCCAAGCTTGAGTCGGCCGCATAGCACGTTGAAGTACACATTCAGGAAACTGTTGGGTCTTAAGAACCAGAATGATCAACATTTCTCTGATCTCATTGTGGCGCAAAAGGAGACACTGAAGAATCGTGCCAACCAGCTGATCAAGGTTAGCCTTCTTTTCTGTATCATTCGCGCTGTCCTCTATAGTTTCTCTCACTCTTCAGTTCTGGCCTCTGAAAAATCTTAGTTTCTGAGTTTTCCTTTGTAGTATAACTGCAACTAGATAGACATGTTTTTTGCACAGCTGCAAGTAGTTCGAATTGTGCATTTTGGAGTTTGCTACGCACTTCTGACCTTCTCTACGCTGAGCAGACACTTGAGAGCTGTGGCTGGAGCACTCTTGGCTGCCATGGCGGAATCTCGATGCTGGCAAAGCCGACAGCCTACATCGGCAAATCGCTCAAGGTGGACGGCTTTGAGGGCGAGCTCAACGGCCACAACATCAGAGAAGCCATCCTCAGGTCCACCGGGCTGTGCATAAGCAGCAGCACGTGGACCGGGGTGCAGGGCTACTGCCGGTTCAGCTTCGCTCTGGAGAGTGGCGAGTTCGACCGCGCCATGGACTGCATTACCCGGTTCAGGGACCTGGTCCTGGGAACCAATGCTCAGGTGAATGGTAAGTAGGCAGCGGGCTTGGGTGGGGTCAGGTGGGCGAAGAAACTGTAAAACCTGAAGATTTAAGCACTCTGATCATTCTTTCTTTGCCCGTTTGAAACTTTGGAGAACTCTGTTTTGGAGAAGGAATAAAAGCACGAAATCTCTGCTGTAGATGTGTTTGGCACTTGGCGTCTGTCCTGAAAATTGTACAGGATATTTTCTTTTTTTGGTACACGTATAGTTTTTCCGTAGCAAAAGAACATATATCTGATGCAAAATGTAGTGGTATAATTTCCAGCTGGCAAATCTGATCTCTAGATGTCTTCCTCATATTTCCACGGGAAAATAGATCCAAAATATTCAAATGCTAATTAAAACTGATAAAATGTATTCTTTAGGGGTGCTAAAAAAAAAAACCTTTCTTCAGGTTGTCAAACTATTGAGAATGTAATTAAAATTTACTTCCTGGTAACATGTTCTTACGTTTTACTAAACAAGGATTACTCTCTGAGGTGTATCGCTTTTCCTTGTGGAATGAATACACAAAGAACACCAAAATATATTTGTACTTCCTTCGTTAAAAAATTCATTTAAACATCTTTTAGTGTCTAGATTTATTTTAACCTAAACATCTTATATTTTCAAACGGAGGGAGTACCTCAAGAGATTGTATCGTAAGCACTGTATCTTTTCTTTGCCTATTTGAAAAACTTTGCTCCGAGCGTGTGTGGTGTGATGTGCATATCCTTTTTGGGCTGTGAGGATGGGAAACTTAGTTTCTGAAGTTTTAAATAACTGTCTTTGCTCTTTGTCTGCTCTAATAATGGCATCACTTTTTCCTAGAGCAATCTCTTTGACTGGCGTGCATATGATGTCTTTCTAGGGGCGTAAATGCATTCGCAATGGCCACGAGCGTGATGTCGATGCTATGCATACAGAGTGTTCATGTACATTAAAAATTCATACTAGTATTCATGTACATTAAAAATTCATACTAGTATTCATGTACATTAAAAAATCCAGAGTATTCATGTAGAGAAGTTTTGTGCAATGTGTAGTAGTACTGTATGTACTTAATTCAACTCCACTTGTAAACAAGCACATTGTTACGTCTAAAAGACCCAGTGGAGATTTTTGGCTCCCGGAAAAAAATCAAAAAATATATTTATATGGTTGTTGAAAAAATTATAAAAAAATCTGGATTTTTCCAACGATTTGAATTATAAAAAAATGATTTTCCCAAGTATTTAAAGTTTAAATATATATTTGAAAAAATATATTTGCCAATGATTTTTCTAACAAACGTGCAACATATCAATTTTAAATACTTTGAATTTTGAGCTACACAAAAAAAATGACAAAGAGTGCAGCAGATCTGTGCATATATTTTTCAAATCCCCCAAATTTATCAGATTTTGCTATTTTATATAGTAGCACATAACACGAAGAATTTTGTGTTGCGCTTTTGCATGCTTGTGGGATACAACATTGCCTACGTCTAGAATTTTTTTTTTAAAAAGATGTAAAACTTGTAAATATGAGTTTTGATTTTTTTTTAAATATAAAGGGAGCACGGTCCGTACGTAACCGGCGAAAGAAAAGGAGCACAAATATCTTCGTCTCCAATGGTGGCGTTTACGGAAAGCGCTTAAAAACGGAAAACACAAATTGTATTTCTGACTGAAAATTCAAACAGAAAAAAAGAGAGAGAAATAAATGGAAATTGCAGGTGAGTAACCCTGGTACGTACGTAACCGCGTATAGAGAAACCCTGGTACGTAACGTAACCGCGTCTTCCTCTTTTCTTTTCTTCGAGCGAAAGAGTTTCTCTGAATTTCTTTATTTTTCTGTATTTCTTCTTCTTCCCCGTTTGGTTTCTGCTAAGTCTACGCTGGAATATGGGGATTTGTTTATCTACCCCGTCCAAACTCCAAACGAAACTAGACACCGAGGGAGGAGGATTTTCCATGGCGGCGGCGGCGGAGGACGCGGCCGGCGTGGCCCGGCAGGCGGAGCTCCGGCGCGCCGAGGGCAACGCGTGCTTCCGCAAGGACCGCCTCGGCGCCGCCATCGACTGCTACACCGAGGCGAGCACCCCCACCCCAAACCTCCTCCTTCCCCAATCCCCCTTCTTCCAGTTCAATCCGTGACAAACAAATCCCCATTTGTTTTCAATCGAACGGATGGACGAACAGATTGATTGATCGATCGATTGGTTGGTTCCCACTTCCCAGGCGATTGCGCTCTGCCCCGACGTCGCCGTGTACTGGATGAACCGGGCCCTCTGCCACTTCAGGCGAAAGTAAGCCAGCAATCCCTTGTCCTCCGTCTCCCCTCGAGAGGAACCCAATCCCTTTTCCAGCACTGAACTCTTGCCTGCCTGTTCCGTTGGCGCAGGGACTGGGCCAGGGTCGAGGAGGACAGCAGGAGGGCTCTCGCGCTCGACGGCGCCCTCTTCAAGGTGACCCACGATCCCCCCCCTCGATTTCCAGTCCCGGGTGACACGATGCATTGATTCACTTCGACAGAATAACGCCGTAGATTCATAGCTAGTAATGGCTTGCGCTGATGATGATGCAGGGGCACTATTTGCTGGGATGCGCGCTGCTCGAGAAGGGAGAGTGCGCTCTCGCCGCCAAGGAACTCGAGAAGGTCTGCCGTCCATGAACCCCGCTTTTGCGCATTCTGAAAGTGAAACCAGGTTCTGCATTACACTAGGATTGCCGCGATTCTGTTGTTTGTTATTTTAGCGTAAAAAAGACTTGGTAGATGTAGCAGTTCTAATGGTTGGCTTCATGATTATTTAGAGTATCTACAAACCGAACTCTGATCCTACGCTTTGTGATGCAAAGGAAACTGTGATCTTACATGCGGCACATGTCATATTTTTATTACAGCTGTAAACTTTTTGAAGAACCGACTTGAGTTGTTGTAGTCTAGCGAGTTGGCTGATATTGTCTCTGTGTTCCCGAACATCTGTTCAGGCGGAATTTGAAACGAATCCCTTCTATTCTTTGACGTTAGTAATTGTTGTCAGATGAAATGGTGTCACGGTAACCTTTGTACTTGTGACCCTATTCACAAGTACTATGCTGCACAGTTGCAACTACATTTAACTAGTGGTCTCAGCTAATTGGTTGAGATTGACGGTTATTTTGACTTGACATGGTTGATACACACTGCCGCTAAGGTCTTGCCCATCTTATTATGGGGAACAGGCTTTGAATCTCGTGAAGTCTTCCAATTCAACGGACAAAATGGCGGAGGACATTTGGCAAGTTCTTGCCAAGGCGAAATACCTACACTGGGAAAAGCACTCCACTGAACGTGTTTGGAAGATGCAAAGTTTAAGGTAAGCTGTATATCGAAATTACCAAGAGATAACTGGCAACATTGTGCTGTAGATTGAGAGAAGTGCATGTATTTAGTGCCGAGGGTCAATTTGGCTGAACTTTCAACACTTACTGTAGTGCCTTAAGTTCATGGCATTGGTGTGTCTTAATACTGCTGTATCATTAATGTGTAGGGAAGCATGTGAAAATGCTCTGCAGGAGCATCACTTTCTTAGCGGCACACTTTCTGAAGATTCTGACAGGACAACCAATGAGTATTCGGAGCAATGCAAATTATTATCTGAGGTCTTCACGAAAGCTGTACATGATGATACACCGGGAGATGTAAAAGCCCTATTTACTTGCGATATCTTACAGCCAACTTTCCTTTTTGGATGTCATTTTTTTCTCTGTTCTGAAGCTGTTCCCACTCTGAACACCTAGGTGCCTGACTACCTCTGCTGTCAAATCACTTTTGAGATATTTAGAGATCCAGTTATCACACCCAGTGGCGTAACATACGAAAGGGGCATACTGCTTGAGCATCTTCGCAAGGTGCGCCATGTTCCTAATCTTGCATCTGCTTCTTGAGAACTCTTGATTTTATTTATCTCGTGTACTGTTGTTTTCCTAATATCTCCCCTTGAAATTCTTTTATAGGGAATAATCCACTTAAAAATTGGTTGCCTAATTCTGCAGTGCCATATATGTAGTTGATTCCATATACATACTGCATAGCTGAAAGAATCCCTTTTTTAGTTCATAGTTGAAAGAATTGGTATTAAAGGAAATCATACAGAAACCTGAACAGTAGCTGGTAATTGATCTAGTGCTCCATTTGACTGGGATATATATGATTCGTCATGTGCTAATGGTCAAATTTAAACAACACCTTAATATGTGTGGTACTTATGATTCAGTTTGTATACACGGGCAACAATTTCGCCTCAAGTAAAGTATTGTAAAGCTCATAATAAGTAAGTTTTTTTCTTTAGGTGGGCAATTTCGACCCGGTGACACGGGAGCCCTTGAAGGAGCATCAGTTGGTTCCGAATCTTGCCATCAAGGAAGCAGTCCAGGCCTACCTCAAGGACCACAGCTGGGCCTACAAGTCGAACTGAAACTGTCATGTTATTCGCCAAGTGCGTCCAAGATGCGGGTGTGTGTGGGGCGGAGGGATTCTTCGCCTTTGTGATGACCTGATTGGATCTAGGGTAGATGCACACGAAAGCTTGGCAATTGTACATAAACAGCCAGCACCGTGGAAGCTAGAGCAGCTTGACCTGAGTTTCTCAGTAGCGGTTTGTCTATAGGCTATAGATAATTTAAGTGCTAAATTGTCTCTTGGCGAGGACAACTCTTTCTGTCTGATAGTGATTTGTGTGATCCTGTAGGCTGAACATTCTATTACTCTATAGTGCACTAATAATACAATTCTAGGCGATGGAACGGTGGTATGAAAAGCGGAAGGGAGGACATGGCCGGTGCTATCTTTACAAATTTTTACTCTCCGCCAACAGTTACGAATAATCTTTTCAGATAATCACATAGACACGCCTGCAGTTTATAAACTCTCATAACATAAGTTGGGATAGCTTTTCCAATTTCCTTGATCAAAATTTCTTTGGCACATTGGGACATGTGGTTATCCTCACCTTGGACTAGCCTTTTTTCTGATTTACCTTGGAGGCTCTGAAGCTTCTGTTCATGTCATATATGTGTTTGGGAGGAAGAGGTCTGGTACATATAAGTCGACTACAAAGCAGTATGTATCACTTGTACTCTATCAATTGCAACTAATTTTATCGAGTTATAAAGATCACAACGAAGGCATGGTGTGTGTGGAGTAAAGAGGTGCCTTTATATAGGCGATCTGATCCCAGTTAAGGTTTTTTAGAGGAGAAAAAATGGAGTTTATTTTGCAAACATCTACGTGTGAGTATGTGAAAAAGTGAGTATGATTATGGCATGCCATTACCTAGGGCAAGCCCTACTCTCTCGGTGAAGGCCAGGAAAGGAACGAGGATAGTACAAAGAGTACATTCACAGCGTTCAAGGTTGAGTATGTGTGAATCTTATTGACGGATCGGTGTTAGACTGTATAACTGTATATGACTTGTACTATACCTCTTGGTACTCTATATAATGAGACAGCCGCACCCACGTTTAGGGTGTCGAGCAGTTCCCCAAACACATTATTTTACATGGTATCAGATTAGGTTACGATGTCATCTTCCGCTGCCCTAATCCTAGCCGCCGCCGCCTCATCCGCTGCCGCGCCGGCCCTAGCTGCCGCCGCCGCCCCTTCCGCCGCGACTGCCTCCGCCCCTGCCTCGCCCTTCCTCGTCTCCACTCCCCTCGCGTGGTGGCAGTCTCGCTCCCCTGGGTCTGCTCCTCCGGTGCATCCCTTGATGGGATCGGTGCAGCCGCCGCCTGCCGTCGGGCCTGGTGCGGGGGGCGATCAGCCGCCGCCGGCCTCCTCCGGCGGCCCGTCTGCCTCGACCAACGTGGCCGCGCCGCCACCCCCTAGTGGCCCTGCGCCCACCCCCTATGGCGCTCACCTGACGCCGACCTACGGCGCCCCGCCCGCGCCGACCTACGGCGCGCCTCCCGCGTCGGCCAATGGCGCCCCGCCCGCGCCGACCTACGGCGCGCCTCCTGCGTCGTCCTACGGCGCCCCGCCCGTGTCACACTACGGCCCTCCTGCCTATGCGGCCCTACCGACGCCGCCGTCCTCCTGGTTGGCGCCTCCCTATGGTGCGCCGCCTCTGCAGCCCTACGCCGCGCCTACGGTGCTGCACTACGGGGCCCCACCCGCGTCGCCCTTTGGGGCCCCACCTGCACTGACCTACGGCGCTATACTCGTCGTCAGCGTATGATGGTGTGGCGCCTGCTGCCTCTGCACCGTCCATGGAGACGGCGCCACCGATGGGATACTACGCGCCTCAGCCATCCGCTCACGCTGATCATGCTGCGCCGCCGTCGCCCTTCTACTTCTCGCACCTCATCCCGGTGAAACTCACGCCCGACAATTACTTGTCTTGGCGTGCACAGGTGCTGCCGCTCCTTCGGAGCCGCTACCTGGAGGGCTACGTCGACGGCACACTTCCGTGCCCGCCGGTGTATCATCCAGCATATCATACGTGGGTGACCCAGGATCAGGCCATCCTCTCTGCCATCCAGTCTTCGCTCACTCCGAGTGTCTCGTCGCTGGTCCTCTTCGCCTCTACGTCGCAAGATGCATGGACGACGCTCCACACCAGCTTCGCCTCTTAGTCTCATGCTCGTGCTCATGCCATCCACACCGAACTAGGCGAGACGAAGCTCCGTGACAGCAGCATCACGGAATACTTCAACAAGATGACCGGCCTCTCCGACACGCTTGCCTCCATTAGCCAGCCGCTTCGCCCCGAGGACTTCACCACCTATGTCCTGAACGGCCTCGACGATGACTATGATAATCTCATTGAGAATATCAATGGTCGCGACGTTCTGCTTCAGCCTCGTGAGCTCTACTCACGCCTCCTCGGCCGCGAATAGCGTGTCAAAGCGCGCCACGCCTCCCCGAGCTTCTCCGCTGCCAACGTCGCAGCCCACGCCAAACCTCAGAAGCCGCCAGCTGGTGGCAAGGCGGTGACCGCCCCTCAGCAGCAGCCCCACGCCGCTGCGCCTCCCGTCACTGGCGGGGGTCGCCCGCGTGCCTGCTGCGGCGCTCAGCAGGCTTGTCAGCTTTGCGGTCTTGAGGGTCACATCGCCTCCCGCTGTCATCGACGCTTCAAGCAGGACTTCCTCGACATTGGAAACAATGGCAAGGGTAATGACAAGCAGGCGGCCGCCGCTGTGGCGGGCAACGAGAATGGGCACACTCCGTCCTACTCCATTGATCCGACATGGTACATGGATACGGGAGCTACCAATCACCTGACGAGTGAGATGGGCAAGCTCTCCACCTAGGAGCCATACCGCGGTCATGATCAGGTTCGCACCGCCAACGGAGCAGGTATGCGCATCTCACATCTTGGTCAGACCGCTCTTCTTACACACAATTCTAGAAAACTGCACCTTCGTAATGTTCTTCGTGTTCCTTCTGCTACACGTAGTCTATTATCTGTTCCTCAGCTTACTCGTGATAATCATGTCTTCGCTGAATTTCACCGTTTCTTCTTTTTATTAAGGATCGGGACACGAGAGCCGTTCTGCTTAGAGGTCGTCTTCGCCATGGCCTTTATGCGCTTGATGCGCCACCTGCACCTCCTGCGCCGCATGCCCCCAGGTGTTCACTGGTGTTCGCGTGTCGTCTTCACACTGGCATGCGCGCCTTGGTCATCCTGCTGCTCCCATAGTTCGTCATGTTCTGCATCGTCGTGAACTTCCAGTTGTGTCCAATAAAATTGCTAAAACTGTCTGTGATGCCTGTCAGCAAGGCAAGAGTCATTAGCTTCCGTTTTCTGAGTCTAGTCGTGTCGTTAAACAGCCTCTTGAGCTAGTGTTTTCTGATGTATGGGGTCATGCCCAAACGTCTGGCAGTGGCCATAATTATTATGTCAGTTTTATTGATGCTTACAGTCGGTTTACATGGCTTTATCTTATCAAGCGTAAATCTGATGTGTTCGATGTTTTTATTCAGTTTCAAGCACATGTTGAGCGTCTCCTTAAGCATAAGATTCTTCATGTTCAGTCGGATTGTAGAAACTAGCCTTACTTTACTAGCTCATGCATCCGTTCCGTTTCGGTTTTGGTTTTGGAGTGATGCTTTCTCCACAGCTTGTTTTTTAATAAATAGGCTTCCTTCACGACTCTTGCAAATGAAAACTCCTCTTGAACTCTTGCTCAATGAACTCCCAGACCACTTTTATGAAGGTTTTTGGATGTGCATGTTGGCCTCACCTTCGTCCGTACGATAAACATAAGCTAGAGTTTCGGTCTAAAAAGTGCGTTTTTCTTGGGTATAGTTCCCTTCATAAAGGGTACAAGTGCCTTCACGTTTCCACCAATCGTGTTTATATATCTCGTGATGTCGTGTTTGATGAGAGCGTATTTCCTTTTTCTGCACTTTCGAACAACTCTACTACTCCTACACCACCCGTGCACTCCACTTTACCTTCGCCTGATCAATTTGTAGATGTTGCATATGATCCTGTGTTGGTTCCTAACCATGCTGCAGATATTGGACGTGGTGCTTGCCTTGAGCTTCTAGATGATCAGGCGACCGGCGTCGATCATGCTGACGTCGTCGATCCAGTGCATGGCGCATGCACATCGGGTCACGCCCGCCAGCACGCTGCCGTGCCACCCGTGGCGGTCACGCCCGCGCCGGCTTCCCCCGGCCCAGCTTCGCCGAGCTGGGCTCGCCTGGCCCAACCTCCCCATCCGCCTTCTCGTCGCCTGGCCCCATGGCCAGCTCTGCCCCGGCTCCGAGCGGGCCGGCCTCACCTGGCCCTTTAGCGCCGGCCTCGCCAGCGAAGGACGCTGGCCCATCATCGCCAGCTACCGCCTCGCCTCCTTCTGGATCGACGTCGTTACCAGCCTCGTCGCCGCCAGCGTCACCTCCTGTTGTGGCTCTTCGCCCTCGTACACGCAGTAAGGCTGGTGTCTTTCGTCCAAAGGAGCGCACTGATGGGACTATTGCATGGATTGCTGCTTGTGTTGCCCATGCCGTTGCTGATCCCACTGCTGAGCCTCGACACTTTCAGGCTGCTCTCGGTATTTCTCACTGGCGCGCTGCTATGGAGGATGAACTTCAGGCTCTCCTGAAGAATGATACTTGGCGACTCGTTCCTCCTGTTTCTATGGTCAATATTATTGATTCCAAGTGGGTCTTCAAGGTCAAGAAGCATGCTGATGGTTCCATTGAACACTACAAGGCACAGTGAGTTTCTAAGGGCTTCAAACAGAGGTATGGTCTTGATTATGAAGACACGTTCAGTCCAGTTGTCAAGCCTACTACCATTCGTTTGCTGCTCTCTTTGGCCGTTACTCGAGGATGGTCTCTCCGACAACTTGATGTGTAGAACGCTTTTCTGCACGGAGTTCTGGAGGAGGAGGAGGTTTATATGCATCAACCACCTGGTTTTGTTGATCCTGCACGTCCTCAGCATCTCTGTCGCCTGGTGAAGGCTCTCTATGGACTGAAGCAGGCTCCTCGTGCATGGCATGTACGCCTTGGATCGGTTCTTCAGGCTCACGGTTTTGTTACCTTCACGGCTAACACATCACTGTTCCTTCTGTAGCGTCCTGAGGTCACGATGTACATGCTGGTCTATGTGGATGATATCATCCTTATTAGCTCGTCTGATGCTGCTGCCCAGCGTCTTGTTTCTGCGCTGAGTGGAGATTTTGCTGTCAAGGATTTGGGTGCTCTGCACTACTTCCTTGGTCTGGAGGTCTCACGGTCTTCTGCTGGGTTGACTCTCACTCAGCATAAGTACTCTCTAGACTTGCTGTGCCGTGCTGGTATGTTGAAGTGCA
This sequence comes from Avena atlantica, assembly GCA_910589765.1. Classification (NCBI taxonomy): domain Eukaryota; kingdom Viridiplantae; phylum Streptophyta; class Magnoliopsida; order Poales; family Poaceae; genus Avena; species Avena atlantica. The sequence goes on from OU342733.1 coordinate 5,311,945, forward strand.
AGCATGCTACCACTCCTATGTCTGCCACTGATCAGTTGTCTGCGCTTGATGGAGATCCTCTTTTGCCTGATGATGCTACTGAGTACCACAGCCTCGTTGGTGATCTGCAATACCTCACTATCACCAAACTGGATGTCTCTTATGCAGTCAACCGTGTATGCCAGTACCTTCACGCACCTAGGATGTCTCATTGGTCAGCTGTGAAGCGGTTTCTGCGCTATGTCTGTCTGACCGCCTCATATGGATTGCTCCTTCAGCCTGTTCCATCTTGTGAGCTTTCGGCCTTCTTAGATGCAGATTGGGCTGGTAGTCCTGATGACAGGCGATCCACGGGGGATATGCAGTATTCTTTAGTCCTAATTTGATCGCCTGGAATGCTCGCAAGCAGGCTACCGTATCTCGTAGTAGTACCGAAGCTGAATACAAGGCGGTTGCTAATGCCACAACTAAGCTCATATGGGTACAATCTTTGTTGAGAGAGTTGGGAGTCTCTCAAGATCAGCCTCCGATACTTTGGTGTGACAACATCGGTGCTACATTCCTCTCTTCGAATCCAGTATTTCATGCCCGAATGAAACACATCGAAGTTGATTATCACTTTGTCAGAGAACGCGTTGCACAGAAGCTACTCCGTATCAAGTTCATCTCTTCCAAGGATCAACTTGCTGACATCTTCACGAAGCCTCTTCCACAGCCTCAGTTTGTAGGATGTAGGCACAATCTTAACTTGCTTTGTACTTCAGGCCATAGTTAAGATTTGGGGAGGGTGTTAGACTGTATATACGTAGCGTGTCTGTATATAACTGTATATGACTTGTACTATACCTCTTGGTACTTCTATATAATGAGACAGCCGCACCCACGTTTAGGGTGTCGAGCAGTTCCCCAAACACATTGTTTTACAATCGGCTCTTGCGAATCACCTTCCTTCCATCGATCACCATTGAAGGTTCACTAGTACTACTTGTGAGTTATTGACTGATCGTCTCGGCGACTAGCCTTCCTTCCCATTTTCGGAGATTCTGTACTACCGTACGTGTGAATCCTATTGACTGATCTGCTCCGTATACTCAACTTCCTTCACATTGACTCTACATGGAATGAGGTAATTACACTTTTAGTCCCACAACTTGTTCTGGAGGTGCAAATTAATCCCACAACATGCAAAATAGACAAAAAATAGTCCCACAGCTTGCAATCTGGATGCAAACAAGTCCATTTTGACAAAATTCAAGCGAATTTGACCGTATCTAGAACAAATCAACCGAGTTCTACTGTCGTCAGCAAGACGTTGTTACAAAACGGTCCAGGAAAATATTCTGCCACGAATTGGGGTCCTTCTATGCGCTGGCCTATTGGATTATTAGCGATGACCCCCTCCCCTCGCCACAAATAGGAAAGGAGTAGTCCCAGTAGTTACGGCGAGGAGCCTGGCGACGGCAACGACGCAGCCGATCGTGGCAGCAGTTCTCGGCTAGTTGTCCTAGTCCATATTTCCATTTTAATAATTCCTGAAAATCTTTAGTCCAACATTTCTAGTTGAAGGAAGGTTTCGCCATCTTATAAAGGGGGCTCTTTCACCACTTGGTAAAAGGATGAGAAGAGAGAGACATACACGCGCACTCCTCCTCGGCCGCCCGGCTCGCCATGCCACGCCTCGTCTCGTCATGACGCGTGCGCCGTAGGTTACAGGAATGCCTTGAGCCGAGAGCTTCTCTTTCTTTTTGCCGCACATAAATGGATTAATAACCTAAATAGTCTGCGTGAGTGGATGTTTAATATGAATTCAGTAGAGTTTTAATTCGAACTTAGTGGAGGTTGTTCGGCTTCGGTCGCTGCCTGTTCGTTTCCTCTCCTGACGCCGCCTGTTCGCCTGCCTACCCATGCCTATAAGAGTGAGAGGTCGCTCCTCTCCTCAGACACAATTTAGTACATCACCTCCAGTTCTAAAGCATTGCGCTGATGCTCCGTTCTTGCCCATCCCGTCTCGTGGCGTGCACCGCTAGTCAGCACAGTAGGCCTCCGAAGCCCCGTCTCTTCGAGTCCTGTACGGAAGAAGGGCGATACGGTTTTTGGGGAGCGCTACCGTGTGACTATTGTCTACTTCCTCTTTGCCACGGATGCTCCGGACACCGACGACATCTTTCCCGACGATGACTTCTTCCCGGAGGTCGACGACATCCTCGGCAACATGACTGACAACGGCAGTAACTCGACTGGTACCTCCTCTGGACAGTATGTGTCCCTCTTCCTTATGTTCAAGATCCTCTTACAGTTCGTACTTCTAGTCTATATTTGTGCTGTTGTTCATTTCTACTTGATTACTTCACTGAAATACTTGCTTTCGTCTTGTTTTATCCTCTGTCTATTTGGATAATTTATTTTATGAAATTATCCATGGCTGCAATATTCTACATGTTATTTCTACTACTTTTATCTATTAAATCTTGTGGTAAATTGCACATTTCTCCAAAAATCCAAAAACCTTTATTTAGGCAATTTACCCCAAGTGGCTTTGTTGCTTCCATGAAGCCACCTATGTTTGAAGGTGTCAATTACAAGAGATGGCGTGCGAGAGTAGTGCTCTGGTTTCAGACCATGAGCTGCTTTAACGCCATCTATGGCGCACCTGAGGGAGATCTTAATCCTGCTTAGGAAGAGACTTTTCAAAAATTTGATACCACTTTCAAGGCTGCATTGATCAGCATTCTTGGCGACAATATTGTCGATTCATACTTGTCATTTAGCAGTGAAAAGGATATGTGGAATGCACTCGAGAGAAAATTTTGAGTCTCCGATGCTGGCAGTGAACTGTATGTCATAGAATAATTCTATGACTATAAGATGGTTGATGACCACCCCATTACAGAGCGGGCTCATGAAATACATTCACTTGCCAGGGAGCTCGAGAACTCTACTTGTGTGGTACCAGATAATTTTATTGTCAGAGGCATTATTGCCAAGCTTCCCCCATCATGGAGGAATTTTGCTACTTCTCTGAAGCACAAGAGACAAGATTTTTCAGTGAAGGATTTTATTGGTAATATTGATGTGGGAGAGAAGGCGAGAGCAAAATAGGCACGCACTCGAGGTACCGAGGGAGGTTCTAATGCCAATCTGTACAGAAAATGAACTTCTACCCTCACAAGTTCAAGAACAAGGGCAAGTTTGAATGCAAAGGAAAGTTCGATGGAAAGAATAAGGTCTCATAGTCTACTAATTTGAAGAAGAATACTGATAAGAAGAAATGTGCTTTTCATGTGTGCGGTGATCCTGATCATTGGGCTCCTGCTTGTCCGAACCTCTTTGACAAGCGCCAGCATTGTAAGGGCAGCAAGACTGCTAATGTTTTCATGAGCGACGTTGATATGAAAGATGTTGGGTATGATATATTACCTATTGTTCTTTCATTATGTCATTCTAATGATTGGTAGATTGACATGGGTGCTAATGTTCATGTCTCCTCTGATATTTTTATGTTTTCTTCATATTATGTCAAAGGGACTCAAACCATACTGATGGGAAATGGCTCACGTGCTTGTGTTCATGGTGTTGGTACGGTCGATCTGAAGTTCACTTCGAGAAAGACCGTACGCCCGAAGAACATGCATCATGTTCCCTCAATAAATAAAAATGTAGTTAGCGAATCTTTTTTGTGTCGAGACGACTACAAGATTATATTCGAGTCCAATAAATTTGTAATTTATAAGTATTAAACCTTTGTTGGTAAAGGTTATACGTGCGGAGCCGTTTCCGCTTATCTCTATCAGACGCTTTGTAATAAAGTCATTAATCATATTTACACGAATTTTGAATCAAATGTCTAACATTATCGTCTTTGTCATATTAATTTTGGTTGTATGACACAGCTATTCAAAGTGAACTTAATCCATGATTTCACTACTGTTAAGGGATCTAAGTGCCAATCTTGTGTGCAAGAGAAACAACCTCACAACTCACATATGACTACAGAGGTGAGAAATTTAACACCACTAGAGCTCATACATTCTGATCTTTGTGAGATGAATGGTGTTGAAGAACGGTGGAAAGATATATTTCATGACGTTGATCGTTGACTCTATGAGATATTGCCATGTGTATCTTCTGAAATCAAAATATGAGGCTTTGAGTTTCTTCAAAATCTGTAAAGCTGAAGTAGAAAACCAACTTGATCGAAAGATTAATAGGATTAGGTCAGATCATGGTGGAAAGTATTTTCTAACAAGTTTGATTCCTTTTGTGCGAAACATGGATAATTCATGAGAGGATGCCTCCCTACTCATCCCAGTCAAATGGGGTAGCCAAAGAAAGAACCCTACTCTAACAGATTTGGTTAACGTCATGTTAGACACATTGGGTCTCTCCAAGGAATGGTGTGGGGAGGCACTATTGACTACGTGTCAGGTCCTAAACCGAGTTTCCACAAAGAACAAAGAATTTACTCCATTCAAAGAATGAGAGAAGAAAGGTTAAAACTCTCTTACTTACGAACTTGGGGTTGTTTGGCGAAGGTTAATGTACCAATCCCCAAGAAGCGCAAGCTTAGACCAAAAACCGTTGACTCTGTTCTTTCGGGATGTGCTTTCTATAGCATTGGTGACTGTAAGACCCGATACATGTTTGAGAGTTACAACAAGAAACTTGTAGGTTTCTTGTTTTATGGCCATTTTCATGAGATGTTGCCCACAGATTTGGGGTACCATGGCGATTTACAACGACCGTAAGGCCTGATTCATATTTGAGATATATGACCAAAAGCTCGTTGTTTTCGCGTTTTATGACCGTTTTCATGAGATTTCCCATAGTTTTTGGGCTCCATGCTTATTTGCATGACCCATAAGAATCGATACATGTTTAAGAGATATGACTAAAAATTCATCGTTTTCTCATTTTATGGTCGTTTTCATGAGCTATTGCCCATAGTTTTGGGGTTCCAGAGAGATTTACAATGACCGTAAGAATCGATACATGTTTGTGAGTTAAGACCAAAAACTTGTCGTTTATGAGTTTATGGCTGTCTTCACGAGCTATTGCCCACGCACTACTAGGAAACCAGCTATAAATAGACAAATCTTCCGTGGCGCATATGTGTGACCGTGCGCCACAGATAAACTCAACTCACGCATTTCAAGCAATGCGCCACAGAAATCTTCACACTTCTGTGGCGCATATAGGGACAATGCGCCACAGAAGTTTGGTGAACCTGCCACCGGGGTTGGGCTCCCCCACTTTCTGTGGCGCATATGGACATATGCGCCACCGAAAGTGAGGGTAGGCCCTAGCACAGAATATAGTTGACCAACGTTCTGTGGCACATCTCTATATATGCGCCACAGAAGTTAAAACTTCTATGGCCCCAACACAGAATATGGAAAACCAGATTTCAACACACCACCCACCCCCTGGATCGCCTTTTAACTTTTGTAAAAAATAAATGAAAATGATAAAAAATAAAAAAATAATTCCTTTGAGATGTAGTTGTATTTTGGGCTATAGTTGTAGGGAAAATTAAAAAACATGAATTTCGATGTATTTTGCAAAAAAGGTCATGGGACAGTAAAACGGTCGTAACTTTTGCATATGATGTCGAAAAAAAAGTTTAATATACCAAAATGATCGTCTCGAAATTTTCTACTCGATTTCAATTACCGAAGTTTTACAGCTTCCCCAAATTCAAGAAGAGTAAAAAGTTATGGCAGAAAGAAGATTTTTTTCCTGCAAAAAAATAAAAAAGGGGGACCTACTTCTGTGGCGCATTGCTCCCATATGCGCCACATAACTGTTGGGCGGGATTCAAAATTTGAAATTTGAATCCCGCCGCCCCTTTTCCCTCTCTTATCCTCTTTTCCTCCTCTACCATTCTCCTCCACTTCTTCTCTCCTTCTCCTCCCATTCTTCCTCACCTTCTCCTCCTCCTCCCTCCTCCTCCACTCCGGTGAGCTACTCCTCCTCCATCCCGGTGAGATCCTCCTCCCCCATCCACCCCGGTGAGCTCATCCTCCCCCCTCTTCCCTCCTCCGTCCTCTCCCACCTCTGGCGACCTCCTCCTCTCCTTCTCATCTCCTCCACCGGAGACCTCCACGTCCTCCTCCGGCGAGCCCCTCCTCCATCGGCGGCCTCCTCATCTCCTCCACCGGTGACCTACTCCTCCTTTGGCCACCATCGGCCTCCTTTTCCTCCCCCGGTGACCCCCACCTCCGACGATCCCCACCTTCGGCCATATCTGGCCGTTTTTTTTTAATTTTGAAAAAAATTCTGTGGCGCATATTGGCAAAATGCGCCACAGAAGTTTGAGATCTGGTTGGAGACTTCTGTGGCGCATATTGGCAATATGCGCCACAGAAGTTTTTGAGACTTCTATGGCGCATTTCAATATGCGCCACAAAACTTCACTTTAGTGGCGTGATAACAGTGGCACATCCCATATGCACCACAAAAGTTGAAAAATGGTGCGCCACTGATGAGATTTTTCCTAGTAGTGACGGTTTGGGCGTTATAGTGAGATTTACGATAATCGTAAGACCCGCTACATATTTGAGAGTTATTACCAAAAACTTGACGTTTTCGTGTTTTATGTCCGTTTTCATGAGCTATTGACCACAATTTTGTGGTTTCATGGGGATTTGTGTGGCTGTAAGACCATATAAATGTTTGAGAGTTATGACAAAAAACTTGTTGTTTTCGCGTTTTACGTTAGTTTTCATGAGCTATTGCCCACAGTTTTGGGGCACCAGGGCGATATACAACGATCATATGACTCGATACATGTTTGAGATAAGAACAAAACTCGACGTTTTCGTGTTTGGCGACAGTTTTCATGAGATACTACCCACGAGATTTGCATACCAAAGAGATTTAGAACGACTATAAGACTTGATACATGTTTGAGAGTCACGACCAAAAACTCGTTGGTTTCTCGTTTTATGGCCGTTTGCACGTGCTATTGCCCATAGTTTTGGGGTACCAGGGTGATTTACAACGACCATAAGAGCAATTCATGTTTGATAGTTATGACCAAAAACTCATCGTTTTCGTGTAAATGGGACAGTGATGACAATAAGAACCGATACATGTTTGAGAGTTATTAACAAAAACTGGTCGTTTTCGTGTTTTATGTCCGTTTTCATGAGCTATTGCCCACAATTGTGTGGTTCCATGGGGATTTGCATGGCCCGTAAGACCAGATTCATGTTTGAGAATTATCACAAAAATCTCGTCGTTTTCGCGTTTTACGACCATTTTCATGAGATGTTTCCCACAGTTTTGTGGCACCGGGGAGATTTACAATGACAGTAAGACTCGATACATGTTTGAGATATATTACCAAAAACTCATTGTTTTCGTGTTCGACGATCGTTTTCATGAGCTATTGCCCATAATTTTGGGGCTCTAAGGCGATTTGCATGGCCCATATGACCCGATACATATCTGAGAGATCTGACCAAAAACTTATCGTTTTCATGAGCTATTGCCCACGGTTTCGGGGTTCTAAGGAGATTTACAATGATCGTAAGACTTGATACATGTTTGAGAGTTAAGACCAAAAACTCGTTGTTTTCGCGTTTATGACTGTTTTCATGACCTATTGTCCATGGTTTTGGGGTTCTAGTGCGGTTTACGACGACCGTAATACCCGATACATGTTTGAGAGTTATTACCAAAAACTTGTCGTTTTCATGTTTTATGGCCGTTTCATGAGCTATTGTGTAACGCCTGGAAAATATTAAAGATTAGAAATTGATTATTATTTGATTTTGTGCATCATCATGACATCATCATGCATATTTTGTTTGACAATTTGACCGCAAACTATTTTGGTAAAAACCTATCTTTGTTTTACTAAAATATCTGTATGATTTTATTAAATCCGTTTCTCTTTTCTTATTTTCAAACTAAAACAAAATAATATTTTCGGTCCGTTATATGACCATAAACGGTTTTCTTATTTGACTAAAAATAAAACTAGGCTACATGCCCATCTAAAGTTTGGCCTAAAACTAGTCCCATCTAGTCTACTTTAATAAACTTATAAATAGCCCAATCCCCTTCTTTCTATCCAAACCCTAGTCCCAGATCTAAGTTCCAGATCTGTCCAAAATCCTCCACCTTCTTTTGTAAAATCTTACATCGTTTTCTTCACCAAATCTTACCGCCGGTGAGCTCCTTTCTGTTGAGTTGTTGCGCCTCTTACTTTATCTGGGTCATGAGACTCCACCAGATCCCATCTTCTTTGAATTATTTCCATGACAGAAACCACCAAATTTACTTGCTTTCTTGTATAGCCGTGTGCTTCAGCATGATTTAATCGATACACACCACCAAGCCCTAACTCCTTCTACCTACCTGCTTGGACCAAAACCCACCCGCCACTATCCAGATCGATCAAATCCTCATATCCGCAGGCAGCACAGATCCTCTTTGATTTTATTTTCTCGCACACTTTCGATTAGGCCAGCACTCCACTGCTTAGATCAGTTTGTCCCCTGCTCCTGTTCAGCGGATCAACCATCTGCTCCTGGGGCCATCCGCATATGTTTCAACCATCTACTCCTGCCACACGCCATCAGCGCTGCGCGTGCGTCTACCTCCTGGGGCCGCCTACCACTTCGGATCCCTGGCCAACCTTGCCGCTTGGCGCCGTGCAGCAGTCGAGCTGGCTCATGCATATTTCTTCCCATGCCCTGCCTTCAGTTCTGTTGCCGTGTCACCGGCAGGTAGTATCACCGGCAGGTAGTATCCTGTCCTGCCTTCAGTTCTGTTGCCGTGCAGTCTAGCCAGACGACCGCGTGCATGAGTTTCTTTTGTCTGTCAACATTCTGATCAGTACAATTCCTTCTAGCTTTGTTATCGGGGCTGGACAATGTCTCCTCCCTTTGGAATATTATCTCGTCTGCTGAATGTCTCGTCGGCCACATGTTCGACAAAATGCTCATGAGAGTTTTGGCATCGGCGTACCTTCTTTTGGTCTTCTTGTCAAGTTTGACTTCGTCTCGTCACACTGCACCGGAGTCCGTTGTATGATGCCACCGCCCTCGACAAGGTATTCTTCATGGTGTCGGCTACCTTCACGAAATCGGCTACTTCAACTATGACCCGAAGGCCTCCTTCCGTCTCTTCGATCTAAACCGTGATACCTCGACCTAGCCCCTATTTTTATAATATGCAATATATATTGTTTCATTTAAATCATTCATCCATGAATGCATATCATCTGGTGGTTTGTGAGTTAATTAGACGATTCACCTAATAATTAAATATGTAAACATATGCGGGCGAATCCAGCTTTATATTGGCCCCATTTAAATTTGTGTAGCGAACCAATGCCACGCTTTGCCTTGTTAATTAAACATTTAATTTGCTGGTAGCTAAATAACTTGAACCTTCTATTTAAATGTCGGGATTCCTGTTCCGCTTAATATTGCTAAGATAGACCGCATATGGCCATGTCATGCATCATATCATAAACATGCCGGATCTTCCGCCTAGTATTAAATATTGCATCGGTTTCTCTTTCTAATGTTTGCCTCTTCACCAGATAGGACGATGAGCCGATGTGAGAAACGACAAGCCTCCGGTTTCCTGACTTTGTCCCACAGGCGACCATTCTCCCCATTCTACCTATTTTGCATTTATAGTCTTTACTTCCTTCCTTTGATCTATTGCCATCCTTATTGTCGATGCTTTAGTATCGTACCTTTATTTTACCTGCTCCACTATATTGCCTTGGTTGTCCTATTGCCTTGTTTGATTAGCTAGCTTTGTCCTTGCAAGTCGTAGGCATGCTTAGTACCGCTCTCATACAGGTGGAACGTGATACTCGGATATGGATGCTGATAAGATAATTAATCTAATGTTGTTGGTTATGGATTCACCTAATGATAAGGCCCTGGCAGGGACCACCTTTTGGAACTGCTTGAGCCGACCTAGGACATGTTCGTTTTATGATACCAGTTCTGAGTTGATCGCGCTAACCAAACGTGAGGCCTCTGGGATCCCCCCTCAACTACCGGCACTATTCGTATATCTAGAGGGTTACTAAATTGGTTTTCCATTTGGTGCATACGCATAATATGTCCTCGGACATGGGTGAGGTTATATGTCTTCGGACTTGATATTTTGGTGGATTGCCATGGCTTGCATACATAAATCACGGTACACGGTGGCGGCACCCATGGTGTGTACAAGTTACCCCGCAGGGCCCGATCCACCAGTAGACGCAAACGCTGTGCCTCCCTCGAGAATCGTCGTACCTCTTGGTTGGATTCCCCACAGTAGGTGATGCCTCTGGATATGCGTGTAGTTATGGGATAGTTTTTGTTGTGAGATTCGGATGGCACGCGTAAATGTTGTCTGAAGGGTTGAGCATGCGTTTGGGTACAGTAGTGCACCCCTGCAGGGTAAAGATTTTCGAGAAGCCGTGTGTCCACGGTTATGGATGACTCGGGAGTACAGTGTCATGATCATACACAACGCCACTAATGCTTTGCCTCTAATAACTTGACTAGTAATTAGCCTTATCAACTAAATACTTGCTTAACTAAAATTGCCACCGTGTGTGTTCCGCGACAGGACATCCTCGACTGGTCTTCGAGGGGGAAATATTCAGATGGGTTATGTTCGGTGCTATATTATTGTTATCGCATAGCGCTCTCTTACCTCGCTCTAATAGCCAAAGTTGTAGCGTGTCTCTATAAGTTAGATAGTGCAAGCTTTGCTTCCGCTGAGCCCACCATACCTATGTAGGCGAGGACCGCCGAATTCTAGTCTCGCCGTGTACTGTCCTCAGTACTGACCGCTTTCTTTCTATTTTCCTTTGCCCTTTGCCGGCACCCTTTTGGCTTGACAGGTATGTGATTGATGACGTTAGCAAGGTTACCCTTCCGGCTTGTCTTGGGCAGCGTTGGACACCGCTTGGTTATTCTTCAGGACTCTTAGTCCCATTTGGATCTTGTCCATACTCAGATGCTATCTTGCTTTCTTCTTGAGTTGTATCTTCGTATTATACCTTTTGTATTCTTGACTCGTTGAGTCATTTTTGTATATATAAGTTTTTGCGGACTCTGTTGTAAACTACTGTGATCCCACCCACACGAAAGTGTCTGGTGGGCGCCTTTAATCGCTTCTATGCGGATTTTGGCGGGAAATGCTAAGATCTGCATAGACCCGATTCGGGGGGCGTTACATATTGCCCATAATTTTGTGATTTCATGGGGATTTGCGTGGCCTGTTATACTAGACTCATGTTTGAGAGTTATGACCAAAAATCATCATTTTCACGTTTTACGGGCATTTTTATGAGCTATTGCCCACAATTTTGGGGCAATGGGGCGATGTACTACGACCATACGATTCGATACATGTTAGAGATACGACCAAAAACTCGTTGGTTTCTTTTTTAATGGCCATTTTCATGAAATATGGGCGATTCATGTTTGAGATTTATGACCAAAAACTTGTCGTTTTCGTGTTTTACGACTGTTTTCATGAGCTATTGCCCACAGTTTTGGGGCTCCAGGGTGATTTGCATGGCCCATAAGAATTGATAGACGTTTGAGAGGTATGACCAAAAACTCGTTGTTTTTCGTGTTTGAGGACCATATTTATGAGCTATTTACCACAATTTTGGGGTTCAAGTGAGATTTACAATGACCGTAAGACTTAAACCATGTTTGAGAGGGATGACCAAAAACTATTCGTTTTACGACCATTTTCATGAGTTATTTCCCATAGTTTTGGGGCTTCATGAAGAATTGCGTGGAACGTAAGACCTGATACATGTTTGAGAGATATGACCAAAAAACATCGTTTTCTCGTTTTATGGTCGTATTCATGAGCTATTGGCCACGGTTTTGAGGTTCCAGGGAGATTTACAATGACCGTAAGACTTGATACATATTTGAGAGTTAAGACCAAAAACCTGCCATTTATGCGTTTATGGCTGTTTTCATGAGCTATTGCCCACGGTTTCGGGGTTCTAGTGCAACCCGATATATATTTGAGAGTTATTACCAAAAACTTGCAGTTTTTGTGTTTTATGGCCGTTTCATGAGTTATTGCCCACAGTTTTGTGGTTCCATGGAGATTTGCGTGGCCTATAAGACCAGATAAATATTTGAGATTTATGACCAAAAACTTGTCGTTTTCGCGTTTTACAGCCGTTTTCATGAGATATTGCCCACAGTTTTGGGGTACCAGGGAGATTTACAACGATCGTAATACTCGATACATGTTTGAGAGTTAAGACCAAAACTCACCGTTTTCTTGTTTATGGCTGTTTTCACGAGCTATTTCCCACGGTTTTGGGGTTCTAGTGCGATTTACGACGACCGTAAGACCCGGTACATGTTTGAGAGTTATTACCAAAAACTTTTTTTTTCCGTGATTTATGGCCCACAATTTTGTGGTTCCATGGGGATTTGCGGGGCCCGTAAGACCAGATTCATGTTTGAGAAATATGACCAAAAGCTCGTCCTTTTCGCGTTTTATGACCGTTTTCATGAGCTATTGCCAATAGTTTTGGGGCACGAGAGAAATTTTACAACGACCGTAATACTCAATACATCTTTGAGAGATATGACCAAAAACTCATCGTTATCGAGTTTGACGACAGATTTCATGACCTATGGCCCATGATTTTGGCGTATTAGGGAGATTTAGAACGACAGTAATACCTGATATAGATTTTGGGATTCTAGAAAGATTTACAACAACCGTAAGACTCGATACATGTTTGAGAGTTAAGACCAAAACTCGCCGTTTTCTTGTTTATGGCTGTTTTCATGAGCTATTTCCGACGATTTTGGGGTTCTAGTGCGATTTAGGACGACCGTAAGACCTAATACATGTTTGAGATTTATTACCAAACACTTGTTGTTTTCGTGATTTATGGCCGTTTTCATGTGCTATTGCCCACAATTTTGTTGTTCCATGGGGATTTGCGTGGCCCGTAAGAACAAATTCATGTTGAGAATTATGACCAAAAGCTCGTCATTTTCGCATTTCACGACCTTTTTCATGAGCTATTGCCAACAGTTTTGGGGCACCAGGATGATTTTACAACTACCGTAAGACTCGATACATGTTTGAGAGATATGACCAAAAACTCATCATTTCATTTTTGATAGTTAAGGCCAAAAACTTGTAGTTTTCTTTTTTTATGGCCGTTTTCATGAGCTACTTCCCATGGTTTTGGTGTACCAGTGCAATTTACGATGACCTAAGACCCGATACATGTTTGAGAGGCATGACCAAAAACTTGTCGTTTTCGCGTTTTACGACCATTTTCATGAGCTATTGCCCATAGTTTTGGGGCTCTAGGGAGATTTCCATGGTTCCTAAGACCTGATACATATTTGAGAGATATGACCAAAAACACATTATTTCTCATTTTATGGTTGTTTTCATGAGCTATTACCCACGGTTTTGGGGTTTTAGGGAGATTTACAACGACCATAAGACTCTATACATGTTTGGGAGTTAAGATAAAAAACTTGCCGTTTTGCGTTTATGGCTGTTTTCATGAGCTATTTCCCACAGTTTTGGAGTTCCAGTGCGATTTACGATGAAAATAAGAACCGATACATGTTTGAAAGTTATTAAAGAAAACTAGTCGTTTTCATCTTTTATGGCCGTTTTCATAAGCTATTGGCAACAATTTTGTGGTTCCATGGGGATTTGCGTGGCCCGTAAGACTAGATTCATGTTTGAGAATGATGACAAAAAAACTCGTCGTTTTTTCTTTTTACGACCGTTTTCATGAGCTATTTCCCATAATTTTGGGGCACCGGTGCGATTTACAATGACAGTGAGACTCGATACATGTTTGAGAGATATGACCAAAAACTCGTCGTTTTCATGTTCGATGATCGTTTTCATGAGCTATTGCCGATAGTTTTGGGGCTCTAGGGCGATTTTCATGGCCCATATGACCGGATACATGTCTTAGAGATATGACCAAAAACTTATCATTTTCTCGTTTTATGGTCGTTTTCATGAGCTATTGCCCATTGTTTTAGGGGTCTAGGGCGATTTTTATAACCCATATGACGTGATACATGTCTGAGAGATATGACCAAAAACTTATCGTTTTCTTGTTTTATGGTTGTTTTCATGATCTATTTCCCATAGTTTTGGGGCTCTAGGGCGATTTTCATGGCCCAGATGACCCGATACATGTCTGAGAGAAATGACCAAAAATTATCGTTTTCTTGTTTTATGGTCGTTTTCATGAGCTATTGCCCATAGTTTTGGGGGTCTAGGGAGATTTTCATGGCCCATATGACCCGATACATGTCTGAGAGATATGACCCTAAACTTATCATTTTGTCATTTTATGGTCGTTTTCATGAGCTATTGCCCATAGTTTTGGGGCTCTAGGGCGATTTTCTTGGCCCATATGACCCGATACATGTCTGAGAGATATGACCAAAAACTCATCGTTTTCTTATTTTCTGGTCGTTTTCATGAGCCATTGCCAATAGTTATGGGGCTCTACGGCGATTTTCATGGCCCATATTTCCCAATACATGTCTGAGAGATAGGACCAAAACTTATCGTTTTCTCGTTTTATGGTCATTTTCGTGAGCTATTGCCCATAATTTTGGGGGCTCTAAGGATATTTGCATGACCCATATGACCCGATACATGTTTGAGAGATATGACCAAAAACTTATCGTTTTCTTGTTTTATGGTCGTTTTCATGAGCTATTGCCCATAGTTTTGGGGGTCTAGGGCGATTTTCATGGCCCATATGACCCGATACATGTCTGAGAGTTATGACCAAAAACTTATCGTTTTCTTGTTTTATGGTCGTTTTCACGAGCTATTGCCCATAGTTTTGGGGCTCTAGGGCAATTTTCATGGCCCATATGACCCGATACATGTCTGAGAGATATGACAAAAAATTATCGTTTTCTCGTTTTGTGGTCGTTTTCATGAGCTATTGCCCATAGTTTTAGGGGTCTAGGGCGATTTTCATGGCCCATATGACCCGATACATGTTTGAGGGATATGACCAAAAACTTATCATTTATCGTTTTATGGTCGTTTTCATGAGCTATTGCCCATAGTTTTGGGGCTCTAGGGCGATTTTCATGGCCCATATATCCCGATACATGTCTGAGAGATATGACGAAACACTTATTGTTTTCTCGTTTTATGGTCATTTTCGTGAGCTATTGCCCATAATTTTGGGGCTCTAAGGCTATTTGCATGGCCCATATGACCCGATCCATGTCTGAGAGATATGACCAAAAACTTATCGTTTTCTCGTTTTATGGTCGTTTTCATGATCTATTGCCCATAGTTTTGGGGGTCTAGGGCGATTTTCATGGCCCATATGACCCGATACATGTCTGAGAGATATGACCAAAAACTTATCGTTTTCTTGTTTTATTGTCATTTTCATGAGCTGTTGCCCATAGTTTTGGGGCTCTAGGGCAATTTTCATGGCCCATATGACCCGATGCATGTCTGAGAGATATGACCAAAAATTATTGTTTTCTCGTTTTATGGTCGTTTTCATGAGCTATTGCCCATAGTTTTGGGGGTCTAGGGCGATTTTCATGGCCCATATGACCCGATACATGTCTGAGAGATATGACCAAAAATTATTGTTTTCTCGTTTTATGGTCGATTTCATGAGCTATTGCCCATAGTTTTGGGGGTCTAGGGCGATTTTCATGGCCCATATGACCCGATACATGTCTGAGAGATATTACCAAAAACTTATCGTTTTCTCGTTTTGTGGTCGTTTTCATGAGCTATTGCCCATAGTTTTGGGGCTCTAGGGCGATTTTCATGGCCCATATGACCCGATACATGTCTAAGAGATATGATCAATAAACTTACCGTTTTCTCGTTTTATGGTCGTTTTCATGAGCTATTGCACATAGTTTTGGGGCTCTAGGGCGATTTTCATGGCCCATATGACCTAATACATGTCTGAGAGATATGACCAAAAACTTATCGTTTTCTCGTTTTATGGTCGTTTTCATGAGCTATTTGTTGGAATTATGCCCTAGAGGCAATAGTAAAGATGTTATTATTATAATTCTTGTTCATGATAAAGTTTATGTTCCATGCTAGAATTGTATAAAGCGGAAACTTTAATACTTGTGTGGTTTGTAAACAACACCGTGTCCCTAGTACGCCTCTATGGACTAGCTCATTGATCAATGATGGTTAAGGTTTCCTAACCATAGACATGAGTTGTCAATTGATAATGAGATCATATCATTGGGAGAATGATATGGTGGATAGACCCAAACAAAGCAGAGCAATTAGATCGTGTCATCGTGTTCGTCTTTGCGAAGCTTTTCCTATGTCAAATATTGTATTCCTTAGACCATGAGATAATGCAACTCCCTGGTATCGGAAGAAAGCTTTGAGGTCATCAAACGTCATCCTATGAAAGGGTGATCATAAAGGTGTCTCTCAGGTGATCGGAAAGTATCTGTTGGGTTGTATGTATCGAGATGGAATTTGTCCCTCCCAAGTCGGAGAGATATACTTCGGGCCCACTCGGTAATCGATATCAACACCGCTTGCAAGCATGTGGTTAAGGAGTTAATCACAAAGTGATATCGGATTACGGAACGAGTAAAGTACTTGCTGTGAACGATATTGAACTAGGTATGACGGTACCGACGATCGAATCTCGGGCAAGTAAAATATCGCGAGACGAAGGGAATATATATATGGGATTGATTGAATCCTGGCATCGTGGTTCATCCGATATGATCATCGATGAATGTGTGAGAGTCAATATGGGTGCCCAGACCCCGCTGTTGATTATTGATAGAAGGTCATGTCTGCATATTCTCGAACCCGCAGGGTCACACACTTAACGTATCTCGACGCTAGGATAGATTGGATAATTGGTTTATGAATTTTTGTTCGGAGTCTCGGATGGGATCCGGGATATCACGAGAGGTTCCGGAATGGTTCGGAGAATAAGATTCATATAAGGCAGTGCAGTTTTTGGAGTTCGGAATTGTTCCGGGTTAATCAGTATTGTACTAGAAGCTTCTAGAACCTTCCGGAAGGGGACCAACGTGGCCCCACCTTCCGGGAGGAGGCATGGGCCTATGAGGGAGTGTCCTGGCCGCATTGGGCCAGGGGCACAAGGCCCCATAGGGCCCAGCCGATTCTAGAGAGATTTGATTCGTTTAAATCTCGGGATAGAATTTCTAGATAAGGGAGAGTTTAAATCGTTTAAACTAGAGATAGGATTTCTAGATAAGGGAGAGTTTAAATTGTTTAAACTAGAGATAGGCTTGGAGGAGGGGCAAGGGCTGGCCACGCCCCGTCTATATATAGAGGGGTGGTGCGCCCCCTCCCCCACACACCTTCCTCCAAGCCCTAGCAGCCTTGCTACCTTCCTCTCTCCCTCCCGACTGTTTGTAGGCGAAGCCCTGCAGCAGAAATTCTCCACCATATACACCACGCCGTCGTGTTGTAGATCCAATCTATCTCTCCACCATACTCGCTGGTCCGAGGAAGGAGGAGACGTCGAGGTGCTGCACGTGTGCATCTCACGGAGGCACCGCCACTTGTGGTGCTAGATCGGATCGGATCGCGAGGAGGAGAAGCGAGTACGACTACATCACCCACGTTCCGACGAACGTTCCGCTGTGCGAATCTTCAAGGGTATGAAGATCTAATCCAATCTCTCTCGTTGTTTGCATCTCCTAGATTAGATCTTGGCTTTCCCTCTGTTCGCTCCGTAGAAAATTTTGATTTACTATGTCGCGAAACCCTTCAGTGGTATCAGAGCTAGATCTATGCGTAGATGTGTTTCACGAGTAGAACGCAACATGGTTGTTGCGGGCGTTGATGTTTTCTGTTGCAAGCCTCTTGTTTGTGTTCTTCTTATGACGCGGGATAGTGAGATTGAAGCGGTCCAGGCCAACCTTACGCGACGTCGTTCGCGAGACCGGCTCCGCACTTGACGTGTGTCTTGTTCCACACATGCGGCTGGTGGATGTCAGTTTCTCTCACTATAGTTGTCATGGGATTAACACCGGAGTTTGGCAACCATAATATCACCTTTGTGGCTTTCCGTAGCTAAGAATCGTTCTTAGCATCTACTCCCATAAGCCACGTAAAACATGCAACAACAAAGTAGAGGCGTCTAACTTGTTTTTGCAGGGAGTGTTTTCTGTGATATGGTATGGCCCAAGATGTGATGTGTATAATGTATGCGATGATCATGTTTTGTAATGTTTCACGACTTGCATGTCGATGAGTACACAACCGGCAGGAGCCATATGGTTGTCTTTATAATTGTGTATGACCTGCGAGTCAACTTCTTATACGCCATGTAATAGCTTTACTTTATCGCTAAGTAGTTAGCAATAGTTGTAGTTGCTATTCGTGGTGGAGGCAATCATGGTGGAGTGATGGAGATCATGCCGGAACGCACAAGATGGAGATCATTGCGCGAAGATTGGCTATACCATGTCACATAAAGTTATATGCATGTGATGTTTATCCTTTTATGTATCTTATTATGCTTAGATCGCGACGGTAGCATTATAAGATGATTCCTCACTTAAAGATCAAGATAAAAACTGTGTTCTCCCCAAGTATGCACCGTTGCGAAAGTTCGTCGTGTCCAAGCATCACGTGATGATCGGGTGCTATAGACTCTACGCTCACATACAACGGGTGCAAGCCAGTTTTGCACACGCGGAAATACTTGGGTCTAACTTGAAGAGCCTAGCATGTACAGACATGGCCTCAGAACACAAGAATCGAAAGGTTAAGCATGAGTCATATGAATGATATGATCGACATTTGTTGTCCACCATTGAAACCACATCTCTTCTCGTGATGATCGGATTAGGTGTGGTGAATTTGGATCATGTTCACTAAACAACTTGAGGGATGTTGAATTTAGTGGGAGTTCATCTAGTAATTTGATTAAGTTGAACTATTTATCATGAACATAGTCTAAATTGTACTTGCAAATACTGTAGATCCAATGGCCAAGTCCAACTTCAACTTCAACGTTTTTGCTGAGAAAGAAAAACTTAGAAACAATGGGTCTAACTTCACCAACTGGTTCCGCAATCTAAGAATCATTCTGTCTGTCGGACAAAAGGACTATGTCCTTGAGAAAGCGTTAGGTAACCCCCCTGCTGCAACTGCGCCGGCTGATGAGAAAGCTGTCTATCAGTCGCGCAAAGATGATTATGGTGTGATTAAGAGCACCATGTTGTTTGCTATGGAACCGGAGCTTCAAAATCGTTTTGAAACCTATCCCGGGCCCTTTGAGATTCTCGAGGAGCTGAAAACCATGTTTCAGACTCAAGCCCGTTCTGAGAGATATGAGATCTCTGAGAAGTTCTTTAACTGCAAGATGGAGGAAGGGAGTTCCGTTAGTGAGCACGCCATAAAGATGTCGGGCTACACTCAACGCCTTGAGCAACTGGAATGCACGATTCCAGAGGAGCTCAAGATTGACAGGGTTCTGCAATCACTCCCTCCCAGCTACAAAAGTTTTGTAGTGACTCATAATCAGATTGGTTCCACTGATACGATCACCGAGCTCTTCGCAAAGCTGAAGGCTGCGGAAGTGGACATCAAGAAGGATAATCATGTGTTGATGGTCAACAAGCCTTCCTTTAAGAAAGGTAAGGGAGCAAAGAAGCCCTTCAAGAAGGGCGGCGGCAAGCGCAATGCCCCTGCTGAGAAGAAGCTCAGGTCTGGTCCCAAGACGGACACTGAGTGCTTCTATTGCAAGGACAAGGGTCACTGGAAGCGCAACTGTCCGAAGTACTTAGCGGACAAGAAGGCTGACACCATCAAAGGTATATTTGATATACATGTTATTGATGTTTTCCTTACTAGCCCTCGTTGTAGTGCCTGGGTATTTGATACCGGTTCAGTTGCTAATATTTGTAACTCGAAACAGGAGCTACGGAATAGACGGCGGCTTGCGAGGGAAGAGGTGACGATGCGCGTTGGCAACGGATCAAGAGTTGATGTGATGGCCGTCGGCACGCTCTCCTTAGTTTTACCTTCGGGATTAGTTTTAAACCTTAATAAATGTTATTATGTGCCTGCGTTGAGCATGAACATCATTTTCGGATCGTGTTTATTGCAAGACGGTTATTCATTTAAATCGGAGAATAATGGTTGTTCTATTTATATGAGTAACATCTTTTATGGTCATGCACCGCTTGTGAATGGTTTATTTCTTCTAAATCTCGAAAGGGATGAAACACACATCCATAACATAGAGGCTAAGAGATGCAAAGTAGATAGTGATAATACTAGTTATTTGTGGCACTGTCGTCTAGGTCATATTGGAGTAAAGCGCATGAAGAAACTCCATTCTGATGGACTTTTGGAGTCTCTTGATTTTTAATCATTTGACACATGCGAACCTGTAGGGGTTCGTAGCATGGAAAACAAAAATTTTCTATCGCATACAAACAAACAAGCCAAGATCTATCTACTAGATTGTAGCAACGAGTCGATGGAATAACTTACCCTCGAAGATTCCAAAGCGTTTAACGAGAGCGGATTCTCGTGGGTGATGTAGTCGTACTCTTTCCGATCTCAAGATCGTGTAGACGATCGTTCCGGCGCTGCGTTCCGACAGCGCTCCCGCAGTCGGTCACACGTTCGGTACTCGACGAAGACCTTCCTCTCCCTTGTTCCAGCAGGCAGCGGAGGTTGTAGTACTCTCCTCGCGATTCCGGCAGCACAACGGCGTGGTACCGGAAGTAGAGGGGAAATCCCGCAGGGCTTCGCCTTAAGCCGGTGCGAGTATGGTGGAGCTTATGAGAGAGGATATTAGTGGTCTAGTAATTAGACACACCAATTAGAAGGCTCTAAACCAATTAGAAGGCTCTAAACCGCAGGCTAAAGCAATTAGAAGCTCTAAACCAAAACGGCTCTAAACCGGAGATTAGAGGTAGGAACTTGTGTGTCTAGGAGGGGAGCCCTGTCCCTACTTTTATGGGTGGGGAGGCGCGGCCAGGGGAGGGGAGTCCCTCCCCAAGTCGGCCTTGGGTGGCGCGCCGGCTTGGGGAGGATACTCCTCCCTCAAGTCGGTTCCCAACTCCTCTTTCTTGTTTCCCACAGTTTCTTGTTTTAGCCGTTTGACTTTCAAACTGGACATTTGACTTTTCTGTTTTAGGATTCAATTTAATACTTTATTTGGGACAGCAAGAACACTTAGTACATGATGCAATCATTCCAATATGTAATGACACATTCATGTACCCCTTCCCCCCCGGAGTGCCGGACAATCCGGAACCTTCTAGAACATTCCCAATGAAAACACCGGAATCATTCCCGAACTCCGAAACGGGACTTTCCTTATATGAATCTTATTCTCCGGACCATTCCGGATCACCTCGTGATATCCCGGATCCCATCCGAGACTCCGAACAACATTCGGTCTCTTTCTCATAATACCATAACTACTCAAACAACGTCGAATCCTTAAGTGTGTCTCCCTACGGTTCGTGAATTATGCGGACATGATCGAGACACTTCTCCGAACAATAACCAATAGAGGAATCTGGAAATTCATATGTCTCCCACATATTTCTACGATTACTTTGCGATCGAATGAACCACTTACATACGATACCAATTTCCCTTTGTCTCACGATATGTTACTTATCCGAGGTTATGATCGTCGGTATCTCTGCATACCTAGTTCAACCTCGTTACTGATAAGTACTCTTTTCTTGTTCCCGTGATATGTGATCCCTTGTGACCAAGTCACATGCTTGCAAGCTAATTGGATGACATTCCACGGGAGGGCCCAGAGTATATCTATCCGTCATGTGGATGGACAAATCCCTCTCTTGATCCATGTGTCTCAACCAATACTTTCCGAACACTCAATGCCACCTTTATAACCACCCAGTTACGGTGTGGTGTTTGATGTCATCAAAGCATCCATCCGGTAAAGGTGATATGCATGATCTCATGGTCGGAGGAATTAGGTTACTATGTATCAGAAAGCATATAGCAATTGAACTATTGAAATGACTTGATCTTTATGCTACGCTTATCTATAGGAGTATGTCCACCATATCATTCTCCTAACGATATGATCTTGTTGTTGATAACATCTCAATGTTCATGATAGGGAAACCACAATCATTAATCAACCAACAAGCTAGTGAAGTATAGAGGCTATACTAGGGACTTCAAATTAAGTTTACAAATCACACAAGTATCAATGTTTCCTTGTTAATACTATTATAGCATGAATGTAAACATTTATCATAAACACAAAGATATAATAATAACTACATTTATTATTGCCTCTAGGGCATATCTCCAACAGTCTCCCACTTGCACTAGAGTCATCTAATCTAGATTACTTGGTAATATACCGAACACCCATGGCAGTTTGGTGTTGGTCATGTTTTGCCCTCGGGAGAGGTTTAGTCAACGGATCCGCCACATTCAGATCTGTGTGTACTTTGCAAATCTTTATATCCCCATCCTGGATATGTTCTCGAATAGCGTGAAAACGTAGCTTGATATGCTTCAGCTTCTTGTGTGACCTTGGTTCTTGCGCATTGGCTATGGCTCCCATGTTATCACAGTAGATAGACATTGGGTCCAGCGCACTAGGAACCACACCCAGCTCTGTAATGAACTCTTTCATCCATATTGCTTCTTGTGAAGCCTCCGAAGCAGCCATGTATTCTGATTCAGTTGAAGATCTCGCCACAACGCTTTGCTTTGCACTCCTCCAGCTAACTGCTGCACCATTCAAAATAAATACGTATCCGGATTGCGATTTAGAATCATCCGGATCGGTGTTCCAACTAGCATCGGTGTAACCATTAACAACGAGCTGTTCATCACCTCCATAAGAAAGAACCATATCCTTAGTTCTTCTCAAGTACTTAAGGATGTTTTTGACCGCTGTCCAATGATCCACTCCTGGATCACTTTGATATCTGCTAGTTAAACTAACAGCATATGCAATGTCGGGTCTAGTACATAGCATGGCATACATTAGAGATCCTATGGCTGAGGCATAGGGAGTCTTACTCATCCTTTCTCTATCTTCTGCCGATGTCGGACTTTGAGTTTTACTCAAGGTCGTATTGGGCAACATGGGCAAGAACCCTTTCTTGCTTTCTTCCATTCCAAACCTCTTTAGAACTTTGTCCAAATATGTACTCTGTGACAATGATATTTGGCGTTTCGATCTATCTCTATAAATCTTTATGCCTAATATGTAAGCTGCTTCGCCAAGATCCTTCATTGAAAAACTATTATTCAAATATTCCTTGACACTATTAAGAAGGTCTACATCATTCCCAATCAACAATATGTCATCCACATATAGTATTAAGAATGCTACAGAGCTCCCACTCACTTTCTTGTAAATACAAGCTTCTCCATAAGTTTGTATAAAACCAAAACTTTTGATTACCTTATCAAAACGTTGATTCCAACTTCGGGATGCTTGCTTCAATCCATAGATGGACCGTTGAAGTTTGCATACCTTGTTAGCATCTTTAGGATCGACAAAACCTTTGGGTTGCATCATATACAACTCTTCATCAATGTCTCCATTGAGGAATGCTGTTTTGACATCCATCTGCCATATCTCATAATCATAATATGCAGCGATTGCTAACATAATCCTCACAGACTTTAGCTTCGCTACCGGTGAGAAAGTCTCATCGTAGTCAACTCCTTGAATTTGTCGAAACCCTTTTGCGACAAGTCGAGCTTTATAGATAGTAACATTACCATCAGCATCTGTTTTCGTCTTGAAAATCCATTTGTTCTCGACAGCCTTTCGGCCATCCGGTAAGTCCACCAAAGTCCATACTTGGTTTTCGTACATGGATCCAATCTCGGATTTCATGGCTTCTTGCCATTTATTGGAATCTGGGCTCATCATCGCTTCCTCATATGTCTCGGGGTCATCGGTGTTGTCCACCAACATGACATTCATAACGGAATCATACCAATCTGGAGTGGTACGAGTTCTCGTTGACCTCTGAGGCTCTGTAGCAACTTCAACCGAAGTTTCATGATCACCATCATTAGCTTCCTCTCTTATTGGTGCAGGCACCACAGGAACTTCTTCCGGTGCTGCGCTACTCGCAATTTCGAGAGAAGGTTCGACAACCTCGTCGAGTTCTACTTTCCTTCCAGTCAATTCTTTCGAGAGAAACTCCTTCTCTAAAAAGGATCCATTCTTGGCAACGAAGATTTTGCCTTCGGATCTATGATAGAAGGTATACCCAATAGTTTCCTTCGGGTATCCTATGAAGACGCATTTTTCCGCTTTGGGTTCAAGCTTGTCCGGCTGTAACTTTTTTACATAGGCTTCGCATCCCCAAACTTTAAGGAACGACAATTTAGGTTTCTTCCCAAACCATAATTCATACGGTGTCGTTTCAACGGATTTAGATGGTGCCCTATTTAAAGTGAATGCGGCTGTTTCTAATGCATAACCCCAAAATGATAGCGGTAAATCTGTAAGTGACATCATAGAACGAACCATATCTAAGAGAGTTCGATTACGACGTTCGGACACACCATTACGCTGTGGTGTTCCCGGCGGTGTCAATTGTGAAAGTATTCCGCATTTCTTCAAATGCTCGCCAAACTCGTAACTTAGATATTCACCTCCACGATCAGAACGTAGAAATTTAATCTTCTTGTTACGTTGATTCTCTACCTCACTTTGAAACTCCTTAAACTTCTCGAAAGTTTCGGACTTATGTTTCATGAAATAGATATACCCATATCTACTCAAGTCATCCGTGAAGGTAAGAACATAACGATAACCACCGCGCGATGCTACACTCATTGGACCACACACATCGGTATGTATGATTTCCAACAAGTCCGTAGCTCGCTCCATCATACCAGAAAATGGAGTCTTAGTCATTTTACCCATCAGACATGCTTCGCATCTTTCAAGTGATTCAAAATCAAGTGATTCAAGAAGTCCATCGGAATGGAGTTTCTTCATACATTTCACTCCGATGTGACCAAGACGACAGTGCCACATATAGGTCGAATTATCGCTTGATTTCAAACGTTTAGCCTCAATGTTGTTGATATGTGTATTTCCACTATCGAGATTCAATAAGAATAGACCATCTATCAAAGGTGCATGTGCATAAAACATATTACTCATATAAATAGAACAACCATTATTCTCGGATTTAAACAAGTAACCGTCTCGCAATAAACAAGATCCCGATATAATGTTCATGCTCAACGCAGGCACCAAATAACAATTATTTAAGTATAAAACTAATCGCGATGGTAGATGAAGGGGTAGCGTGCCGACCGCGATCACATCAACCTTTGATCCGTTTCCCACGCGCATCGTCACCTCATTCTTTGCTAGCTTCCGTTTATTCTGCAGCACCTGTTTCGAGTTACAAATATGAGCAACCGAACCAGTATCAAATACCCAGGCACTACTACGAGTACTAGTGAGATACACATCAATAACATGTATATCAGATATACCTTTCTTCTTGATGTTGCCGTTCTTCAAATCCGCCAAGTACTTTGGGCAATTCCGCTTCCAGTGACCTTCTCCCTTGCAGTAAAAGCACTCAGTATCAGGCTTGGGTCCAGCCTTGGTCTTCTTCGCCGGCGTGGTAAATTTCTTACCACCCTTCTTGAAGTGTCCCTTTTGCTTAGACTTTCCTTTCTTGAATTTGGTGGTCTTAATGACCAACAACACTTGGTGCTCTTTCTTGATCTCCACTTCTGCAGATTTCAACATGGCAAAGAGTTCTGGCAACGTCTTGTTCATGTTCTGCATGTTGTAGTTCATCACAAAGTTCTTGTAACTTGGTGGTAGTGATTGGAGGACACGGTAAATCCCCAAAGCATTAGGAATCACTATACCCAAGCTTTGAAGTTTGTTTGCGTGCCCAGACATCTTAAGAACATGCTCACTGACGGAGCTGCCCTCTTCCATCTTGCAGTAAAAGAACTTTTCAGAAGCCTCATAGCTTTCAATTGCCGCATGAGTCTCAAAAATCAATTTGAGATCCTCGACAATATCATATGGGTCTGAATCCTCAAACCTTTTCTGAAGCTCCGATTCCAAACCATACAAGATAGCACACTGAACTATGGAGTACTGATTCTTCCGAGCGAGGTAAACATTCTTTACTTCATCGGGAGCATCAGCTGCAGGTGGGTCACCCAGCGGTGCATCCAGCACATAGGTCAAATTACCAGCTGTGAGGACAATCCTCAAATTGCGGAACCAATCCGCGAAGTTGCTTCCATTGTTTTTCAACTTTTCTTTCTCTAGGAACGCATTAAAATTGATGGTAGGGGCTGCCATTGATCTACAACATATTTGCAATAGTTTAGACTAAGTTTATGACAAATTGAGTTCAAATTAATTAATGTAATTAAACTAGGTGAACTCCCACTCAAAACAATATCCCTCACATTGTTTTAGTGATCACACGAACCAAATCCACTACATCAACACCGATCATCATGAGAGTTGATATAGTTTCAATGGCGAACAATCGTCATGTTCATCATATCTACTATATGATTCATGCTTTACCTTTCGGTGATCCGTGTTCCGAGACCATGTCTGTACATGCTAGGCTCGTCAAGATCAAACCTTAGTTTCCGCATGAGCAAATCTGGCTTGCTCACGTTGTATACACTTGTGGAATCTAACACACCCGATCATCACGTGGTGCTTCGAAACAACAAGCTTTAGCAACGGTGCTGACTAAGGGTGAACACTTTATGACTTGAAATTCATGTGCATGAGGGATCATCTTATAATGCTACCGTCGTCTACTAAGAAATACAAGATGCATAAAGGATTAACATCACATGCAATTCAATATATATGTGATATGATATGGCCTTTCTTCTTTGTGCTTCCGATCTCCATCTTCAAGCACGAACATGATCTCCATCATCACCGGCATTGCATCAAGGTCAATGACGCTACTCCATGGTTGTCGTCCACCGGCTTCAACTATTACAACTACTTTGAATAGACACGCGGGTCTTAACATATATTAAAGACAACCATATGGCTCCTGCCGGTTGCCGACTTACAATAAGGAACATTGCATACATCAAATATAATCACAATCATGGCCATATCACATCACTGCACACCCCTGCAAAACAAAGTTAGACGCCTCTACTATCTTTGCATATTTTACGTGGTTTGGGGCTTTCAATAAGTGTCGTTCTAACTTACGAACAAGAACCACAACATTGATACTAGTATTGTTAATCACCCGTTGTAAATTGGATCTTAACTATGCTAGGAAAACAGGCACCCGCAAAGCCACTTATGCAATACAAGTTGCATGTCAAGCGTGGAGCAAGTCTCATGAACGATGTCATGTAAGGTTAGCCCGGGCCGCTTCATCCCAACATACCGCAAGATGCAAAGTACACAAGAAGCAATCGACAATAAAAGCATCAACGCCCACAATGACCATTGTGTTCTACTCGTGCAACAGATCTACATATAGACACGGCTCTGATACCACAGTAGGGGTTCGTAGCATGGAAAACAAAAATTTTCTATCGCATACAAACAAACAAGCCAAGATCTATCTACTAGATTGAGCAACGAGTCGATGGAATAACTTACCCTCGAAGATTCCAAAGCGTTTAACGAGAGCGGATTCTCGTGGGTGATGTAGTCGTACTCTTTCCGATCTCAAGATCGTGTAGACGATCCTTCCGGCGCTGCGTTCCGGCAGCGCTCCCCGCAGTCGGTCACACGTTCGGTACTCGACGAAGACCTTCCTCTCCCTTGTTCCAGCAGGCAGCGGAGGTTGTAGTACTCTCCTCGCGATTCCGGCAGCACAACGGCGTGGTACCGGAAGTAGAGGGAAATCCCGCAGGGCTTCGCCTTAAGCCGGTGCGAGTATGGTGGAGCTTATGAGAGAGGCTATTAGTGGTCTAGTATTAGACACACCAATTAGAAGGCTCTAAACCAATTAGAAGGCTCTAACCGCAGGCTAAAGCAATTAGAAGCTCTAAACCAAAACGGCTCTAAACCGAGATTAGAGGTAGGAACTTGTGTGTCTAGGAGGGGAGCCCTGCCCCTCCTTTTATGGGTGGGGAGGCGCGCCAGGGGAGGGGAGTCCCTCCCCAAGTCGGCCTTGGGTGGCGCGCCGGCTTGGGGAGGAGACTCCTCCCTCAAGTCGGTTTCCCACCTCTTTTCTTGTTTCCCACAGTTTCTTGTTTTAGCCGTTTGACTTTCAAACTGGACATTGACTTTTCTGTTTTAGGATTCAATTTAATCCTTTATTTGGGACAGCAAGAACACTTAGTACATGATGCAATCATTCCATATGTAATGACACATTCATGTACCCCTTCCCCCCCGGAGGGCCGGACAATCCGGAACCTTCTAGAACATTCCCGATGAAAACACCGGATCATTCCCGAACTCCGAAACGGGACTTTCCTTATATGAATCTTATTCTCCGGACCATTCCGGATCACCTCGTGATATCCCGGATCCCATCGAGACTCCGAACAACATTCGGTCTCTTTCCATAATACCATAACTACTCAAACAACGTCGAATCCTTAAGTGGGTCTCCCTACGGTTCATGAATTATGCGGACATGATCGAGACACTTCTCCGAACAATAAAATAGAGGAATCTGGAAATTCATATGGCTCCCACATATTTCTACGATTACTTTGCGATCGAATGAACCACTTACATACGATACAATTTCCCTTTGTACTCACGATATGTTACTTATCCGAGGTTATGATCGTCGGTATCTCTGCATACCTAGTTCAACCTCGTTACTGATAAGTACTCTTTATCGTTCCCGTGATATGTGATCCCTTGTGACCAAGTCACATGCTTGCAAGCTAATTGGATGACATTTCTACCGAGAGGGCCCAGAGTATATCTATCCGTCATGTGGATGGACAAATCCCACTCTTGATCCGCGTGTCTCAACCAATACTTTCCGAGCACTCAATACCACCTTTATACCACCCAGTTACGGTGTGGTGTTTGATGTCATCAAAGCATCCATCCGGTAAAGGTGATATGCATGATCTCATGGTCGAGGAATTAGGTTACTATGTATCAGAAAAGCATAGCAATTGAACTATTGAAATGACTTGATCTTTATGCTACGCTTATCTATAGGAGTTTGTCCACCATATCATTCTCCTAAAGATATGATCTTTCTGTTGACAACATCTCAATGTTCATGATAGGGAAACCACAATCATTAATCAACCAACAAGCTAGTGAAGTATAGAGGCTATACTAGGGACTTCAAATTAAGTTTACAAATCACACAAGTATCAATGTTTCCTTGTTAATACTATTATAGCATGAATGTAAACATTTATCATAAAACACAAAGATATAATAAATAACACATTTATTATTGCCTCTAGGGCATATCTCCAACAGAACCATGCCTCATGGCAAGATGATCAAAACCCCGTTCTCCGGTATGATGGAGCGAGCAACGACTTGTTGGAAAATTATACATACCGATGTATGCGGACCGATGAGTGTTTCGACGCGCGGTGGATATCGCTAATTTCCTCACTTT
>OU342733.1:5941620-6309971 GCA_910589765.1 Avena atlantica
CTGTCTTTCTCGCCACAATCTTTCCGGCTCCGATCGACGCTGTCCATTGAGTTGCAGCCCAGAATACTTACAGTCATGCTCGTGATAGGAATCGTTCTGAATGTTTTCCCCCAGAACATGACGTGCACCTGATGGGTTCATAATCTGTCACCAGAGATTAGCAAGTGCTATCGACAGTACATATTTCAGTTTGTCCCAGATGCACTAGAACATCTCGCTGACCACCGTTGTTGCGAGCACGGCGAGGCATCAGGGGAGCATGGAATGCAGACTACAGTGCGAGAGAGCATGAAAACGCAGACTGCCGAGGCATGGGGTGCTGTGAGGGGAAGAGAGACGAGCAGGTGACGGAGCATGGGGCGCTGGTCTCAATCTGCGAGGATGGTGACCGGCCGATCAATGGCTGGTGGTGGTGGTGGTGAGCACTTCTCTTCAGTTCTCTTCTCTTGCAAACAATGACGAAAAAAAAAAACCTTCCTAGTTGCCGCTTGTTTACTGTTTAGGACTGACGACTCAGATTGTTGCCGAATTCAGATTGCCGACTCAGATTGGCGTTGTGGTGAACAAATATCAGAATGCTGATTTTTTTTGTTTTCACCTTCGCATAAAAAAGTGTTGCTTATTACTTGATGTTTCTTTGTCTTTCAATTTTTCCTATTGTGCCAATTTAAAAGCGGATGCATCCTGTTCTACTGGAATGCCATAAAGAAGTTTGGAAATTAGGTTCCTTAGTTGCTTTCCTCCTGACCTTCCATAGGACAACCTTCCTGATTACAAAACCGTGTGATACGGTTGTGTCTGGTCGATTGAATAAGCCTAGTGAGAGTGATTGAGGAATCAGTTCATTTTGCTTTCATCGCGCAACAAGACCTTGGTCCAATGAGCACTCCGAGGGACGACAGTCCATACACTACGAGAAAAAATGCCGCTGCCATGTAGACACTGCATTGCCGCGTGTGAAATAGGCCGGAACACGGCAAAGTTTGTCTTTGCCGTGTGTAACCCAGAAAGCACACGACAAAGTACACGAACACAACAAATTTTAAAAAAGGGACACGTCAAAGAAATATACACGACAAAAACCCACAAAGAAACATGGCAAAGAAAACACACTCGACAAAGTCAACAGCGGCACATGACATAGGTGTTGTCACAGCAACAAGGTGGGACCCGCAACCCCATAGGTCCATTTAACGAGGAGGAGCTAACGGCTGCAGACGGTGGTCTCTTTGCCGTGTGCCCTCTTTGGTCCTTTACCGTGTGTATTCCGCACTATACACGGCAAAGGGTCTTTACCGTGTGTATTCCACAGTATACACGGCAAAGTCTTTTTTCCTTTTATCACATTACTCTTAGGAAAATCATAAAAAAATCATTCTAATTCAGAAAAATACAAATAATATATCAAAATTTGAAGAAAAATAAGCTCTATCTATCTACACTTAAATATTAGATATTTATGTTAAATAAGAATATTCATGCTCACCGTTTTGACCATAGTTTAAAACATGCATAAAATTTTTTAAAATGATCAAAACAATGTGAAACCTTCGTGTGGTGTCATATTATGTGACATAGTTGGAAGGAAAAATATGAAACTTAGTATATTGATTATGTCTCAAAGAAACCTTTAGAAAATGACCTATCTCATTCTAGGTTTCTTGACTTTCGGGTCAAATGAACAATGTTATGTCTAGAATCAAGGCATAGTTTGTGATAATATGCTCATATTGTGCATGCATGTTCATCTTGGGACGACGAACAATGTTGCAGGAGGAAGTTTTCCTTTTCATCGCACCAAAAAACTATTTTCTATTTTCCGAGCGCAAAAACGGGGGGGGGGGGGGGGGGGGGGGGGGGGGGGGGGGGGTTTGTAAAGCAACCACCAAATGGCTAACTCAAAATGCTATCACCCCATTTTTCAAAAATAGTAGACCACCTTACATGTACAATGTCCCAACAGGGGGATCTTAAAAACCTTTTCGTCCACCCCTGGTGAAAAAGACAAATTCCTGCCGAATCGGTAGGAAGTGGATCCGATATAAACTACATGTATGTGATATGATGCTCATGATTTAAAAATAATAATTTTTAGGTTCAAAATATGCTATTTCATCAAAGATCCAACACAAGTTTAGAGAGGCTTAGCCCCGAGCTAAGAATCTTCATACCACCCGTTTGACAAAGTTTGACGATAATTTAAAACACGCATAAGAAATTCAAAAATGATCGAAACAAAGCGAAACCTTCGCGTGGTGTCATATTATGTGATATAGTTGGAAGGAAAAATATCAAACTTGGTATATTGATTATGTCTAAAAAAACTTTACAAAATGACCTATCTTATTCGAGGTTTTCTGACTTTCGGGTTAAATGACCAATGTTATGGCTAGAATCAAGGCATATTTTGTCATAATGTGCCCATATTATGCATGCATGTACATCATGGGATGATGAACAATGTTGTAGGAGGGAGTTTACCTTTTCGTCGCACCAAAAAGCTATTTCCATTTTCCGAGTGCACAAAATGGGGGTATTGTGAAGCAACCACCAAATGGCTAATTCAAAATGCTACCACCCTATTTTTCAAAAATACTAGACCACCTTACATGAAAAATGTCCCAACAGTGGGATCTCAAACCTTTCCGTCCACTCCTGGTAAAATTGACAAATTCCTGCCGAAACGGTAAGAAGTGGGTCCGATATGAACTAAAGGCACATGATCTGATGCTCATGATTTTATATAAACAAATTTCTGCCGAAACGGTAGGAAGTGGGTCAGATATGAACTAAAGGCACATGATCTGATGCTCATGATTTTATATAAAAATCATTTTTAGGTTCACAAAATACTATTAATCAGAGATCCAATGCAAGTTTAGCGAGGGTCATCCCCGAGATAAGAATCTTCTTGCCCGCCGTTTTGATCAAAGTTTGAAACGGGTATAAAAAATTCAAAAACATCGAAACAATGTGACAAGGTTGATCAATCATTTTTAGGTTCACAAGATTATATGGATGTCATATTTGGATTCCTCTTATATTTATGATCGATTTATATATTTTATTTATCAAATTCCAATTTACGGATTTAAATATATGAATTATTCTATATTAAATAGAAAAGGGCAAAAATAAAATAAAATAAAATCATTTTATTTTTTATTTGGATTCAAGATTATTATTACTTACTCATTGTTGTCTACTTAAATAATTGTTTGGAATCTAAAACTAAGATGTGTGACATCACTATCCAAGGGAAGTTTTACCATGAGAGTAACTTAATCTAATATTAAGCATACTTAAGGTTAAAAATATCCTAAGATTACCGAGTCAAAATTATTTAAAAAGGTTTGAAACAAAATTGATTTTTTTCATTTTTTTTTGAAAAGACAGCCTCTTTGGTGTGTACTTTTCAACGAGACACACGACAAAGAACATACACACGACAAGGAATGAATACCGTCATCTTCATAGAACCATTATCTCACTTTACTTTGTCGTGTCTACGCGTAAGACACATGGCCAAAAACATTTACCGTATGTATACACACGACAAAGCCTTTGCCATGTCCTATTGTCGACAACAGTTTGCCGTAGTGATATCTTTTCTGTGTACCGCAAAGTTGAATTTTAGTCCTTGAGAATAGCGAGTCTGGTACTCTATATCCGCACTACAAACCACCATCCCTTTTGGTAATTTTGTGCTTTCCTTTTTAGATTGTAAAACAAATGTATCTACACCTTTTAATGTATAGTGTCAAATAAATCTATACACTAAAAGAAAACACCTTATATTTCTAAACAGAGGAAATAATAGTTATTACGAGTATTTTAAGTTTGCCAACTTTATGATGCCTACCACCATCATTTTTATCGTCCTGCTAGCGTGTGCCATCCAGTTATCATTTCGTACGTAGTGATGGTCGGATGGTGGGCTGCACTAGTAATGCAACGGATTGGTGGTCAAATTAGTGGTTAACGGTGGGTGGATCCAGCACCAAGATTTGCTTGGCCTAACATTTGACGTTTGAATGGACTAGGAAACATGCCCGTGCGTTGCAACGGGAGAGATAAATTTGTGTCACAGAGACATCCTTTTTGCCCCATTCAATTACTTTTCAATGCTTGAGTTTCCAAGCATTCTTTTTTCTAAACTTTCAACTACCTCCCTGTCCTTAAGACAATTTGATATTAACAACCACAAATATAGAGAGCATGAGCATGCCAATATACAATACTACCATCAGTGATCAAAAAGTTGGTGCAAAGGCTAATCAAAAGGCTTTGAACTAAAGAAGAAACATAAACAACTGATACAGGATGAACTACATGTCCACTCTCATATTATCAAAGACATGACTAAACTCTCGAATATTCGAGTGCATGAGCAATATTGTCTAGAGTACAACTAACCTCACCGACTGATCCAACGCATGGACAATATTGCACCCTATTCTGTTCTGCGCTGCATTCATTTCATACATTGGCGATGTCGTGTGGGTGCTTGCTGCTCGATCATAACTATGCAACCCTCCTCCATGCAACCCTCCTCCATGGCCTGCTTCTTCCATCCATGCGATCTAATAATACAGAAGAAAATAATTTATGTCTAATAGAAAAGGCCCATGGTTTGCAACAAATCATAGAACCAAATTATCTCCTCATAAAACTGTGAAGACTCTTATAGTTCACCCCAATTACAATGTCATTGATCTAAAATTAAAGTGTCATACTCAGTCACTTATTAATGTCATGCTCGTCAATTATGTCCTCATAGTTAACTTGCACTGTGCAAATCCAATCTAATAATCTATCATGCATTTTAGAAACAAGATAAGTGAAGGCGTTTTTACTCCGTTTTGTCTAAAAATAGATGTAGTTTAAGAAAAAAAAAATGACATTTTACACAAGCACTCATCCTTTTGCAGATTCGGTCTTCAACTATGCTAGATGGGAAAAAACAAAAAAGGATGAGAACGTAAAAAAATTATATGCAATTGCACAGAAACATACTCTTAGAGATGAACAAGTGACTTTTTCTTAAAGGACTGAGATTATATTGATAAATAATGTTATTACAATTACATTAACTGAAACTGAAGCAGTCAGATACTACCAAACATACAATCCTTACTTAGCCCTCTCCTAGCATACTGGCATAGTACAACAACAACAACATTGTCGGCTTCACAAAAGATTATTGACACTCATATCGTAGTCCCATTTTGTAGCAGCTCTCCTGCCACTTGGATGATGAAACAAAGATCAAAGAGATTGTCCAACAAAAAATTCATGTCAGCAAAAACTGATGAACAATTAGACTTTAAGATCACTGTCATTGGGATAATGCTCTATGAAAATCCGCAGCCTAAGCAAGCAAGACATTCCACAATTTACAATGGAGATCCACATTAAATACTTTCATAAATAAAATATAAATCAGTAGGTCCTCTGACTCTATTTAAACTACGTTATCTGGATGAACCACTTACCGAGTTCAGCCATACAGAATACAAATCTAATCTAGCACAACCTCAATAACCATATCTCTAGCAACCTTCTTTGACTCGACCACCATTGCAAGCCCATCTGCAACCCACTTATCTACTTGCTCTATAATAAACATCATACATGCTGAAAACCATCCCCTCTTCTCAAATTATGGTCGTCAACTAAAGTTCTCTCTTTAAAACTATAGTCTGAAGAATTTTAAACCCCAAAAAAGTGCTCTATGTGCATGGACCCACTAAGCTCAATATATCACATGACTACACATAAGCTCAACAATCCATAAGTTTACGCAACTATTCTCCCAGATTCTAGTTTAAGCATGAGAATTCATATGTACATGTGAAACTAATTTTTTTAGGAGTTTGGTGGATTAAAGTTACTTGAGAAACACCTAATTCCGCGGGACAAAACAGATTGCCATCACTAATGCACATGATGAGTTGGTCATTTCTCTAAATAGTACAGTAAATGCATATACCAACAGTACACCATGTTGGTGGCATGCTTGCTCTTTGATTAGATGATAATTCGACATGCTACTACCACAAGAAGGAACCAATATAAACAGGAAACATCCGAATCGATCCAAAACAAAGATGTGTGACCACAATCAGGCATAGACTTCAAGATATTACTTAGTTAGCAGCTATAAGATCTGAGATGATTAAGGTCCTCCCAAACGTGATCATTTAGAGAAATGTAGGGTTTTTCGTTTCATTGTTAAATATTGTCTTGCAAAGGAACTATCATTTTCTTTTTTCCGAAGGGAAGGCAACAAGCTCTTTCCTCAATTTAAAGACCCAGCTAAATAATTCATTCATGGAATTTTTCTACACACTTGCTATATATGCATCTTGCATCATAAAAAAGCATCGCCTCAGCAAATTCCCTATCGTAATGCTTTGCAATGTGTTAGTACTCCCTCTTCCATAAAACTTGACTCGTATGAATGTAGACAAATACGAGTCAAGTTTTATGGAATGAAGGGAGTAGTGATTTAGAACAAGAAAATGGGGGAAAGACTGGAGATTCCGAATGAGTGCTTTGCTCACAAGGCTTGAGAAATCTTTGGGGAGAGAATGTTCCCTATATGGTTGTAGCCTTGTAGTAACAATCATCATCAATTAGGCATTAA
Organism: Avena atlantica; assembly: GCA_910589765.1. NCBI lineage: Eukaryota > Viridiplantae > Streptophyta > Magnoliopsida > Poales > Poaceae > Avena > Avena atlantica. The sequence goes on from OU342733.1 coordinate 5,948,270, forward strand.
TTGTGAAAGAACCTGAAGCAATCATCTTTAGGTACCTGAATAGTGCTAAAATAATATAAAGAAGAAGCCCGCCTATCTTCTTAGAGGATACTGCGGCTCGGACCTTTTGGTGGCGAAATAAGGTTGCTCTAACCTGAATACTTGGGAACCAATCAATAGAAGAACCACTCCTCTTAATCATGGATTTCTTGAACTGGGTTATCGACTTATTCACAGATTTCTCAACTGTGCTTTCCAATTCACTTGAGCCTGGAGTCTGCAGAAAACAAATAAACATAAGAAAAAGCAGAAAACACTATTAGCTAGTAGGAAATAGAACAAGTAAAAAAGAAATGTTTACACTGCTTAATTGGATTTTGTGAAGTTGTCCTATGCAAATATTATCCATGAGAATTTACAAGTGTCGTAAACTTAATTCGTTATAACTAAATAAATAATGGTTCAGATTTTAGGACTGATGTGAAGTTGATTCAGTTAACTTATGAGTACACAACACAATTGTTTCCAGCTTGAATGGGCAGTGAACTAATGCTTGGGTGATGATTACAACAAAATAATTAGTAGTCGAAGATAGCTAGTGGACTCTTCAGTTGAAATCCAGATAGCTCGTTTACATGGCATGCAATGCAGGGCTATATGTAAGGAACACTTGACAAGAAATAAGGTCAAAAGTTACAGAACTACAACATTCCGATTGCACTTAACAAAAACATATGTAAGTGAACATAGTAATATCGGTAAAGAACAATAAATAAGAACCAAACAAAATGCACTTAACAATTGTAAATAGCCCTCGATAGCAATCTAGAGCAAAGATGCAAAGCCTGCATTTACTACAAATTTGTGCTTGCACTATTAGAGACTTCGTTAAATATTAGATATGTGCTTGCACTCTTAGATAATTCAGACCTAAGATTCGATAATTGTTTCTGCTAGCTACTGAAACATGGTAGAAGAAAACGAAATGGAACATACTTTGGCCTTAATTTGCTAATAAATGTGAAGTGTCTATCCGAGCTACAGAATAATGACTGTAGTTTGTAGGTTAAACTGAAAGCATAAAAATGATTAATTGTCATGGTTCTGTTCTACCGTTTCAGTAAATTATCGATATCACAACACTACTTATATCAGTCTGTTCACAACAAAAGGGAAGTGAAAATCAGAAAAACATGTGACTTTTAGTAAAATATCGTCTAATTATCTATGTGTTAGCGGAAAAGGAAATGAGCACAATATACATGTGTATCTAGAGAAGTAGCTAACTAAACCAAGATTTGGCGGTCTTACAGAAGAACATGATAACATATCTGAGCTCTGCTAGTTGCCTGAACTTTGCTCTGAACAAATACGAGGCACAAATCACTCTGCTAGTTGGGTGAACATTGCTTGCGAGTTCCCTGATATGAGCTTATCATGCAGGAGATATAACCATGAAGAATAATCCCACTAATTTCCCTGACCTGAGCGAGTCATGCGGGTGACAACAGGCCCAACAAAGTGATCCTATACCTGACTACCTGATCGTTCACAAATTACACTGCATCTAGGTCTGGGTGCAAATTATACAGCAGATTCAAGCTAGGACAGTAGTTAGTTACCAGCATCTCGATTCTTTTCCTGTAGTCATCACACAAGCGTTATTGAAGGTGAGCCCCTCTGCCTTTCCTGCAAGGCTAGGGACAGTGCGACACTTCTGGAGATCAGCACTGAAACGACATGCTTCCCCTCTCTCTCCTTCCTCGAGGAACTCTTCGGTCAATGTCACTGTTGTCCAGCTTCTTCATCTCTTCTTCCATGAACTCGAGCATGTTTTTGGCATCAAATTCCACCGCCATTAACTGCAGTGCCGGACACCACGCCGTCCACCGGCACGATGAACGGCGCTGGTCGCCTCCTCTTCAGCAGGAAGCCAGGAACTGAGAAGGCTCACTGGAGGATTCAGTTTCAGTCGAGGAGGTTGGTCTCGTGGACGGGCGCGATGGTGGGATCGGTGGCGTCGAGCTGGGCCACGAGCTCCACGGTCTCACTCCGGACCTGTGCGGACGCCTGGAGGCTCCGTCCGGAGCCGTATAGTACAGCCCACGTCCTCCTCTAAAGCCAGCGTTGGGGTGGGCGTGGGCTGCCCACCCACTCGTCATCGTCACGCTGGCGTCCGCCTCCGCATCGATATCTGCAAGCATTGAGGATGCGCCCGACCCTGCTGCTCCTTGGTTCTCTGAGGTGTCGTCGCACGCGTGCACCAGAGGCCCCAATTGCTGGACTGACGGAGGTGGTGGGAACGGCGGCCGGGACCGGAGGTAGAAGGCGCGGCATGGCCAGAGGGAGGCGCTGCGTCTCAGCCTGAGGGAGTGGCGGCTGGGTGGTGGAACCCTAACTCGGGGGCACGAGGACTCGCTCGAGGATGCCTCCTCGCTCAAGAACGAAGGGTTCTGTCGGGTTTAGTTGGGCTTGGCCCAAGTACATGGGCAGATGAAGCGCTGCGAGGATGCGAGGACGGAGGGATGCACGACGAAACGCGACGGAGTGGCAGAATACGGAACCACCACATTCTTTTTAGATAGTAGAGAAGAAAGACATGGTGGATTGACCAAGAAATAACAGCGGAGAGGGGTGATCAGTTTTGTAGTAACTGATTACGTTCAGATATCTCCCCAAGACCAGCCCAGCCAGCTGCTCACTGCAGACAAGTAATACACCAGCATCCAAGCAGCAACCTGCCAATGCCATGGCAATCCAACACGGCCTCTTCCTCGTGTACTTGAGCCTCCGATGGCAACCACCATCCACCAAGGAGAAGCACAAGCTCAAGCACATGTGCTCCTCCAATGGAAGTCCACGCTGCCCAACTCCACCTCCCTATCCTCATGGTCGCGTGCCAACCTGACCTGCTCGTGGTTCGGTGTCACCTGTGGCGCTGCCGGCCATGTCACCGACCTCGTGGTCTCAGGGGGCAGCCTCCACGGCACGCTTGACGCCTTGTGCTCCTCCAAGTTAATAGAATTCTTCACAAACTGGACCAGCATATCAGGTTTCGACATAGCAACCAACTCCTTCACCGGAAGCATCCCACCGGAGATCGGTCAATGGAAAAATCTGGACGAGTTGTTCCTCTCCGGCAATAGTTTCATTGGCGTGATCCCTATCGAGCTAGGAGGCTTGGTACTCTTGAATACGTTGGACTTGGCCAGTAATGAACTTATTAACAAATTCATACCATCAGAGATTGGCAACTTGCCTTTCTTAGGATTCCTCGACCTTAGCTCCAACCAGTTGGAGGGTGAGATTCCTGCATTTAATGCCGGGGCAGCTCCTACTTACATTGACTTGTCTGGCAACAAGTTTATAAGCATCGGGAATTGGAGTTTCTGTCAGCTACCTTCTTTGATGTTCCTGGACCTATCGAACAATCGGCTTTCTGGAGTCATCCCCAGTTGCTTATGGAGCATGCAAAGTCTTGAACACCTGGATTTGTCAGGTAATGCTTTTTATGGAGAAGTTACAATCCCAATAGCCAATAGTAATTCTTCTTCTTCACTGGAGTCGTTACATCTATCTAGCAACAACATCACGGGATGCTTCCCATCTGTTGTAAGGAACTTCAAGTATCTAACCACTCTAGATCTCGGGGCTAACAAGTTTTCTGGTATAATTTCTTCATGGATAGGGGCAAGCATTCCCTTGCTAAGGGTTCTCCGACTATGATCAAATATGTTCCATGGAAGTATTCCTCATGAGGTTACACAACTTACTCGTCTCCAAATACTTGACTTAGCCAAAAACAATCTTAAGGGCAGCATACCAGTTAGTTTTGCCAACTTTACGGACAAAACATGGCCACAGAGGCAATCATAAGAATATGTGGGCTCTCTGTACAACTCAAATGATGGCCAGATTGACATATTCTGGAAGGGAAGATATTATACTTTTTGCAGAACAACCAAGCTGATGACTGGTATTGATCTGTCAAGCAACTATCTTTCCAGTGAGATCCCTCGAGAATTGCTGAATCTTCAACACCTCCGACTCCTTAACTTGTCAAGAAATAATTTATCTGGCAACATCCCAAGTAACATTGGTAATATGAAACTTGTGGAGTCACTTGACTTGTCTTGGAATAAGCTCTCTGGTCACATTCCATCCAGCATATCAGAATTGACCTGGCTAAGCTGGCTCAATCTCTCAAACAACCTTCTTTCAGGAGAGATACCAAATGGTAATCAGCTTCAAACGCTCGATGACCAGTCAATTTATAGCAACAACATCGGACTATGTGGTCCCCCTCTGAGCATTGCATGTACACATGGCAAAACAACACCTGATGTGGTGAAGGAATATAAGCAAGAACATGATACCATTTGGATGTACTACTCAGTGATAGCTGGAACAGTCTTTGGTTTCTGGCTATGGTTTGGAGCATTGTTTTTCTGGAAGAGTTGGAGGCATTCCTTCTTCCGTTCTGTCGATGCTACACAGGACAATGTTCTGAACAAGGTGAAGCATCATATATGAAAGGGCCCTGTTTGAAAGTTTTCCTCATATCCAACTATTTTATCTGCAGCCGGCATGCATGTAATGCTATTCATGACACCCCTCCTTGTTTAGTTTCACCAATGATGTGCAATTATCTGTTTTATTGTGCATAGGATTAGTTTATAGATCATGTGATGAAGGCAGTTTCACATGAACTAGTATCTCGTGGCGAATCATGTTCGTGGTGTTTAGTCTACCGTGGTCTACTAGTATCTCTAATATGTTTGTGAGCTCGTTGACAGGGGTAAATTTGTACGAGCTGGTAGTAGTTCTCTTGATATTTTTTATATTTCAGACATGGTGTAGTTTACATCCTTAGCTCCAAACGGTAACAGTTAATGAGTATGTGTTCAAGAGGCATGCCATTGGTGTATTAATGAATTTTATTTCCTTGTTTCTTTTGTAAATCTTCTGAATGAAGAGGAATATGGTGTGCATTCTATCTTAGCATTTTGCCCAATGAGAGGATTATTATTATTTATTAAAATTCTTTTATTTTGGTTTCTTTGTATGGATGATTCCCGTGCCTGATATGTTTTATAGATGCCCTTCAACTGAAATGTTTCGAATAATTTAATGGTTGAAGGTAGGATAAGTTGGCGATCGGTTGTCATGTAGTATGAATAATTGTGAACAACATTACAACTCTAATATTTTCCACTTTCGTGTTTCTTAGAGCATCTCAGATGCATGCCCGAAGGGCTATTGGGTATGTTGGACACAAAACCGTGCCCAACCACGGCCCCAAAAGCCTTTCGCCTGGCACATGCCAATAATGTGTTAGGCAATCTTAGTCCGCCCTGTCATTGCGAAGGTGCCAACACAAGCCGTGCATGACGCCACGTCAGATGCAGACATATGAGTGCCACTTGCTAGCAACCTACCCCCATTGTCCCCTCGCAACCGCGCCTATCCTCTTCCCGAGACCTCTTACACCCTGCCAAATCGCTTCTGCCGCCCCCTTGAACACCGATAGTTCACCGACGACACTCGTCCTCCGAATAGCCTAGTTGGGGCCGACAAGCTTTGACCGCACTGGCGTTTATCATCTCGGGCACAATAGTCACAGCGACCTCGCGTGCCTGGCTTGCACGCAATGTGTTCGGCTATTTGCCTCGGTAGGCTCCATTTCTAATTTTAGCCGCCAACGCCACCGTTCAGTGGATTGATTGCTTCGGTTTATGATTCGAAGCCTATGAATAGCGATGATGATATGATGATCCAAGCATTTATGGAGAAGGAAGCCAATGTTGTGGCCGATGAAGGGGGTCATTTGACATTCATCCCTTGTCTTCTACAACTACAATCCTATGGGATCCTAAGGAACTTCTCGATAGCATCAATTGTGGTCCTATTTTCCACTATTTTTAGGCTAGAAATATCCATACAGCAAAAGGTGCCAACAAGAACCTACATAATACTGTCCAACAAATCGACAGTTGTGGATGGAAGTTAGATGAGTGTTCAAACATGTATTTATGTCCATGATGGTTAGAAGCATGTAAGTTCTTTCTGAATGTAAAAAAATCATATATTCTTATGTACCGGAGAACTTTGGGATAGCAATAGCAGATAGTATGGTTGCAACAACTAAAACGAATATTCTTGGCTGGTATTGACCCACATGGGAAGATGATTGAACAGTCATGCATTGATAGAAGTGCATCTAAATTCCAGAAAAAAACATGAGTCCAATTCATGATGCTTGCACTGGATATTTGCTCCTTGAAGTAGCTGCATATCATTCCATTATAAAGAAATGTATTTAGAAGGGAGTATGAGCATGGTTAGGGTAAATTCCATTTTTAGATCCCATTTTCGGTAAACAACAGGTTTTAATTTTCTCTGCTCCATGACACCATGTATTTTCCGGAGTGGACCTAGCGGCAGATGCCACACAATATGTGTGTCAGTGCACATGTCTGATCATGTCAGTAAAAAACTAGATCAAAGTGCAATAAACAATGGGATATCATGCTATTGTGAAAAGCAAATAAAACCCGAGTGTTTTGTGCAAATGGGGACAAATTGGATAATTACAACAGAAACCATGTGAGTCCAAATATGCAATGTAATTGCAATGTCATAAATTGTTGTTATTAAATTCCCTCCCTGCTTAATATGTAATTATACTTTTCGAGGTCAAGTGGGACTAACAACACCAAGTTAGATTTTCAAAAGAATAGGGAGGAGATGGAACCATAGGGTGATCACCTGACTGAATTGCTGACATCATAGTTGATGGTCCATCTTAACTTCTCATTGGCAAAGGTGTCAAAATAAAATCTCATTGGTATCCTCGGGAAATCTGACAATAAACCCCTTACTTGTGTGATGTGTGATATTTGCATAACTTGCGCATCCTGTAGTTTTAGCTGTAGCGAATCGGAATATCAGTCACAAAATGGAACTATGGCCTAGTATCCACAGTAAAGTTCAAGATCGTCAACATTCCATCCATCATAATCAGACACCCAGACATAAACATGCGAATCGTGAGCACTCAGCTACGCAAGCAACGGGGGCTTGTGCACTCTATTATTCATCACTCCTCGCCAACAATTAGCAAAACATGCTTTGTAGTAGCTTTGAGTGACTGGAGACCTAAATCCACGTCGATTCACCACCACTCCTGCATCACTCCACAGTGCAGTCGTCTTCGACGGAGCCAATCATCTTCTTCTTTTTTTGCGCAAGACACAAGATTTGCGATCGGACTTGGCTCGTCTTTTTTTTGTATTGAAAATTGACTTGAACAGCTACTCCCATGTCTACCTCCAGGAGTTGTGAATAGAGCTGTCTACTCCAGTATAGTGACCTGCCGATTACCTTACTCAGTTCCCACGTCGATTCACCACCACTCCTGTATGGCTCCGCAGTGCAGTCGTCCTCACCGGAGCCAATCATCGATAATGCTTTTGTTCACGGCTGCAATCGTGATTGGTGGAAAATCATAAGCTAGTATTTTGTTCTTAGCACAAAAGCATTATGGTGATATAATCGAACTTTTTCTGAAGCTAATGGTAATATCATCCATCTCAGTCTTCTTTTCTAAATTATATTACAAAGCTTTTTGACAAAGTTAAAATTTGTACAGCCGGTACCGTGGACGCGCCGACAGAGTTCTGGTTTGAGACTAGTGTCGGAAGTAGTTGGCAAGCGTTGACGAATGTTCTTGACATCATGGCAGGCTGGATGATCTGCACAATGCCGGTAACCTCGCCGCTGGTCTGATCATAATCCTCTCGTCGACTGTTGAAGATTTCGATGTAGCTGCAGTGTAGGAGAGTGCCGTCGAGCCAAGGAGGGTCTCCTACTCGTCGGGGAACGAACATAAACCACTTGGTCAGCGGTTTGCGAAGGCAGCCACGTATAGGTTGTTAGGTTGTCACTGGAGAGCGCCTGCGCGGGGAGGCGACGATTAATAATCCCAAAATTTGTGCTAATAGGTATAGTTCTTACAAATAAATCTGGTGTGTTTTGTGGGAGGTGTACATCCACACAGGAGTACAGAGATCTCGGAGTACATAACGATATGCACTAACTTACCACTACCACGTGTAACTACGCTCCCTAAAAAGGAGTCCGTAAGTAATTACAGGCCTCCCTGCGAGCGCGAATGACCAGGAAGAAAGATCGTACAGATGCATGATGATGACGTGTGATCATACAGCGTACTCTACACTCATCATATTAAGAAACTGGCGGTCTTTTATACCGACTGTTGCCCGAACTCACGGTCTTTTACATCTCCATTAATTCAATGCGAGATCTGAATTTTATGAAATTTAAAGGCATGCCGAATAGTTTTGTACTGGTGCTTGGCGGTGTCGAACCCTAACCCCATCAGGAAGTTCCCTGGCGCTGCCGTACCCAACACCCCTTTCACCGCAAAATAGGTAAAAGGATGTGGTCATGGAGATGCTCGTGAGGTTTGCCTTCCCCATCGTCTTGCTCTCATACTAACACTATAGGCATCACAATGGTTTACGTGAGGCAACATACATGATATTTTGATTTCAGTTTCCTCTGACATCTCAAACATGATAACTGCACATAAGGCAGCGGTATCCTCTCGTAGCTTGGTTAACCATTTTTATTTTGGTTGGGATAGCTTGGCTAGTGTTGTTCCACTCTTATTTTGGAGTGGCTTATTTATAGACAAGGATGCACGTAATAGGAGCACATCAGAATTTTACTGGAGTTGGTCATTACTATTGCGGAGCATGATGGGGTTGTGAGGAGTCATGCATCCAACAAGATGAAGTCATGCCTTTGTTTTCAATCCACACAAAACAGAGAGAATAACCAGGCAAGGCAAACTATTTTTGCTGGGGTGCATCACAGCTGAATGACTATAGAAAGTGTTAGTTAATCATGCGGGGAAAGAGGTGAAACAAATATATGGGTGCAGAAAACATGATTGAGTCGCCAGCCACTAGGCTTGGAGGGGGCAATACCATGTTGAAGGGGGCAAAGTGCCTTATAATCACCAAGTATAAGCATGCGTGTTATGTTATTAGTGAAGAAAATCAGTTTGTTGGGGTGGCTAAGCCCCTGCTCGTCCCCCCCTTCCTCCGTCCCTGTGAGTCGGTACGTATATAAATCAGCGAAATGGAAAGTAGGTTGGACTTGCCTAAGAATTTAGCGTACTCACAACAAGATCAAATGCATATAGGATATAGCTTTCAGCGTTTCTAGAAAGTCAGCCACCGTGCTAATACTAGAGAAGAGACTAATGGGAGGAAAGGTAGATTGCGATGTTGGAGAGAACTGATATCGAGGCCATAGTTTGAATTTCACAATACATGGCAAAACATGGCTCATTATTTCATACTCGGTACACCTATGCCAATAACAAGTCCCCCGATACCGTGGTCAACTTGGAAGTGAAGTGGTGCGAGTCCTCCACGTGGTTGTGCCTTCGTCCAAGAAAAATGGCCTCGAAGGCATCTGCACAGAACAGTACATACTAGCAACCATGTGGTCGTTTCAAGTGCTGTGACTCAACAAATCCATCTCCCAACCTGTCTTCAAGCAGCGGGCGTATTCTTCTTCTACTTGCTCTAACTCCCAACCCATTGAATAAGCAGACAAATGTATCACTGGCAGGAAAGTGAAGGATTATAGTTCTAAATTAAGATAAAGCTTCTAAATTATTGGTACAATGGTTTGAAATGTATTTCTCTATCCTCCTTCCTCAATGTGACATAACTCACCCGCAAATTACTTTATATTTTTTAGTACATATATGTTGGGAAATTACCGGTACGGTGGCCGGTTATCCCTTAATTGTGATTAGCACAGTCTTAATCATGATCTAAAAATACGTAGCGAAATTAGTGTAATTAAACTTCAGCACCACTTGTGCTAACTCACGGATCGTTGCTCTTCACGGAAGGAAACATATGCATCAAACATATAAGGAAGAAATGAGACCCTGACAAGCTCTCTCTTGACCCTAGACAATGTCTATGATAAGGAGAGAAGTTCTTAGAACAACAGCTAAAGTAGCAAATCAACACACAGGGACACCAATCCTTTTTACGTGGAAATCTCTCAACTTGAGAGGAAAAACCACGTGCCGAAGTCACCCAAAACTTCTTCCACTATTATTAAATGGGGATACAACTTGTTCTTCTCTAAAGAGCACTAGAAAATCTCATACATCAAGATACACACCGATCTTGGATGCCAATAACAATATTTGGGGGCACAAGAGCTTCGAATTGGAACAATCTCGCCAAAGATGGTGGAACCACAGCCTGAAGGAGACAAGGTAGTGGATCTGAGTCTTCACAACCTTGTGGGCAGAGACTGGTGCTTGATTCAGCTTCTTCCTTTAACTTATTCATCTTCCCTTCTCTCTTGTTTTTCTTCTCCAATGGAGGCTAACCTGGATTTTCGTCTCTCCACCTTGAGGTGGCTAGATGGGAGGCTTATCTTTTCCCTTCCCTCATGTGCAATGTCAAAATGATGTTTGGTCATAACCCTAAAGGTTGGTGGGCTCTTGCACGTATTTGGGCCCCTTGAAAAGCTTCATAAGGCCATCTCCTCACAACCCACATGAGGAGGATACACAACAGTATATAAGGTGGCAAAAGCAGTGCAACAAAAATGTTATTTATGCAACCTAATACTGGTAAACATGAAAAAAATTCTTGTCATGTGCCATAGGTTCATATATACAACAATGCAATTGACAAACTTTACAAACATGTATGAATAAAACGAAGTCCTAGACAAAAATTTATGAAACAAACCTCGTGAGTATTAAAAAGAAAGAGAAAAAAAGGCGAGGTTCATGGATTCGTTATCCAGCTCACTAACAAATCTAAAGAAATGATATGTGGATTCATTTCCTCATGCCGACGTTTGTTAGGTATTAAGTTCAGAAAGACTTGCTACTCGCCAGCAACAACATATTCCCACACTTAGATTTATCGTATAATAGGAAGGGTAATGGGACCATAAGGTCCATTACAAGTGTAAAGTTGACTCTTTTGCACCAATTTGTAAAAAAAACTATACTCACCTCTTCCTATATTCAAGATTTATGGACCAACAAAACACTTGCTTGTATGCTTAGGAGACTGCCGGTGCATGGTGAAGAAGGCCCATGATGGGGAAGGGTAGAGAGGCTTTGGTGATGAATAGGTTGCTGCTTTCATGTACCGTCAAAAGACAGGAGGATGTATCATTCATGGATAAGTACTTCACAGCGACACGCTTCCGCACTCAGGATTCAGTAGCATCCTTTTCTTCACAGAAGGGCATGATTATTTTAAGAAAAGCAAGCTGATCATGCAGTCATGTTGATAGATAAAAACATGATTTTCATTACAAACGCAAATCTTACCATTGTGAAAAAATATATCAATATTTTTTTAGTAAATGAATGTACCATATAAATAGTTGAATACAAAATGTGTTATATGTTAGCAATCAAAATTTTAATTATCACACTGAAAACTAAGTATCCCATAGTTCCTTCCTCTTTCTTTTCTTACCTTATGTATCAATTGCAACTCTTCTCTAAAAATAATATTTGTCAAATTCAAATACAGGAACTGTGATGGATCAGCTGGTTTTACCAATACAACATATGCAGAATTGAAGATAAAATAGATACTGTAAGGGAACAACAAAACTTGGTCATTTAAATAGCTGGAAGAACTATTGATGGGATGGGGTCATGTGATTCAACATTCAAAATAAGAACGGGCCCAGAAGAGATCAAGGAGAAAGAGAAGAAATATGACCGTATGGGACTGGGACTCATCTTTGGGAAGTTGGTGCATGTCTTTCCATGCCTAGAATAAGAGGCAAATCCAACATATAAACATAAGATAACATAATATATTAACAACAGTCTCCATGAAAACCAGCAAGAATTATTTTATCCCATAGGCTACAAGATCATATGATTAAAATTGCTAAAACCAATAAGGCAGTATACTCAGACAGATTGTGAAGTGTCGAGAGCTGACTAAAAGACACTAACGATTCAATAGATAATATGGAAACAAAAAAGACTACAAGAGAACTGTAGGTCCAAATTGCGAAGTGATGATCGTAGGAAGATTTAAGGGCAGTGTAATTGTAGGTTCAAAATTATGTTCTGCCTCAAGCTGCATATACGATAAAGATGAAGGGGCTATGTAAGTGTAACTATGTGAAGAAATGTCCATATACCAAAACTAACACCCTTGATACTTCTGCTCTACTTGTGGCCGTGAGGAGGGAGCACCGGCAACATGAACACACACAAGGACACCAACCCACTTGTGCTCTGCCAGTGGTTGTGTCACTGCAGCCTGAACTCTTGAGGAGTGGCCAAAAAGAGGGAGGGACGATGCAGCCTCAGCCTCAGGCGAAGGTTGTTGTTGTTGTTGTTGTTGTTGTTGTTGTTGTTGTTGTTGTTGTTGTTGTTGTTGTTGTTGTTGTTGTTGTTGTTGTTGTTGTTGTTGCTGCTGTTGTTGCTGCTGCTGCTGCTGTTGCTGTTGCTGTTGTTGTTGTTGTTGTTGCTGTTGCTGTTGCTGTTGCTGTTGCTGTTGTTGTTGTTGTTGTTGTTGTTGTTGTTGTTGTTGTTGTTGTTGTTGTTGTTGTTGTTGTTGTTGTTGTTGTTGTTGTTGTTGTTGTTGCTGTTGTTGTTGGTGTTGTTGCTGTTGTTGTTGCTGCTGTTGTTGCTGCTATTGTTGTTGCTGCTGCTGCTGCTGCTGCTGTTGCTGTTGCTGTTGCTGTTGCTTTTGCTGTTGCTTTTGCTGTTGCTGTTGTTGTTGTTGTTGTTGTTGTTGTTGTTGTTGTTGTTGTTGTTGTTGTTGTTTTGTTGTTGTTGTGGTTGTTGTTGTGGTTGTTGTTGTGGTTGTTGTCGTCGTCGTCGTCGTCGTCGTCGTCGTTGTCGTCGTTGTCGTTGTTGTTGTTGTTGTTGTTGTTGTTGTTGTTGTTGTTATTGTTGTTGTTGTTGTTGTTGTTGTTGTTGTTGTTGTTGTTGTTGTTGTTGTTGTTGTTGTTGTTGTTGTTGTTGTTGTTGTTGTTGTTGTTGTTGTTGTTGTTGTTGTTGTTGTTGTCGTCGTTGTTGTCGTTGTTGTTGTCGTTGTTGTCGTCGTTGTTGTTGTTGTTGTTGTTGTTGTTGTTGTTGTTGTTGTTGTTGTTGTTGTTGTTGTTGTTGTTGTTGTTGTTGTTGTTGTTGTTGTTGTTGTTGTTGTTGTTGTTGTTGTTGTTGTCGTCGTCGTCGTCGTCGTCGTCGTCGTCGTCGTCGTCGTCGTCGTCGTCGTCGTCGTCGTCGTCGTCGTCGTCGTCGTCGTCGTGTTGTTGTTGTTGTTGTTGTTGTTGTTGTTGTTGTTGTTGTTGTTGTTGTTGTTGTTGTTGTTATTGTCGTTGTTGTCGTTGTTGGGCCGGGTGTGTCAGGGTCGGCAATAGGTCCGACATCGGCGTATAGATAGAGCCACCATCATTGTACTGCGACATATTGTACTGCAGCATGTAGGGTGAGATTGTAGCGCCATATGAAGCATAAGGAGTAGCATTGTAGATTGTTGGCCCGTAGGCGGGCGCGGCGTGGTATGCGGCCGTTGGCTATCGTGGCGCGAGGACGGGAGCACCGGTGTGAGGGCGGGCACCGGGCTGCCAGCCACCAGTGTAGGCAGGTGGGGCACCATATGGCGGGACGGACCAGGGCATAGTCCACGCCTCGACTAGCCAGGTCCACAGATAAGGAGAAGGATGCCAGCCAGGGGGCGGCGGTGATGCAGTCGGTGGTGCAGACGATGGAGCCGGAGCCGAGGGAGGAGGAGGAGCAGGCGCCGTACAAAACTATGGCGTTTTAGGGTTTTGGCCCCTGTAGTCGGGACTTGGACACCAGCCCGATGGTTGAGGAGGAGCCATTGGAGGAGGTGGCGGTGGCGGCGGTGGTGAAGGTGGTCGAGGAGCAGTAGTGAAGACCTGAGGACGGTAGTCCTTGTTGGTTTGGGCACGATCGGCCCATCACAGCATCGCGCGAACCTCGGCGAAGGAGGGGCGCGGACGCATCATAGGCATGAAGGAGGCCTATTTATCAAACCGCTCGCTAAGGCCGACGAGGAGGACGTTGATGAGATGCCGATATTCGATCGGATCACCGAGTTCACAGATTTCATCCGCGATCTCCTTAAGGCGTTGGCAGTAGACACCGACGGGTGCATCACCTTGCACCATGTTCCAAAGCTCGGTGTGGAGATTGTTGGCGCGAGAATCGACGTTGTCCTGGAAGAGCTGACGAAGGGCTGCCCACAGATCGGCGGCGGAGGAACCATCACGGTGTACGAGATTGATGATGTCTTTGGAGACTCGCATGTAGATCCATTGAATAATGGCGAGATCATCCTTGAACCATTGCGGATCATGAGTTTGAGGGCGAGCATCGTCGGCGACGTGAGAGCGGAGATTGCATCGCCCGGGGAGGACGTCGAAGAGGTGACGCCAATGGTAGTAGTTGTGAGTAGCGAGGTCTAGGGTTACGAGTATGTAGGGGCTAATATCAGATATGGTGTCGGTGAAGGAGATTGAAGGGGATATTGGTGGAGGTAGAGCTAAAGTAGAGGTGGAGGGGCCCGTGGCCGCGGCGACCTTGGCGGCTACGATGGCGGCGCGCTGCTCGAAGTAGCCAAGCGGTGGCGGCGGCGGCGAGGTCGACGGGTGAGCCATACCCTAGGATCGGAAATCTGATACCATGTAAAATTGTATAGAATAATAATCGATAACAATATTATGGCAATTACAAGAGGTATATATGAGGGTTTTGGTGCACCGGCCTAGTCCTATAACAAACCGACTAGGACTCTTAAACCTAACAAGAGTTGATTCTAACAAAGACACTTGCCGCAGTTCTTGATTTCATTTTTCCTAATAGTCTTTAATTCTTCCGCGCTTTATATCAAGCCCAAGAGATTCTTTTTCATTGTATCACTATTTCCAGGTAGCTTCCGTCCATGGTAGTGACCATTATAATAAACTCCCGACCTTCCTTTCCTCCCTCTTTCCTTGCACCCACCACTCTCCACCGGTGCATAGAAAATAATTTGTTTGGTTTCCATAGTGTTTGATGCATGTCTCTGTCCGTTGAAGAGTCAATAATTGAGCGCGTTCTGAAGTGATAAAGTTTGTCAATGCAATAAGTAAAGTGATAAGGTTGCCACTAAGGCATGTCCTCTATAGATTTGTTCCTATTTATTTATGCCACTTGTACTTAGTACTCCATTCATTAACGTAAGACCTTCTCGAGATTTTGAAATCGACTAGATTTAGACTAAACTAAATAAAACTAAACAATAAAACGAGTCTAGATACATGTATTTTCAAGAAAAGCTAGAACGTCTTACACTAGTTAAAGGAGGGAGTACTTTATATAGCAGGTGTAGATAGGTATGACATCACCTTCAATGGGTCCTCCATATATGCAATGGAGCCCCTCCTTCTTCAATACCACATCTGCATCACCATAGCCAACACACGCAAGTAGGCAAGGATGGAAAGATTTTTGGTGAGCGCATCCACAGGAGCAATGACTTCCTTGCTGGGAAAGTTGGGAACCATCTTGATCGATGAATACAAGCTACTAAAGGATGTTCGTGATGACATCGAGTTCCTCAAGGATGAGCTCGAGGCCATGCAAGCTTTCCTCCTCGTGATGGCAGATGTGGAGGAACCTGACCACCAAGCCAAACTTCGTGCCAACGCTATACGAGACTTGTCCTATGATATTGAGGATAAAATTGACAGGTTCATGATTCTCATGGACCATGGGCCTAGTTCTAAGTCTGGCGGTAGCTTCAAAGAGATTTTTAACAAAAGCATGAAAAAGATCAAGAACATCAAGACCCAGCATAAGATTGCCAAGGATGTGAAGGACATCAAGATTCAAGTCAAGGAGGTCAGTGAGAGATATACAAGGTAACTAAAGCCCTGTGTATTTATCATGCTTTTAGTTTTGGTGATATACATGTGGCCCATATATTGGTGTGATTTGTAGCCCCCTTGGTACTTAAGTTCTTATCCACAACTTCAGGTACAAGAAAGATGAGTCTTCCTGGGCTAGAAATGTGAAGGTTGACCCTCAACTTCATGCCATATATAAAGATGCATCACAGCTTGTTGGCGTCAATGGCCCGACGGACGATCTTGTGAAGTGGCTAAGCAACGATGATGGTGACTCGACATCTCAGGGAAAAGTTGTATCCATTGTTGGATCCGGAGGATTAGGTAAGACGACTCTGGTCAGACAGGTCTATGACAAGCTTGGAGCAAACTTTGAATGTCGGGCTTTTGTGTCCATTTCAAGAAGTCCTGATATGATGAAGATCTTGAGTTCTATATTATACCAAGTCAACCCAGATTGTACTCATGACGGAGTAGGAGATACGCAACTCATTATCGACCAGATAAGACACTTTCTCAAAGATAAAAGGTGGAGTTCACAACTACTTCAACTAGTGCTTACATGATCTTAGAAGAAAAAACTCTAGTGCTTATGTAACTTCTTCAGTTTTGACTTAAAATTCCACACAATCCTTACCCCACTGGTGTTGATACTGGTACATCTAGTGGCTAACTAGAACCACGACATTTAATCTGCTCCTTTTGTAGAGAACACACAAAAGTTTTGCACATTTTTGTGGCCAACATTGCACAATATAAAAGAGATAGGTCATGAAGGGCCTTTTCATTCAAAAGAAACGAGAAACACTAACCAGACCAAACAATTCACTTGTATAATCCTTATAATTTTTAATCTGTGCAAATTTTAGTTTCGTTATGGTCTAATAGAGTTTAGCTGCTGCAAATTATAGACACAACTATAATCCCGTTTCTGCTTTGGGCCGCGCTATAGGATGCACGGATAATTTCCAAATTATACTTCTAAATTTTGGCATGTCATTGTTTTCCAACTTCAAATGTTTACTCTAGGCAAGCCATGAATGCCCCCAAGCTTATCTACCCATAGGATATACAACTTACTTGATGCTCATGAAACTATACTGCAGGTACCTGATCATAATTGATGATATATGGGACATACAGACATGGCAAACTTTGGATTGTGCATTATACAGAAATAATCGTGACAGTGTCATAATGACCACAACACGTATACATGATGTAGCTAAATCATGTTGCTCTTCTGAAAAGGATCTTGTCTACAAAATCAAACCACTGAGTGTTGCTGACTCAAAGAAGTTATTTTTCAAGCGAATATTTGGTTGTGAAGGAAAGTGCCCTGCTAACTTGAAGGAAGCATCGGAAGATATTTTAAAAAGATGTGGTGGGTTACCACTGGCCATCAATGCCATATCTAGCTTGTTGGCTACCGGGAAAACAAATGAAGAGTGGAACCGCATGCGATGTTCTTCTGGATTTGGATCAGGCACAAGTTCTGATAATGATGCAGTTACTTACATATTATCCCTGAGCTACTTTGACCTCCCTCTCCATCTACGGAGTTGCCTATTGTATTTGACTCTATTTCCTGAAGATTATGAGATTGGAAGGCAACGGCTAGTACACAGATGGATTTCTGAGGGTTTGGTCCACTGCAAAGATGGGCGAGATCTTGTCGAATTAGGAGAGACATATTTCCATGAGCTTGTTAATCGATGTTTAATACAGCCAGTTGACATAGGACATGATGGCAAGGCACCGCACTGCCGAGTCCATGACACCATCCTTGATTTCCTTATTTACAAGTCTACTGAAGAGAACTTTTGTACTTTGCTCAGTAACTATTCACTGCCGGATAGCAGAGTTCGACGGCTCTCTCTGATGGGATATGAAGACCAAGCAAGTATCGAACATTTGGACTTATCACGTCTTCGATCACTTGGTTGTTTTGGGTTTCGGGTGTTCTATTTGCCTTCCCTAGTGAAGTTAAGTTCTCTCCGCGTGCTGGACGTATGGCATTGCCGTGGGTTGAGGGACTGTAATTTCAAAGACATTGGAAGACTTTCGCAGCTGAGGTATTTGAACATTTCTTTCACAGATATAAGTGAGCTTCCCAGACAGATTGGAGACCTGGAGTATCTAGAGACGCTAGATGCGTCAGCCACACAATTTAGTGAGATACCTGAATCACTTACTCGGCTAAAGCGATTGGTTCGCCTGTTTATTCCTGATGAAGCTAAATTTCCCGACGATGGGATTGGAAACCTGAAGAGCTTGCAAGAGTTTGGGGATGTAAACACCTTTATGCAATCTCCAAAGTTTCTGAAAGAGCTTGGCGAGCTAACTAATCTGAGGAAGCTAAGCATTACTTGGAACACCTACAAGTGTGACGAAGTAGGTTACAAGGAAAAAATACTAGTGTCCTCCCTCTGCAAACTCGAGGCCTGCAACCTTCGCACCCTCCGTATCTCTTTTTATTTGGGTGCAAGGGATTGCTTCACAGGACAGTCGAACTTACCTGCTCTCAATAGCATCCGAGAGGTTTATCTCTGCGGCGGGAAACTCTGCCAGATTGCCCAATGGATGCACTCTCTTGTCAACCTAGAAAAACTATGGATTGGCACTGGGAGGATCCAACAACAGGATATTGACATGGTTGGATGCTTACCTAGCCTGTTGGAACTAGAACTATATCCTGATCGCTGCGTCGGACCCATTGTCATCGGTGGAGGGTTTGAGCAGCTGCAGAAGTTCATGTCATATTGGGACTTTACAGTGTTCATGTTTGAAGTGGGTGCTATGCCATGTCTCAAGAGGCTTCGTATCCAGGTTCACCTAGGCACACTTAAATCTGCCGGGCGTGGCTTTGATTTCGGCATCCAGCACCTCTCCAGCCTTGATTGGATCAGTGTCAGCGTATACTGCAGCGGCGTGAGCGCTGCATATGTAGAGGCTGCAGAGAGTGCTTTCAAGAACATGGTGGAGGCAAACCCCAACCGTCCCATACTGGAAATGCAGAGACAATGCACAGAGTACATGTTGGAACAAGATGGCCAACGGAGGTCGACCAAGAAACCCGGTTTAAACTGATAACACCAGGATTTCTAGGCCGGTCAATATATCAGTTCTAAAAGTCTCACTGTTGAATAAAACTAGCTGTTAGAATAGGTTAATTCTTCAGTTTTAGGTTCAGGATTTTCTGTTAGCAGTCTAGACCGAGTTTGTAGGCACCGAGTTTGTAGGATTGCCGTGCGCGCCGTGTTCGATCGTGGGACGGCACGATCGAGTCCTGGATGTGGCGCAAGTTTCAGCAAGTAGTTGTATTTAGAGAATAAGACTTTGATTACGCTTGAATAATGCAATAAAAGGGCGCAGGATTCAGATGATGCAGAGGCCGGGGCTTGAAAAAAAATTAGAGAATAAGAGAAATACAGAAAATGCAGCAAGCAGTACGCTGCGCCAAAACATCTCTTTGACACTTGTTCTTCTTGTCATCGCCTAGAACGCGAGCGGCATCACCAGAGTGCTAGGGATCCACGCGTAGGTGCTGTCACTCACGACGTAGGTAACAAACATTAGGTACATCCGTGTTTCGGTAAACTTTGATCTAAGATGCTCCGCCTAATACATATCTTGGAATGGTATGGTTAGTGTTAGATGTATATATTTGTATATTATAGTTTTCACATATATTATATGTTAGGGGCTTCCTGCATATTTGCACTGTACCTGTACTATATATTGTGGCCTTTGGTCTCAGATAATATAAGTTGCATATTCCTAACATGATATCAGAGCCTAAGGTCTAGGTTTTTTTTCATGCACGCGCAACTCGTGCTAACTCCGGTCCAATCTTCCTTGCGCCGCCGTTCTTTTTCGGCCGTGTTTTGCCGCTCCGGCGTGTCTCGGGATCCTTTCTTCCGCTGCTTCCTGCTCGTGTCGTGGGTCTTCATCGAGCTGCCCAGGCTCCGCTCAAACCCATCACATCGATCTAGTACGCTGCGCCCTGCTGCCTCCTCCGCTTCGCCCGCCGGCCGCTTCCTGCTGCCTGCTGGCCACATCTCGCCACCCGCATACCTCCGCCCGCTGGCTGCATCACGCTGGCCACCGGCCGCATCTCACAGCCTGCTGCCGGTCGTGTCTCCGGCTGTCCGTCGGCCCTGTCTTCAGCCATCCCTACTAAGAGCACATCCTCTAGTCCTTTTCCTGGTCTTCACAGCCGCTCTCTTGATGTGGATTGTTTGCTTTGGGTGTCGCTCGATCTGGGTTAGTGCTAGCTCGATTTGGGTCAACGCTGCCTCTCTGATCCGTGAGTTGTAAAAAAAAAAAAAAAAAAAAAAAAAAAAATTGATGTCTTCGGGCATTGTCTCCTGCCCTCCTTCTCCCATGATTTTTGACGGTGTTTCTTCCGTCGCTCCCGTCTTGTACCTTGGCCGTCTTTCGTCGACTTCGTCTACGTTGACTCGTCGCTCTACATCGACTCCCGCGGCTTCTTCGCGCGGTTTTGGCCGCCCTTCGCCAACTCCGTCTATGTTGGCTCATCGCTCTTCGTCGACGTTCGCGGCCTCCTCATGTGTTTATGGCCGCCCTTCACCGAAGCCATCTACGTCGGCTCGCTACTCTTCATCGACTTTCGCGGCCTCTTCACGCGGTTTTGGCCGCCCTTCGCTGACTCCGTCTACGTCGGCTCGCCGCTCTTCTTCGACTTTCGCGGCCTATTCATGTGGTTTTGGCCGTCATTCGCCGCCTTCGTCTTTGTCGTCTCGCGGCTCTTCGTCCACTTTCATGGCCTCTTCACGCGGTTTTGGCCGCCCTTTGCCGACTTCGTCTACGTCGGCTTGCCGCTCTACATCGATCTTCGCGGCCTCTTCACGTGGTTATGGCCGCGCTTCGCCGACCCCGTCTATGTCGGCTCGCCGCTCGACATCGACTCTTGCGGCTTCTTCAGGCAGCTGTGACCGTCTTTCGTCGACTCCGTCTTCATCGGCGTGTTGCACTCCATCGCCACCTTTGGTGGCCTCTGTGTGTGTGGATGACAGCTCCTCGTCGGCACCTGATTGTACCTCGATCTCTCCAGTCGTGCCCCTTTCTGCGCATGAGATAGCGCAGCTTCGATGCCTGCTTGATGCTTGGGACTCTTCATCGACAGGTTCTGCTGGTTCTGCGACTGAGTTTTCTGGCATTGAACGACCGCCTCCTCCTTCTCCAGGTACATCCCCATGGCTTCTTGATACTGGAGCTTCTTTTCATATGACTCCTGATTCTTCCTTGTTGCATTCTGTTCGACCTGTCGACCCTCCTGTTCGTGTTCTTACTGCCGATGGTACCCCCCTCCCCGTCATTAGTCGAGGCATTCTTAATACTTCCTCGTTTCATGTTCCTTCTGTTGCGCATGTTCCTCAACTTAATATGCAACTCTTTTCTGGTAGTCAGATCGTCGACTCTCGTTGTAGCATCACTCTCGACTTTGATTCCTGTTCTGTTCAGGATCGTCGCACCGGCACTATGCTTGGTGCTGGCCCCCGCCGCCATGATGGCCTCTGGGAGCTTCACTGGCTTCGTCTTCCTTCTGATGCCACCGTCGCCAGTTCCTCGACATCTGTAGCCGTCGCTACTAGCTCTTTTCAGCAGTGGCATCATCGTCTTGGACATTTATGTGGTTCTCGACTCTCGTCTTTAGTTCATCGTGGTGTTCTGGGGTCTGTCTCCGGAAACGCTTCTTTGGATTGTCAGGGCTGTCGGCTTGGTAAGCAGATTCAGCTACCGTATCCTCACAGTGAGTCTGTGTCCGAGCGTCCTTTTGATCTTGTTCACTCTGATGTTTGGGGTCCAGCTCCCTTCCCCTCGAAAGGGGGTCATCGCTACTATGTGCTCTTTATAGATGATTTTTCTCGTCACACTTGGATATATTTCATGTCTTCTCGTAGTGAGGTCTTGTCTATCTATAAGAAATTTGCTGCCATGGTTCGTACCCAGTTCTCCACTCCTATTCGTGTGTTTCGTGCAGATTCTGCTGGTGAGTATATCTCTCATTCACTGCGCGCTTTTCTTGCTGAGGAGGGTACTCTTGCTCAGTTTTCTTGTCCTGGTGCTCATGCTCAGAATGGTGTGGCTGAGCGCAAGCATCGTCACCTTCTTGAGACGACTCGTGCGTTGATGATTGTCGCTTCTCTCCCGCCTCACTTTTGGGCTGAGGCTGTTTCCACTGCCACCTATCTCGTCAATATTCAACCCACTGCTGCTCTACAGGGTGGTATTCCTCTAGAGCGCCTCTCTGGTCATCCTCCTGATTACTCGGCGCTTCGTTCGTTTGGTTGCGTTTGTTATGTTCTTCTTGCCCCTCGTGAACGCACCAAACTGATCGCTCAGTCTGTTGAGTGTGTCTTTCTTGGATACAGTGATGAACATAAGGGCTATCGGTGTTGGGACCCCGTTGGTCGTCGGATGCGCATTTCTCGTGATGTCACGTTTGATGAGACGCGTCCTTTCTATCCTCGCCCCACCTCCTTGACCTATCCGATGGAGGATATCTCCTTTCTACTTTTTCCTGACACACCTCCCTCTGTTCCTATTGATCCTCCTTCGGGACCTACTATTGCTGATGTCTCACCTTCGACCCCGTTGTCTTCCTCCCCACCTAGTTCTCCTCCTTCTTCTCCTGATCCTCCACCCACCTCACCGTTGTCTCCTTTTCCCTTCCATTATTCTCGTCGCTCTCATGTTCCGGATCCTCCTCCTGATGTCCCTTCTTCTTCTTCTTCCGATATGTCTTGTTCTTCTGACGAGATTCCCTCTCCTCTTCCGGCGACTCGTCTTCATCGTCCACCTGATCGTTACTCTCCTAGTCAGTACGGTCTCTCTGTTGCCCTCGAGCCGACTTCTTATCGGGATGCTGAGCGTCATCCCGAATGGCAGCTTGCCATGGCTGAGGAGATTGCTGCGCTTGAGCGCACTGGCACCTGGGATCTTGTCTATCCCCCTCCCGGTGTTCGTCCCATCACGTGCAAGTGGGTCTATAAAATTAAGACCCGCTCTGATGGATCTCTTGAGCGCTATAAAGCACGTCTTGTGGCTCGTGGCTTTCAGCAGGAGCATGGCCGTGACTATGATGAGACTTTTGCCCCTGTGGCTCATATGACCACTGTGCGCACTCTTCTTGCTGTTGCTTCTGTCCGACACTGGTCTGTGTCTCAGCTTGATGTTCAGAACGCTTTCCTCAATGGTGAATTGAGTGAGGAGGTTTACATGCAGCCTCCTCCTGGGTATTCTGTTCCCGATGGAATGGTTTGTCATCTTCGACGTTCTCTTTATGGCCTGAAACAGGCCCCTCGTGCCTGGTTTGAGCACTTTGCCTCTGTGGTGACTGCTGCTGGTTTCTCTCCCAGTGCTCATGATCCAGCGTTGTTCGTTCACACTTCTCCTCGTGGCCGCACTCTTCTCCTTCTCTATGTTGATGATATGATCATTACTGGTGATGATCCTAAGTATATTGCCTTTGTTAAGGCTCGTCTTCGTGATCAGTTTCTTATGACTGATCTTGGTCCTCTCCGCTACTTTCTTGGGATTGAGGTCTCCTCCACTTCTGATGGCTTTTCTATCTCTCAGGAAAAGTATATTCAGGATCTTCTTGCTCGTGCTGCTCTCGGGGATGAGCGCACTGTTAAGACTCCTATGGAGCTTAATGTTAAGCTTCGTCCTACTGATGGTGATCCTCTTCCTGACCCGACGCGTTATCGCCATCTTGTTGGGAGTCTTGTTTATCTTGCTGTCACTCGTTCTGACATATCTTATCCTGTTCATATTCTAAGTCAGTTTGTCTCATCCCCTACCACTGTTCACTATAGTCATCTCCTTCGTGTTCTTCGCTATCTTCGTGGCACGATCACTCGTCGCCTTTTCTTTCCTCGTTCTAGCTCCCTCCAGCTTCAGTGCTACTCGGATGCTACGTGGGCAAGTGATCCTATGGATCGTCGTTCCCTTTCTGCTTACTGTGTGTTTCTTGGTGGTTCGCTCATTGCTTGGAAAACGAAGAAACAGACAGCGGTTTCCCGTTCGAGTGTTGAGGCTGAGTTGCGAGCTATGGCCTTATTAACTGCTGAGGTGACTTGGTTACAGTGGTTGCTTGCGGATTTGGGGGTCTCTGTTACGACACCCACTCCAGTTTTGTCTGACAGTACAGGTGCTATCAGTATTGCACGTGATCCGGTAAAGCATGAGCTTACCAAACATATTGGTGTTGATGCTTTTTATACACGTGCTCAGGTGCAGGCTCAGGTTATTACGCTTCGGTATGTGTCTTCATAGTTACAGTTGGCGGACTTCTTTACAAAGACACAAACTAGAGCGCAGCATGATTTCTTACTCTCCAAACTCAATGTTGTGGATCCACCATGATTTTGAGGGGGGGGGGTGTGTTAGATGTATATATTTGTATATTGTAGTTTCCACATATGTTAGGGGGCTTCCTACATATTTGCACTGTACCTGTATTATATATTGTGGCCTTTGGCCTCAGATAATACAAGTTGCATATCCCTAACAGTTAGAACCTTCCTAGAGCTTACTAAAATAGTGAAAGATTCTCCTGATACAATTTCCGTGCTGGTAAGCTTGGTGGAAGCATCTTGATTGACTTGACTAGTTGACTTCAGTCATGGTCGTCCATGGGCGTGGCTCCAGGCAGCCACTTGGTGGAAGCTTCATTGAACCAAATGGGTATACACATATATTCAGTCCAAGTTGTAGCCAAAGTTGGTACGTAGCTATATCCCAAATCAGAATATTTGATCCCAAGTGGACTGTAGGGACCACCGGGAAAAATGATTCGTCACGTCGTCCGCCTAGGACGGCTCAGGAGATCTTCGTCGATGGTTCATCCTTCTTTGTCGTCTTTAGGGCGGACGTGGCCTTTTAAAATCGTTCGGCGAGTTCCCCTCTACAACCAACAACGTTTCCCGTCTGCAACCAACAACGTCAGGCCGACTCTGGAAGGAACGGCAGCAGCGGGCGTTTTGTACTGTCCGAAGGTTGAAGATGAAGAACACATCTTATTGATTTCGATGTAATTTTTATTTTTGTTGAGGTGTTTTGTACTGTTCGCTGTTTTTTAATGCCAAAGTCATATTCGCAAAAAAAATGTCTTGCCTCCCATAACCCAGTGTGGGACCCACACACTCCATGGCCGGTGCTCCCGTCCCTCCGACGTAGGACGCCGCGAGACATGAATGGAAGTGAAACTTTCTTGCCCTCGACAGACTGACTAGGGAAAATACTGGGCCAACCACCATGTCTCTATGCATGTTTTCACCACACACCCAGGAACATACACCTCTATTCTCTAACAAGCGGGACAAGCAAAGGGTAGGCCCACATTGGAAGGCAAGATTGGAAGGCCCACATAGCAAGTCCTATATGGAAATCCTCGGAATCTTGCAACAATGTTTTTTGTAGATATATACCGAGAATATACCGCACTAGGAAACAAGTATTTAAGAAGCGAAAATTATTGTTCTTTCTAGGACCACAAAATTCGATAGTTTGGAAGAAAACAATGTGATGCACATGCTTTGTTGATGCGGCTAACTGGCTAAGGGGACCCAAACAGGGGCGGACCCAGAGCAAAATCGACCCTGGGTCACTCTATAAGTCACACATATATTTCAGCTAAATCGATTTAGGGGTGTCATATACTACAAATGACTAAAAATTAGCAAAGAACTGGGATTTTACCGGGTGTCCCGTGACACCTTCTAACATAAGGTAGGTATGCCCCTGGACCCAAATGACTTTAAGACTTGTGGATTCATCTGCTCAGATTTATGTACGAAAGAGAAACTCACACGAATCAGATTAGATGAAGAATCTACTAAATGACAATGGAATTTAAGAACCCCCGATAGGGTGAGAGGGTCCATGCATGCTCACATTTGGAATTTAAGAACCCCCTTCCGACCTGACGACTACAAGAAACACCACATCATAGGCAAATAACAATATGATCATAGCAGGGGCCTCGAGGAGGTGAAAGTACGCTAGGTTCCATAGTTATGCAGAATCCATAAAGATATAGGTATTTTATTAGAGATCAAATTCTCCTTCAGACTCCATAAATATCTAGGTACAATGGAGTACAGAAAGGAGGTAAATAAATGCTGATTGGAGGGTTGCGACTCGGCACCCTTGTCGGTGGAGAGATCTTGAAAGGAGTGAAGGGTAGATATTATTCGAGAGTGTTCGGTAACTCAAAGCTAGATCGAGCGATTATGTGTATGACCACATCAACATCACAATTCAACAGCTCATACATCGCATAACCAACAAGGTTCATGATGATAAATGGATTTATTTTACTCATGGACCGGAGAATTATGACTACATAGGGTCGGTCCATAGATTTTGGGGGCAATAGGGCAACACGACATCAAAGTCTTTGTTTAAAGTGAAAGAGCTTCCGTAATGTAGGGGGCAATCCTCCTACTGCATAAAATTCTTTTAAAATATTTTAATGCCTGCCAAGCTCTGCCACTTGTTCACACATAAAAGATATAAAAAATATTACTTGTTCACACATAAAAGATATAAAAAATATTACTAGACGGTCTACATGAATGTTACTGCACATGAAGTGAGGGGGAAGCTAGCCGGGTAGCAGAGTTTTGTACATATCGGAAAGTTAGCCGCGAGCTTTTGGATCCACTACTTGATTTTGATGCCACGGCTAGGTCGAAACCTGAAAGTTCACGGCTTAACAAACATGTTTGTCTTAGATATTGATCATACATGTAATCTCTGGATTATCTAATGAAATATATGTTTACTTAAAAAAAAATGCGGCAAGATGTGGCCATAGCAGCCAAGGTTTGCAGTGGCCCTTTTCTTTACCAATCGGGCTTTTTTACTCTGTACGCCCAGTTACCGACTATAGCCAGGAATCTCTGTCTTTTTCTGTCCTAGAGATCGAAGATTCTTCTTCTCACAAACTTATAGACCGTGCATATAGATATGGAGCCGATCTTGGAACTGTTTAAGCCGAACCAGTAAGCATGTTCCCCGGTGCCGCGTTGCCGAACGCTCTGTAACCGAGGCAGACACACAACAGGTAGAACATTGTGGTCATGGAGATGCCTGTGAGGTGTTCTTACTCTAACAGCAACACAATAGGCAGGTCCATGATTAGGCGAGCCGACTTCCTATGTGATATTTTGTTTTCAGTTTTCTCTCACATCCCAAACGTAAAAACAACACACAAAAGGTGGTGGTGTGCTCGCATAACTAGGCTACCTATTTTTCTTTTGGCTTGGTTGTTATTTGGAGTTTCTATTTATAGTCAAGCCTTTAATTCATAGGAGGAGCTCATCACAACTTGGTCACTAATGTTTTGGAGCGTGATTGGCATTGTGAGTAGTGGTGCATGCAACACGGGTGAAGTCATGCCATTATTTTGATCCAGACCAAATAGAGAGAAGAAAAAAAAGGAAAAATACTTTGGCTGTATTCATAGCAATTGAATGACTGTAAAAAGTTGGTCATGTGTATCGGCACGGGGCAGATCAAGGTGAACCAAATGGATATAGAAAACATAAATTTGAATAGTTATATAAATCAAAGCCATGATCAATCTGACTCGTCGAATAATGTAGCATACCCACAACAAGCTAGATCGACAAGTGCTTGTAAGGTCAAAACTCAGCCTAATAGAAGTAGAGAACACGCTATAGGAAGAGAAACACATTGCGATGTTGGAGGGAACTGATATTTAGCCTTCTCACCGTCAAGGCCGTTGCAAGAATAGCAATGACTTGCTGATTACGGAGTGGCGAGTGAAAACCCTGCACGAAGCCCCATGTCATGGTAGTCTTCCTCCCTCAGTTGTGTATCGACATAGGGCATATATAGGTGAGCCTAATGGATCTAGAAACCATGAATATAAATAAGAGCCAGGGTAAGACGGACTCATCTAACAATTTAGCATATACCCACAACAAGCTAGATCAACTCGAAGGCATGGGCGGTAGAAAGTTAGCAACCTTGCTAATATAAGAAGAGAATAAGTTAATGTGAAGCAAAACTATACCGTGATGTTGGAGGGAACTTCTATTTAGCCGTATCACTAGCTAGGCCGCCTTAAGAAGGATATGTTCACTCCATGTGGATGGAAGCGTAGTTTTCAGATCTGTGCTCCATTGTCTAAGCGTGGCATTTTCATAGTAAATGCGCTACTATGTAATTTGTGCTGTCTTCTCGTGGTATTTTTGTTTAGCTGTGTATGTTCGGTGTAAAAAAAATTGTATGTACCACCACTCCACACTGGGGAGATACCCAAAAGGAGCTGACAGTGACCAACGAACAAGGAGGGATGCGTAGAGTTTTGTAGGAAAGCACTGAACCTGCAAACAAGGTACTTGTCGAAATGAGGTATTAGCCGGCCTATGCATCAATTGATGCACACAACCCTTTTATTGCATAGTTTCGAAATTTTTTAAAGCAAAGAGTATAATGTTAATTATTACAAAACTCATGGATCACTCAAAGTAAAAACGAAAATGAGCCACCTAAACCAGAAAACCACAGCTCTCTTAAGCAACATCTATCCCTATTAGAATGCCGCCATCCAGCCTAATTGTAAAAAGCATGTGCGACTATTTCCAAACGGCAACACCCAATATGCATAGGCTCTCACTGGCCTTCTAGAAGAAGATAAAACCACATATGAATCTAGTGTGTAGCCGTGCAAATATGATGAGTTTAAAATACCATGCTACTCTACGTACAGTTGGTATGATCTAATAGGGTCTATTATTAGTCCCTTATGGCAATCATAAGCTAGATCCCTTTTAAAAAAATAAAAAATCAAATTATCTTCTCAATACTACTCCCTCTGTTTGGGATTATAAGTCCCGCACGGATAACTAGATTGCTAATTTAAACAATAAATTATAAATAGTATAGTATAAAAATTATACCATTAGAAACTTTAGAGGTTATATTTTCTAATGATATAAATTTTGTGATATATAAGATATATTTTGTTGGTCAAATTAACAACCTAGGTATGCGCGTAGGACCTATAATCCCGAACAGAGGGAGTAATAATTAACGTGGGCTTCGTGGCGATTCTGAGATACGTGTCCTCTAATCATTAGCTTTTGAGCAATTAATGGTAATATGTACTCATGTGAGGAAATGAGGTGCTCGATGCCAAAATCTGGATATGCATGATACCTTTCACTTACTCGGAAGCCACGCTCAAACCTTTGGGGCTTCCTCTTGTGCATATGAAAAAAACACAAACTAGCACTTTTCACACCCTCTTGCTAGGCTCCAAAATGTGAAAGAATGGAAGAGTGGGGTGTGTGTGGGCTGGGGTGGTGTCTTATATACCCCCCCCCTTTAACACCGGTTCATGCCACGAACCGGTGTTAAAGGGGGGAGGGTTGCGCGGGCCACTGCTGCAGGGACCTTTAACACCGGTTCGTGGCATGAACCGGTGTTAAAGGGGGGCTCCTTTTCTGCCGCAGGGGCCACGCTGGTACGACCCGCCTTTTAACACCGGTTCTTAGCCCTTTTTCGGGATCAACAAAAGACCTTGTTTCCACTAGTGTCTGCGAACTTGTGACCTTCTCACAGGGGAATTGCTTCATGACCATATCGATAATTAATAGAGAGCGATTGAAGCTTGGACTTCTCACAACCTTGTTGAAAATGACACGAGATTGGTTTCTGTTGGAATTGAGCTTTCCAAAGATACGCCCAGCATCTTTAACGAGTGAGCTACTACTATCAACACAAATGTCGGATGCTGCTTCAATTTCCAGGATCTCCCAAAGTTCCATGGAGTTTACTAGAAGTAGCAGATGCCTCAACTTTTGCGATCTAACTGTAGGTGCTGGGAAATTCTAAACGTGCTCATTCCATGTCACAAGAAGACCGGATTCGAAGATGACAACCATTACAACCAATTAATCTGAGGTGGTCTTTGGGCTTGAGACACCTAAAGCCGGAACTTTCCGCAGGAGCTTTTTGAGGCCCCAAAATCGGAACTCCACAATCAATGAAGTCATATTGACCACAGGATCTTATAATTTTGTTTCTTCGTATGAGATTAATAAAATGCATAATTCCCTACACTTCTCAATTGTGTATTTAGGTACACTGATACGTCGACATTATTATTACCTTTCGTGCCAAACAGACGAACTAACTTTTTTAAAATAAAGCAAAATATTTACTACAATTTCTATTGGTTAATAAAATGTGCTTACCACAATAACCTAGAAGCTAAAAGAAGAAGAATAGCCTAGAACACTTTCTAGGAGATACACAAAATCCTGCTCTCTTCGTATTACATCACCCCAAATTCGTGCCACGGCCAACCCCAAATTCTTGCCTCCTTTGAGATTGTGGCACACAGGTTATTTAGGGGGTGCCTCTGTTTAAATCTAAATCCTGGCTCGTTCCCTGCCCTCAAATCGACTAGGTACATTAAATAAAAGAGAATGACAACCATTTCCGAAAAAAAGAACATATCATGGGGCAGGGGTAAAAGTTTCTTCAGTCTCGTTGCTGCAGCGAAAACCGGGCCAAGCAATGATTCTTTCCAACTTGGGTTCTGCAACAGAAGTTGCAAGTTACAACACTGTATATCAATACAACTCATAATAACTCCATGAAATGCTGAAAAAGGTTCCACATGCACATTGTAAAGCCAAGGATAGAGATGTCACCGAGCACTTATGAATGTCGTCGCGGCCGCATACCAGCATCCCATTGAGCATGTCAGTAGCTTGAAACACTCCCCCACCGTCACTTCTCTGAAACCGCCGAGATAACTAAGATTCTGGTGCGAATGAATTGCCCATTTCCAGCAGCTAGCAGTTACGGCTAAGTAGATATTTATTAATTACCTTGTAGTAATCGACAGCCAAGAAGTTAGCCCAACGGTGGCCGGCAGCAGCATAACATATGTGGAGGACGTCCATCAGCCCTCGCGAGTGTTCCTTGCAGGCCGATCGTTTATCCGGGTATGTGCGGAAATAGTTCACAAGAACCAATGATTTGGTTCTATCCCTGAGGATCGGCGACTCCGAGCGGTTGCTGCACCAACGGGAGTCCATGCCAGCATCACCATCTATACATTATTATCTCACCGAGTATAACTTGTTAATTAAGTAGTATAGTAGCAGAAATAATCTTATGGAATAACTAAGTATAACCTATAAGCTTACATTGGTTTTCGACCATGTAGTTCCATTGGTAAGCTATTTCTTCGCTCGACTCTTTGGAACGATTAGAGGTGAACACGAGGAGGCGGTGGTTGAGCTTAATCATGTCGCGGACACGAGGCCAGTCCTCTCCATTCCGCGGCATCAATGATACAGGGAACCAGTATCTCATTAGTCCGGTCTTGTTGAACAACATGGACAGGCCATGATGAGATTTAACATGATCCTCGAGAATGAGAGTTACGATCTCCGATGGATGTGTCACCAGAAAGGCCTCTATCACTCTCATGGTATTTATGGCGGGTTCCTGTGGAAATTTAATTAATGTGCATACCGAAGAATAAAGAGCATGTAGTAGTATGTCAATAGCTCTGAGCTCACTCACGAATGCCGTGGGCTCAAAGCACGTCCCTAAAAACGAATGGCACAACCATATATCGTCTTGGTAGTCGTACACATCCAGCATCAGACCCCGGACGCCGTTCTGCCAGCCAAGATTCAGATACAGATTAAAAGTGCAAAGTTGTGAGAAGGTATGTACTCCAAACAAACAGATCACAAAGCAATAGTTCGTACTAATAACTGGTCATTGACTAAATCTTCTTGGTTGTGCAATGTGTAGCGTGGGTTCTCGGTTGTTGAGAATGAGTTGTGCGTCGTCAGGAACGCGTACTTGTTGAATGGCAATGAGTTGTCCTGGAGATCAAGAGAACACTAATCCCTTTAATTCGCACGTGAAGATGAACACTGGGTTTATACCACGCTTTTCTTTCAATATTGTCGGCATGAAAATATTTTCTGGACAAGCCATTCCATGTATAACTGATAAAAAACCAAGTGCGCAACACCACTTACAACTATGTTGAACGCGTTGGTAGCTGTTGCCCGGACGCAAGTTTTAACACCGGCACAGTCTTGGCAAATTAGTCCGGACCTGCACATTTTATCTGACCAACAATTATCCCCAACCTGCAAATGTCCGGTTGAGGTCCATCAATAAGGTCAAGCAGATGCGGTCTTTAAAAGACTATATTTTTTGATATGTTTTTAGAAGAAATGGCTGAAAACACAAACCTCTTGTCCACGGTTCATCCAACGGTACATAAGATAAAATGTGAGGAACCATAATATGCAATATGAAGTTCTCACTCTCAAATGTACCAAATAGTTTCTTCGATCTTCTGAATTTCAAAACACAAACAAAATTAGGGATTGGTTTGAATTGCACGTATTTAAAACATAGTGCACTAATAGGGAATTTTGGTCGCACACAAAGTCAACTCCAATTAAATGTGTCAGAATTCAAGCCATGAACTGAGACTAACCCTTGGCTCCACTCATGGGGCTGCGGATCCAGAAACCAACAAGAATCCATCGCATAATTATAGGCGCTCAAGGTACCCAACATGCCAATGCTAGTATCATACCCAATGAAAGCCCAAGATAGTGTTCAATGACCCCCCTACTATGCTTGGATCTATCACGTGGACCGTGGTCCGAAAGTCAATATCGAGCCATCGCAAGACTCGTGAGGTACACGACGCCTTTAACCCAAAGGAGGAAACAAAATCATCAGAGGGCAACGGTACAGGAGATAGAAGCCTAGCAAGAAGGATCAAGAAGAAAATCCCTATAGGAACCTTTGCAACCAGACACCAACTATTCTACCAACATTGTGAGACCTGTATAGTGTAAAACGTTCTCTATGATTGGGGCCATAAAGACTGATATGAGAGGGGCTAAGTAGAATGATACCTAGATATTTTCCCTCTACCTCCACTACGGAGAATATCCCAATGTATATATAAAGAGCACCACCCACCTCATGAGTTGTGAGAGGATATGTGAAGAAAGAGAGAGAGATGATAGGAGATCCTCCTTACCTCTCGCCGGTTGACCCACCGTCCATCTGTGGCCACTCTCTTCCCTTCTTTCTATTCTGCCTGACCCATGCCACCCCCACCCGACCGCATTCCTCGCCATGGATGGGAAACTTCATCACAGGCAAGACCCAACACGATCTACCTTGCGCATGTCATGGATCCCACAACTTACATTGAGGACAACTTCCCTATGTCACGGGGCTCTTAGGCCCCTGCTAGTTCTACCTCCCATGGAACGTTGATCCTTCCAGCACCCACAAGATCTTCTTCCCTCACATCTCGGCATTCTGGACCTACTTATCTGGCAACCATCCTCACATTGCCACTCCCTTGGGCCCCTTCCAGGGCAACTGAACTCGTAGTGCGACACTCTTTGGCCTCTGTGGGAGCTGCCATGCATACGCCAAGTTACACACACACTATGTCGTGACATGTTCCTGCTGATCCAAAGCCACCAAGTTGTTATACCTTCACCATACCGGCTCACATTACCGTTAATAAAAATTCTTTAGGTTAGTCTAATACCCGCACTGCGGCAAACAACATTACCACCAGTCAAAAAGTCAAGTCGACAGTGCCCCTCGTGTAGAGGCCCAGCTAGACTGCTCTCCTCATCCGCGATACTTCTCAATATCCACACCCCTCATCTTAGTCGAGCCATTCTAGTTGACACTAAGCCTCATGGGATCGGGAAAGAGTTAAACTAGGTGACTAGGTCAGGATGGAGTGTCCTGGCCTCCTCTGCTATCACCTAGATGAATCCACCTTCCAAACCGCTATAACTTGTTACCATCTGGGGACTCGTTTCGCCTCTAGTTGGCCCCAATCGGGGGGGGGGGGGAGTCAAGCAATTAGCCTTGTCTAGAAGGTTTTCTTTCGAACATCCTTCTATCTCGGCACCCGGCAGGACCAAATCCTGTCTCACCATGGAAGACTCAAGATGGTCAAGACCTAGTGCATCAACCTTGCTCAAGGGCCAGGGTCTGTCGGGTCGCAATGATGTGACAGAAGTTGAGTTTATTCGCATTAAGGTGGTTAAATTCAATAGGAAAAAAATGAGGATCTCCTTCGAGCAGAGCATCATGTCAAGATACTAAGAGATATTTTTGAAGAATACATGAAGTACACCGCCGGGACTACCAGTCGCACCCCACAAGATAAAACATATCCAAGATATATTCCTAGGGATAACAAGCTAGGAAGTTGACGAGCGCCAAAAACCCGTCACACACCAAGAGAAACTCGCCCGAGGATCCCGAGGTGGAAAGCCACACCATATGATCCATTTGGCGGGGGTAGAAACCATCTTGAAGACCCACGCCTTCAGCGAAGGCAAGGAAACAACCAAAAACAAGTCGGAAGAGCATCACCTAGAAATCTCTGAGTGCGAACACCAGCGTATGAGGATCCACGTTGAACATCAAAATGACCAAGAGTAGGCCCCGTAGTGTAGAGCACGAGATGAGGTAGTTATAAACTAGGCCACGTAAGGAAAACACAAAAGAAAAAAAGGAAAAGGGAGAAATAATTAAAAACAAAATTTTCCTAGGTAAAAGTATTCTTGGATCGACGGAAACAGGTTCGGGGTATAAATAAGAAAAGTGAACAACACGGAGAGACTGACCACTAGAGCCCGAATCCAAAGGTGTAATGTTTGCCATAGAAGATAGTTCGGCGTTGACGTCTTCTTGTTTAGATGCGTCTATGGTGTTTCCATCTTCGGCTGAAAGAACACAAGGCAATATGTTTCAACAAGATGCGAACTCGATTCCTCTAACAACAAGCACACAAAGAAGTGAACAGCAAGGAGAGACTGCTCACTATAGCCAAGATCCAAAGGTGTAAGGGCCTCCGTAGATGATGTATGGTTGATGGCAACGTCTTCTTGTGAAGATATTTCTAC
The DNA here is from genome assembly GCA_910589765.1 of Avena atlantica. NCBI lineage: Eukaryota > Viridiplantae > Streptophyta > Magnoliopsida > Poales > Poaceae > Avena > Avena atlantica. The sequence continues at coordinate 5,983,225 of OU342733.1, forward strand.
GGCGATCCCATCACCGGGTGGAAAAACAAAGAGAATTTTTTTTAATGATAGGTGACGTCGATTCCTGCACGAAAAAGCATACGTAACAAACATGAACAACAAGCAGGGACTTACCACTGTGGCCAGGATCCAAAGGTTTAATCGTTGCCGCAAAAGATGGTTGGTCGATGGCAGCGCCTTCCTGTGAAGGTGGTTCTATGGCGATTGCATCGCCAGCTGAAAAAAAGAACATTGCAATATATATTTTTCAATGAGATGTGAAGTCGATTCCTCTAAGAAGGAACAAGAGTACATAACAAAAGTGAACAGGAAGGAAAGACTAACCACTAGAGCCCTGATGGAATATTGTAAAAGAGTAACACGAAAAGACACGGCCAACCACATCGACAATGAGGCAGAAGGCAGCAAGGTAGGAAATGATGAAGGCTGCTGACAAGGTAACATACACGTATGCAATCGTGCAGTAGATGGAGTAGATGGTTTGGGCAGTGCGCCACACCGACAAGGCGACGCTCGGGCTGTCGTCGAGATGCACGAGAAGCAAAGACGTGTCGCCGTGCAATTTGCAGATGCCGGTGCTCAGGAAGAGGGCTGATCTAGTGACTAAGATGTAGAACTGGCTACTTGCCTGATGAACTATGATGGCATACGTGTTATCGCGGAGGGGATGTCTAATTAATACTACGAACAGAACGGCGAGTTCTTGTGCACATCTTACAAGGAAAATTGAGAAGGCTTCCAGGGAGGTGGCCATGGGCAAACCAATCGAGAGGCTGTGTGCTGGTTTACAATGCTTTTGCTGTTTTATATCTTTCGGAAGAAGGAGGTCTCATTTCTTCTAGAGTACGATTTTGAAACTTTGTGCCAACTCAACCTTTTAGGAATTATTATTTGATGTACATATATTAATATAGGAACTAGCAAATGAGCGATGAAGTCAACTATTTGAGAATTATTGTATGTACACGATAAGATAGTTAATTCGTTAGAGTAGATGGACGATCATGACCGGTTAGACTAGTCATATATTGTGGGGAGTAATTTAGACGGTTGACATGAATATGTTACTTGTATATCTTACCGACTTCATAATGGGTAGTAACTTAGGCTTTTTACAATAGGAGGTTCTTATCGTGGTAGCATAGGTAAACTAACTATGTGACACTTGCACCATAGGCTTTTTACGATAGGGAGAATGGTGGACCAATTGCACCATAGCCAAAAATTGATGACTAGCCCAATCACATGCCTACATGCCACCAAAATCATTAAATATAGATATAACATTTAAGAGACAACCTCTCTTAAGCATTTTTTTCATATCATAATATTGTAAGAGACACTCTATTGTGAAAGGTCTTATGTATTGTATCATACACGGTCATATTTATTAGGTGGTATAATCATCTTGTCTTAGGGTGTGATGTTATGATAACATACATAGTAAGATATAACTTCTGTATAGAACCACTGGCAAAAAGAATGGCTATCCCAATCCATTCATCCATGTCATGAAATTCATTAAATGTAGATACAACTTTGAAAAGACATTGTTGAAGAGGCCATGTCTCAAGTATTTATTTCCTTTAGAATAAAGAGATGTGCTTCGGTGTCCCCCCTCTCCTTCAAACTTAAAAAACTGAAAATACAAGGACATATAGGATTGGTCGATACCCCTTCCTTCCTCCAAACAAAAGGGGTATCAGCTAATCATGGTCATCCCTGTATTTTCAGTTTCTTAAGTTTAGAGGAGAGGGGGGGGGGACACCTAAGCAAAATTCATGAACCAGCCTCTATCATGCTATTGCCCAAGCGATAAATGCTCCTTACATATGCATGCAGGTTAATTACTTCAACCAACATAGCATTTCTCTGACTTTTTCTCCTAACAATCCAACAACTAAGTTTAATTTGTTATTCTCAAGGATAATGGAGTAGCTTCGGGCAGGTAGGTGTCCAAAAGAAAGACTTGAATGTACTTTGAGTCAGTCAACAATTCAATGCAAACAATCGGAGTCGTGTTTAGGTAACATGTCAGTGTATGTCTGAAATTTCTGCCAATACATCGGCTTTTCATATTGAATTTGATCGAGTAAAGAATTTTCAATCATGGGCAATAACTTAATCCTCTTAATTGATGTTTGTTGTTCGACATTAGAAAACTAACTAAACAATTGTGTTTAATTTGCATGTTTAACAAAACATGACATGCTAACGGCAAGTTGGATGTCCGCAACACGAAACGATAGGGTTGTATCCCAATTCAGGGTGTGGGGCCCTCAAGGTTACCCAGGAAAGTGGGTTGGGGTGCAGTGTGCTCCTTTTACTGCTTCACCTCCCGATCAAGAGGACACATTTATTCTCTCCATTCACTGGCACCAGTTAGGGGTGGATAAAATCTTAAAACACCCAAACCGTACAAACCAGTTAATTTACCACTAGTTCACTTTTCTACACAAATTGAATATAATCTGGGTTTCCAATCTAGTTTAAAAAAATGAACTGACCCAAATCGATCAATCTGAACAAACCGCAGTTGTCCACCCCTAGCACCAGCCAAAGAGTTGTGGCAACGAATGTGTACACGCCCACAAAAAAGATGGTGGTGGACCCGCGGTCTACCAATGGTAAATGGCACATGAATAGTTTACCAGGAGTCTCTCTCTCTCCAGAGGGCTTTTATTGCAAAGAAAGTAATTTCTTAGAACATTTTGCAAAATGCAAAAGTTTGGAAATTAAATATCAAGAAAGATTATATGAGTGCACATGGATTTGAAGAGTGAGTCGCCTTGCATGTGCAAAGCTACTCTCACCTATATATCAAAAGCACAGGCAATCATATCATATCATAAACTGACACTCGAACAAATCATCCTACACAACATAATTTCAGTACCTGGACGACAGAAATTTCAAGATAAGGATGTTCATTAGTATAAAAAGGCTCTTTTCACCGTACTACCGAGCTGAGGTGAGAAGTATGAAATGAAATCTGACCGTATATTCAAATGGGTACTATAGACCTTTTGTTTCGCAAGATTGGACTTGCAATATATTCCGGTACACTACAGCACGCGACGGCTACGCCGACGGCAAAAAGCCCTCGGCGTAGCAAGCTTTGCCGTCGGCATACGATACGCCGAGGGCTGCCGTCGGCGTAGCCCCCTCGGCGAAGGCCTCCCTAGGCGGAGCAAAAACGGCCGTCGGCGTAGCAGAAAACCGTCGGCGTAGCTCTACGCCGACGGCCGAGGCGGGCCCGTCGGCGTAACGGCCGTCGGCGAACGGCGGCGCTGCTGTTAGACGGACGCTAACGGCGCACCGTATACGCCGACGGCCCTACCCTCGGCGTATGGTGGCCACGTGGCACCCGCTGGGCCTCCCCAGGAAGGGGCTACGCCGACGGCCTCGCCCTCGGCGTATGTGGACGCGTGTCCACCGCCTGGCCCTCCCAGGCTGGCGCTAGGCCGACGGCCGACCCTCAGCGTAGTGGCAGGTGCTACGCCGACGGCAGGGCCCTCGGCGTAGCCCTGACCATATGGCACACGGCAGAGGGCTACGCCGAGGGTATTGCCGTCGGCGTATCACTTACACAGGTTTTTTTTTGAATTTTTCTCAGCAGCACTCACAGCAGCCATACATCATCCATGCATACATCCATACATCATCCATGCATACATCCATACAGCCATACATGCAGCACTCACAGCAGCACATCAGTCATACAAGATCACATATGGTCATATTAAACATTGTTCATATCACACATGCTTATATTAAACATTGTTTATACATCATCCATACATTGTTCATACATCATCACACATGCCTACAACTCTGGAGGAGAGGGGGTGTACCCGAGATCTCCCCTGGTGAAAAGTGGCGACCTCTGCCGAGGGTTGCGTCCAGTAGAATCAGCAGAAGAGCCACCTGGCGAGGGAGTAGGAGAAGTGTGAAACTCGGGAGAACCACCTGCAGAATGGCCAGGAGATGGACCATGGTCATGAAGCGGTGTGATCTGACGCCCATCCGGCGAGGCGTGGCCAAAGTGCCGGTTCCCAGAAGCTCCCGTTCCCTACATGTTGCCTACATGTTAGCAACTTGCGAGGCAAAGTAAAGCGATAACCAGTGGGTTAGCAAAGAACTTACCGGTGTCGATGCGTAGTAGGTCCTAGCGAAGCTGTCCTTCGATTGCAAAAATGGCATCGGACCTGGCATGGGAGGCACGGGCCCTAAATCTCTATTCTGGCCAGTTTGAATATTCACCATCATGGTCTGCAAGATAGTTTAGAAGTCAGGCCGTAGTACAACAAACGGGGGGAAGTGGGACTTGTATCTTTTGCAAAAATAAAGGTTCGGACTTACATTTACGTATTGCATGTAGATGGCATTCGCCTCCTGATGTTGCCGAAAGGCCACCTGATATTCCTCATAAGCGGCATCGTAGGCCGCGTCTAACTCAGGCTACAATTTCAAATACAAGGAATCTCGTCAGCGGTTAGCCATGCAGGAACAAAATTCATAAAGATGATGAAAACGAGAAAAACTTACATCCTCTCTGGATCGACGAGGCTGGCCACGAGGCGGGATAGGGGGGCCGTCGGCGGGGTAGGTAGCCTTGAGACGGCTGAAGCTCGTGCTGAGGGTAGGCTTGACCTTCTTATTCAGAATCTTGAGGCGTCCATGCTGCAATCCGTGCCCCGACAGGACCAACGACTCCTCGTCGATCTCCGCGTGAATGGGGTCATCCACATGGGGTGACGAGCCTTCACCATCGTGCTGTAGTTCCCCAAGTCGTTCTGGGCAGTGCCGAAGTACACGGGCAACGAGGGTTGAGGCTCCGAGTAATTGGGCTTCTTTCGCCGCATCATCTCATAGACGACGACGTCATGAATCACCTCCCCGGGTTGTGCCTCGGCCACCTGTATCGCGAAAAGAAAATATTATGCATATGAAGTACAAACATAAGCAGAAATGCACGCAGGTCGTTCCATGTATATACGTACCACCTTCCCCTTGAAGCGGTCAAAGTTGCAGTTTCCCGCGCAGTGCGTTCCACCATCGCCTCGGTTATCCGCGTTCCGCCTCGACAAGGCTGCAAACTCCTCGTCTTCTCTGAGCCACCTCGTCCTAACCAGCTCCTCCCATGCGAGTCGATGCGGCTCGGCCCAATCGGGGATAACCTGAAAATGCAATACTCAACTCCAGACAATGCAATGGCAACTTAGAAGCAATGTAGAATCTCATTGACATTTTACTCACCGACATGTACTCTTCTGGCGTCATCGAGTACTCAGGATTAGGGTTCCTACCGACAATGTCTTCCTTCCTGACCCTCACGCCCCTGTCAGCCCAGAAGTGGCTAGCGGCCGTGACCTTCTGGTTGTACCACACCTGGGGGGTCAACTTCACACAAGCCCCAAGCAAAGTCCTCTACGCCTTCTCCTGGTCCTCCTCGGCCACACGGTAAAAGCACTTCAATCATGCATAAGAGTCATGAGTTAGCACGGTGGGGTCATCAAGTATGAACATAACTCGAGAAATATGCCTTACCCAAAACTTGGTGATGACAGCATCAGCAGCTGTCGGAAAGCCCGGGACACGGGTAGTCTAGTAGTCCGCCCAAGTGGTAGCTAGCTTCCTGTCACCCTCGTGGGTAATGTGATAGCCCGGCCAGAACTTCCTAATCAGAGCTCCAACAAGGCTGTTAGGAAGGCGAGGCTTCGTCCCCGGAGGAAATGTCCAATTGCTGCACAATAATAAACATTAGTACACAATAATTATTTATGACCAATATGAAATAAAATGTTTTAAATTGCCAAATTAGTACACTTACCCAAGGCCATCTGGAATAATAAGGGCTTTCGCCTCCTGAGTCCTAGGCTCAAACTTCTCGTCAGGGACTCCCGATTCCCCACGATTCCGCAATTTCTTCGGCCCCACCAACTCGCGGCTAGTGTCCGCCTCCATATCGGTCCCCGCCTCCCTCTCGGTCCTCGCCTCCCTCTCAGACTCTGCCTCCCTCTCGGACTCTGCCTCCCTCTCGGCCCTGAAAGGCTGCTCTGTCAGGAACAACTCAGGAGCCACGTCGCCAGAAGCAGAGGGTGGTGGGTCAAAGTCCACGCCTCCTCCCGTGGCACCTCGTCCTCGTCCTCCTCGACCTCGGCCTCGACCCCGTCCTCCGCCAGCAGGAGCAAGATCGGGGTAACGCGGATTGGGATTTGGCTGTCTCCCACTCCGTGTAGCTCTTTTATTGCGCTGCTTCAGCGCATTAAGCAAGGACGAACTGGTTGCCTTGCCGCTGCTCATATTGTTCAATCACCTGCATTAAGTAAGAGAAAACAGTTAAGCACAAAGACATAATAAAATGTATACATAAAGAATAAAGGCATAATGCAATTAAGAAAACAATTAAGCACAAAGACAAAATAAAATGCATTAAAAAATAAATACTCACTATCATTTTCATTCTCATTCTCATTCTCACTATCACTATCTTTTGAGTAGAAATCTGGATTCTCATCGAAGGGTGTAGGCTCATCATCGTTGTCATTCTCGGTATGGAGCTTCTCGAGCATACTTATGTCATGTAGATTCACCACTGACTCACCCCGAGTTTCTACATCATTCCCAAGGTCCTCAAGATCAACCGGTTCTAAATCAAAGTGTCCGAAGTCCTCTTGCTCTTGATAGAAAATTCCCTCGTACGTTATAGGGTTAATGTTGTTGTAATCGTCCTCGGAGGGAATCGGTAGGTTACCATGTGGCTATACCTGGAACACGACTTCCCAGCCCTGGAGTTCCGCTTTCTGGCATGGGTAGGGCAAATAATAAACTTGGTTGGCTTGGTGAGCAACAACAAAGACGTCGGCTCCGCTATAGGTGGTTGAAGGCCTAACTTCAACTAACCCAATGGAAGGGGTACTTCTCAGTCCACCCCTTGGGTCAAACCAGTGGCACTTGAACACACCAAGATTGAGTTCGACATTCGTACGATTGAAGGTCAGCTCGTATACATTCTCTAACCTTCCGTAGTAATCAAGGGAATCGGCTCCTTTGGTGAACACCCCAGTATTTACCGTTTTTGCATTTGGTCGCCCTTTCTGGTGCGTCTCTGTATGGAAGCGAAACCCATTCACATCATACTTCTCATACTTCATGACGACACTGTTACAACGAGGAGGCGCCACCGAAATCCTGTCTCGAATCGAGGTAGAGCCAGGGAGAACCAAACCCAAATACGAATCCGCCGACTGCCCGATAAAAGCCATAAGCGTTACGGTCCAAAATATGCGAGACCACTAATGCATATTAAGTCGCGTAACGCTTACGGTCGGGATGACGCCTAGGTGACGCGACAGACTTGGTGATCTAGACACAAAAATAAAACCTAGGTACAAGAGAGGCGAACAGATTCTCACCCTCGACGGTAGAGGAAGTAGTCGATCAACCGAGTGTCGAGGTCGGCGACGAAACTCGAAGACGGGATCGAGGTGTCACCTACACCATCTCCCGCAACGACAGTCAGTCCGCCAAGGATGGTCACTCCCGAAACACTACAAAGTCTGTACATTGACATAAAGAGAACTCCTTAGTCACAACATGTATAATTAGGCTCATTCAAAAAATATTCTACTTCTCACATACCATTTCTAGTCCCATTTCTACCAATTCTATTTCTAAACAATTTTATTTCTATTTGTACCAATACATTTTAAACCTAAACCTAAACCTATTATATTTCTAAACAATTCTACCAATATATTCTACCAATATATTTTATTTCTATTTCTAAACCTAAACCTAAACCTATTATATTTTTATTTGTACCAATACTATTACAATTTTATTTGTACCAATATATTTCTAAACCTAAACCTAAACCGAAGAGGGGAGTGGACGAGGTACCTGTGGGGCGAAGGCGAGCTCGGGGCGGCGGAGCCGAGCTTGGGGAGGCGGGGGAGGGATCTGGAGGCGACGGGGGAGGGAGCTAGCGGCGGGGGAGGGGTCGGCTGGGGGAGGCGCGGCGCTGGGAGGGGCTGCTGGCAGCGGGGGAGGGATCTGGCGGCGGGGAAGGGGTCGGCTAGGGGAAAGGGGAGGCGGCGGTGCTTGGGAAGGGAAACGGGAGGCGGCGGCGCTCGGGAAGGAGAGAGGCTCGGCGGGAGGAGGAGGGAGGCGGCGGCGCTCGGGGAGGAGGGAGGCTCGGCGGAGAGGAGGGAGGAGGAGGCAGGGAAGAGGAGGGCGGGGTTGGGCTCGGGATGCGGAGGAGGAGGCGGGGACGAGGATCGGGGATGGGGGAGATGGAGGAGGCGGGCACGACGAGCGGCGAGCGGTGGCGGCTGGTGCGGAGGGGTCAGGGGCGAGCGGCGGTTGGCAGATGGTGGCGTCGCGGGGTCGGGGTCGGGGTCAGGGCACGGGGTAGCTAGAGGAAAGGGTGGGTGTGAGTGGCCCGGCTTGGGCCGCGGGGTAGCTAAAGGGATAGGGCTACGCCGACGGCCAGGCGTACGCCGAGGGCAGCCGTCGGCGTAGCAAGGTTTTTTTAGTAACAAATTATACAAGCACAAATAAAAAAAAATTATACAAGGTGTCTACTAATAAAAAAATTATAATATATTATTACTATATACTTTTTTTATTTCGTCTTGTGCTTGTTTTCCCAGCAAACCCTAGACGTGGGCTACCCCTATATCTTTCTCCGGCGAAACCCTGATCTGTGCACACTCGGATCGTCTACCCCCTAGACATTCCTCTGACAGGGGTAGCCCGGCGTAGCTCTCTCTTGTTTTGTGTTTGTTTAGGTCATAGGGTGATGTAAAACCATGTTGGATCACAAGTTGGGGCACTATCCTACCCGGTTTCACCTCGACGGGGAGATTCCACCCTCATACGGGTCCGGAACCTTCGCCTCTAGGTTAGAGCGCATGCATGCGAGGGGGGACACATGCAAGCACCTATATATACCAGCCTCTCACCACACCCACACACATATTCTAGGGGCACATGCAAGTTTTCATCTCATTCCAATGTTCTCGTGGACTTCCTCCAGCGAAACCCTGATCTCTGTGCACACTCGGATCGTCTACCCCCCTAGACGTTCCTCTGACAGGGGTAGCCCGGCGTAGCTCTCTCTTGTTTTGTGTTCGTTTAGGTCATAGGGTGATGTAAAACCATGTTGGCTCACAAGTTGGGGCACTATCCTACCCGGTTTCACCTCGACGGGGAGATTCCACCCTCATACGGGTCCGGAACTATCCCCTCTAGGTTAGAGCGCATGCATGCGAGGGGGGACACATGCAAGCACCTATATATACCAGCCTCTCACCACACCCACACACATATGCTAGGGGCACATGCAAGTTTTCATCTCATTCCAATGTTCTCGTGGTCTTCCTCCGGCGAAACCCTGATCTCTGTGCACACTCGGATCGTCTACCCCCCTAGACGTTCCTCTGACAGGGGTAGCCCGGCGTAGCTCTCTCTTGTTTTGTGTTTGTTTAGGTCATAGGGTGATGTAAAACCATGTTGGCTCACAAGTTGGGGCACTATCCTACCCGGTTTCACCTCGACGGGGAGATTCCACCCTCATACGGGTCCGGAACCTTCGCCTCTAGGTTAGAGCGCATGCATGCGAGGGGGGACACATGCAAGCACCTATATATACCAGCCTCTCACCACACCCACACACATATGTTAGGGGCACATGCAAGTTTTCATCTCATTCCAATGTTCTCGTGGTCTTCCTCCGGCGAAACCCTGATCTCTGTGCACACTCGGATCGTCTACCCCCCTAGACGTTCCTCTGACAGGGGTAGCCCGGCGTAGCTCTCTCTTGTTTTGTGTTTGTTTAGGTCATAGGGTGATGTAAAACCATGTTGGCTCACAAGTTGGGGCACTATCCTACCCGGTTTCACCTCGACGGGGAGATTCCACCCTCATACGGGTCCGGAACCTTCGCCTCTAGGTTAGAGCGCATGCATGCGAGGGGGGACACATGCAAGCACCTATATATGTAGGGGTTCGTAGCATGGAAAACAAAAATTTTCTATCGCATACAAACAAACAAGCCAAGATCTATCTACTAGATTGTAGCAACGAGTCGATAGAGGAACTCACCCTCGAAGATTCCAAAGCGGTTAACGAGAGCAGATTCTCGTGGATGATGTAGTCGTACACTTCCGATCTCATATCGCGTAGACGATCCTTCTGGCGCTGCGTTCCGGCAGCGCTTCCGCAGTCGGTCACACGTTCGGTACTCGACGAAGACCTTCCTCTCCCTTGTTCCAGCAGGCAGCGGAGGTTGTAGCACTCTCCTCGCGATTCCGGCAGCATAACGGCGTGGTACCGGAAGTAGAGGGGAGATCCCGCAGGGCTTCGCCTTAAGCCGGAGCGAGTATGGTGGAGTATGAGAGAGGCTTTAGTGGTCTAGGGATTAGACACACCAATTAGAAGGCTCTAAACCGAAGGCTAGGGCAATTAGAAGCTCTAAACCGAAATAGCTCTAAACCGAGGTTTAGGGCTAGGGTTTAGATTAGAGGATAGGAACTTGTGTGTATAGAGGAGGCCCTTCCCCTCCTCTTATAGGTGGGAGGGCCGGCGCACCAAGGGGGAGGGAGAGGAGTCCCTCCCCAACTCGGCTTGGAAGTGGGCCGCCGGTTGGAGGAGGGAACTCCTCCCCAACTCGGTTTCCACTTCCTCCTCTTTTCCACTTTCCAAATATTAGTCGTTTGACTTTTCAAACTTGCTATTTGACTTTTTAATTTAGGACTCAATTTAACCCTTTATTTGGAACAGCGAGAACACTTAGTACATGATGCAATCATTCCAATATGCAATGACACATTCATGTACCCCTTCCCCTCCGGAGTGCCGGACATTCCGGAACCTTCTAGAACATTCCCGATGAAAACACCGGAAACATTCCCGAACTCCGAAACGGGACTTTCCTTATATGAATCTTATTCTCCGGACCATTCCGGATCACCTCGTGATATCCCGGATCCCATCCGAGACTCCGAACAACATTCGGTCTCTTTCTCATAATACCATAACTACTCAAACAACGTCGAATCCTTAAGTGTGTCTCCCTACGGTTCGTGAATTATGCGGACATGATCGAGACACTTCTCCGAACAATAACCAATAGAGGAATCTGGAAATTCATATGGCTCCCACATATTTCTACGATTACTTTGCGATCGAATGAACCACTTACATACGATACCAATTTCCCTTTGTCTCACGATAGTTTACTTATCCGAGGTCATGATCGTCGGTATCTCTGCATACCTAGTTCAACCTCGTTACCGATAAGTACTCTTTTCTCGTTCCCGTGATATGTGATCCCTTGTGAGCCAGTCACATGCTTGCAAGCTAATTGGATGACATTTCACCGAGAGGGCCCAGAGTATATCTATCCGTCATATGGATGGACAAATCCCACTCTTGATCCATGTTTCTCAACCCATACTTTCCGAACACTCAATGCCACCTTTATTGCCACCCTGTTACGGTGTGGTGTTTGATGTCATCAAAGCATCCATCCGGTAAAGGTGATATGCATGATCTCATGGTCGAAGGAATTAGGTTAATATGTATCAGAAAGCTTATAGCAAATGAACTATATTAAATGACTTGATCTTTATGCTACGCTTTAACTATAGGAGTATGTCCATCACATCATTCTCCTAATGATATGACCCTGTTGTTAATAACATCTCTATGTTCATGATCAGGAAACCATGATCATATATTAACCAACAAGCTAGTTTAACAAGAGGCTTTACTAGGGACTCTTTTATGTTTACAAATCACACAAGTATTAATGTTTCCTGTTAATACAATTATAGCATGGTATGTAAACATTTATCATAAGTATGAAGATATGATAATAACCACTTTATTATTGCCTCTTGGGCATATCTCCAACAGTCTCCCACTTGCACTAGAGTCAATAATCTAGTTTCAAACCTTTGTGTATTCAACACCTATGGCTTTCCGGTGTTGTATGTACACGATTTCTAGTGGTCAACTGATCTCCGGATCTGACACTTCCAGGTCCGTGTGTAATTGCATGTCTTTGCGTCTCTACGCATCACTCATTCTCTAATGAGATGGCTTTGTATAAATTTGGTCTTTCGGTGTGACCTTTAGCTCTTTGGGGTTAAAACATGTTGATAATATTGTCGCACAATATATCTTCATAGTATTATCCCACTGTGAACTACACCTAGTTTGATAACAAACTACTTGACACAAATGCCCTCTTTACCTGCTATTATAGCAGTCATATACTTAGCCTTTTGTTGTAGTATCTGTCACAATGTCTTAACTTTGGAACTCATCCAAATCCATTATGGAACTTAATTTCCATCATATTGTGCCACCTTTAGTTTAGATTGAGATAAACTTAATTTGTACTTTGTGACAAAACTAGTATCAATGTAATTCATTTACAATGAACTAACCATCTATTTGTCACTTTTACAAATAATATATTCTTAGTTCTTCCAAAAGATCATAAGAATATCCTTACTATCGTCCAATGATCATCTTATGAAACATTCTGGTATATGCTCATAACATTTAGAATATAGGACATATCTGGATTTGTACATATCACAGTATGATTGATATAAATACTCTTTGTGATTTCATGCATCAAGTATCAACCTATACTTGAATCTTTGTTTCACTTACCAAATGTCAATACACTTGAATATATCATCAATATTGAACTCATTCAATCCTTTCTGTACGACAAGAACTTTTCTTGTAGTTTCTATATTGAACTCATTCAATATCTTGTCTATGTACTTCTAGCACAACCATATTAGCGTCTATTGATGCCAAATATTTGGGTTTTGCCTAAGTCTTTCATCGGGATGAAATTCTTAATATGTGTTAATAAAAGATACATTATTTCCAATCAACAATATGTCTTCCACATAATGTATTAGAAACATGTCTTAGCGCTCCCACTTAATTTCTTGCAAATGCAAGCATATTCATCGTCTCTAATGAACTTTTAAACTCCTTTAACAGTTTCATCACAGTGAGGATTCCAACTCCGCGATGCTCACTTTAACCATTGAAGTTTGCATATGCTTTTAGCATCCTTTGAATTAACAAAACCCTATGGACCGTGTTATGCACATGTCCTAGGTAACGATTCTATTAGAAGAACTTGTTTTGTTTATTCAACTACCATATAATAATTTATATGTAGTGGTTGCTACATTAATCCGTCTAGACTAAATATCACTATGAAAGATCAAATCTTGTCATATACAACCTTTGAACATTGTTGTGAACTCTTTCCCAACATGTCGACTATTTCATAGATGTGAAACATCCATGTCTAGTTCTTTATAGATCCAAACATGACTGTAAGGTCTTACACCTTTCTCGAGGGTCCTTCAAGATCAAAACTTGATTTCTCATGTATGGAACTATCACGGATTTTATGGCTTCAAGCCATTTGACGGAGTCAGGGCTCATCATCGCTTCTTTGCATGTAGTCCGTTCATTATTCTCAAATAATGATTCAACCCTCAAATCTTGGTATTTGATTGTTTACTCGACTTACTTGGTTCAATAGAAACTTTGACCTTCGTAACCACAACCTTTGAGGCACGTGAGCCATGAGCATTGTTGCTGCCTCCGGAACACTTTTCGGTGCTGCGCAACTCTGCACATATAGCTAAGGTTCTTTTAACCTTATCAAAGTTCTATTGTCCTCCCACTTAACTTTTCATGAAAAATTCCTTCTCAAAGAAACTTGACGTTCTAAGCGACAAACACTTTTGTCTCCGGTGTTATGGAGGAATACTTAACAGTTATACAAAGACAGGTTTATCCGACTTTGGTTGCAAACATCTTTCTTATGTATAGCATACCAATGTTTAAGAAAGGACTACTTGGGTTTTATCCCAAACCATAACTTTATATGGTGTCATTTCAACGGATTATGATGGAGCTCTTTTCAGTGGAAAAACAATAATCTCTAAACCTTTTAATCTTTAAAATATAATGACAGTTTTATGAATTACACCTTCGATCTTACCATGTCAAACAAGGTTTAATTACATATCTCGAACGCTCCATACTCTTATGGTGTTTCGGGAAATGCAAATCCACGGAACAATTCCTTAAATCTTAGGTATTATGCTAAACTTGTAACTCAAATATCTTCCTTTATGATCTTATCATAAACTATTTATATTCTTGTTACAATGATTTTGCACTTCATCTTGAAAGTCTTTGAACTTTTTTTTTTCAAATGTTTCACACTTCATCCTTATTAAGTAAATATTCATATATTCACTCAAATTTTCGGAGAAAGCATATGAAGTTGAAATCCATCGCTCTTGACTACACACAATGGACTTCGTACAACAATATGTACAAGTTCCAATAAGCTAGTCATTTGTTCCCTTTTGGCCTATGAACAAAGTTTTAATTATCTCTAGGAAAGTTTCACAAGCGTCATTTGATCAAAAATCAAAAGACTCCAAAATTCCATCCACATGGAGTTTCTTCATGTTTTCTTTCCAATATAATTTAAACGGCGATGTCACTTCCTAAGTAATCTTTCAATCAATTTGTCTTTCGACATTTTTAGCACTAGTTTTATGGATGTGATTTCTCCAACAAGATTTGTGAATCAACCATCTTTTATGGATTACGGCAATTATTTGAACAACCCTTTTGTTCTCATAATACCTGATAAAACAAATCTTGAAGGCAAGCTTCGAGCAACACAATAACCCTTTATTTGTTCTCGATGAACATCATCACATATTCTTTTGCTAGTTACTTAGGCCATTGTAGTTCATGAATTGTGTTGTTTCGTATGAAGATTCATACCAACAAATTCAGTATCAAATACTTAAGAACCACATTGTTTAATAAGCAAAGAACATAGCCATAACATGTATATCATCTATATACTTAAACTGAACAATTCTAGCCTTTTTCTTTTCTGCCATATATTTATGAGATTCTCTTTCAGTATTTCCTTTTCTGTTTGAAAGAATCCATCAACATCAATAGTGGAGTCATACATATGACACATAGTCCAAAGCGTGTATAATTAAATACCAATGTCTTTGGACTTACACTTTGAAGTAGATCAAATGTTTGGTGTTCTTTCAAATTCCTTTCTTTAGTAATCTCTTGGTGTAGTAAACATTTTACCTACATCAAATATTCGCCCTCATCATGGATTTATCCATGATCAAGCTACTTTTAGCTTGTAACGGTGAATCACGAGTATAATGTTACTCTCCAAAACCTTTTGGAGGATTAGGACAACTAGTGTCTCCAACCTTTTGCAAATTCTCATCAAATATGAGAACATGACTTTTGCCATATTATACTCTATCATGTTGCAACCAAAACTTCGTTTCAGATATCACAATATCTTCCATACATCATGGTTTCTGAAACAACTCTTTCAGATCCTAGATAACCTTGATATTAAGACAATCCTTTGAATATCAAGAATCATGGAGACAAACATGATACTCATATACTAACTCTTGGAATTGTCACTCTTGCTTTAATACAAATTATTAAACTTCATGGAGTAACCGGAACTTACTGAAAGTTTGCAATAGGACTTTTAAACTTTAGATTAACACTTCAAAACAATACGATACCAGTTCGTAAAGTAACTAACCAGAATTCTATAGTTCTATCATCTCAATTATAACTAAGCGCCAGGTGGTAAACGGATGCCAATGACTACAACAACTATGCAAATTCACTTTGATTTAATTTATGATAAATTGAGTTCTAATTAATAATTAAATTAATCTATGTGAACTCCCACTCAAAACAATATCCCTCACATTGTTTTAGTGATCACACAAACCAAATCCACCATATCAAAACCGATCATCACGAGAGTTGATATAGATTCAATGGCGAACAATCAACATGTTCATCATATCTACTATATGACTCATGCTTTACCTTTCGGTGATCCGTGTTCCGAGACCATGTCTGTACATGCTAGGCTCGTCAAGATCAACCTCAGCTTCCGCATGAGCAAATCTGGCTTGCTCACGTTGTATACACTTGCAGAATCTAACACACCCGATCATCACGTGGTGCTTCGAAACAACAAGCTTTAGCAACGGTGCATACTGAGGGTGAACACTTTATGACTTGAAATTTATGTGCATGAGGGATCATCTTATAATGCTACCGTCGTCTACTAAGCAATACAAGATGCATAAAAGGATTAACATCACATGCAATTCATAATATGTGACATGATATGGCCTTTCTTCTTGTGCTTCTGATCTCCATCTTCAAGCACGAACATGATCTCCATCATCACCGGCATTGCATCAAGGTCAATGACGCTCCTCCATGGTTGTCGTCCACCGGCTTCAACTATTACAACTACTTTGAATAGACACGCGGGTCTTAACAGAAATTAAAGACAACCATATGGCTCCTGCCGGTTGCCAACTTACAATAAGGAACATTGCATACATCAAATATAATCACAATCATGGCCATATCACATCACAGCACACCCCTGCAAAACAAAGTTAGACGCCTCTAATTTTCTTTGCATATTTTACGTGGTTTGGGGCTTTCAATAAGTGTCGTTCTAACTTACGAACAAGAACCACAACATTGATACTAGTATTGTCAATCACCCGTTGTAAATTGGATCTTAACTATGCTAGGAGAAACAGGCACCCGCAAAGCCACTTATGCAATACAAGTTGCATGTCAAGCGTGGAGCAAGTCTCATGAACGATGTCATGTAAGGTTAGCCCGGGCCGCTTCATCCCAACATACCGCAATATGCAAAGTGACAAGAAGCAATCGACAATAAAAGCATCAACGCCCACAATGACCATTGTGTTCTACTCGTGCAACAGATCTACATATAGACACGGCTCTGATACCACTGTAGGGGTTCGTAGCATGGAAAACAAAAATTTTCTATCGCATACAAACAAACAAGCCAAGATCTATCTACTAGATTGTAGCAACGAGTCGATAGAGGAACTCACCCTCGAAGATTCCAAAGCGGTTAACGAGAGCAGATTCTCGTGGATGATGTAGTCGTACACTTCCGATCTCAAGATCGCGTAGACGATCCTTTCGGCGCTGCGTTCCGGCAGCGCTTCTGCAGTCGGTCACACGTTCGGTACTCGACAAAGACCTTCCTCTCCCTTGTTCCAGCAGGCAGCGGAGGTTGTAGCACTCTCCTCGCGATTCCGGCAGCACAACGGCGTGGTACCGGAAGTAGAGGGGAGATCCCGCAGGGCTTCGCCTTAAGCCGGAGCGAGTATGGTGGAGTATGAGAGAGGCTTTAGTGGTCTAGGGATTAGACACACCAATTAGAAGGCTCTAAACCGAAGGCTAGGGCAATTAGAAGCTCTAAACCGAAATAGCTCTAAACCGAGGTTTAGGGCTAGGGTTTAGATTAGAGGATAGGAACTTGTGTGTATAGAGGAGGAGGCCCTGCCCCTCCTCTTATAGGTGGGAGGGCCGGCGCACCAAGGGGGAGGGAGAGGAGTCCCTCCCCAACTCGGCTTGGAAGTGGGCCGCCGGTTGGAGGAGGGAACTCCTCCCCAACTCGGTTTCCACTTCCTCCTCTTTTCCACTTTCCAAATATTAGTCGTTTGACTTTTCAAACTTGCTATTTGACTTTTTAATTTAGGATTCAATTTAACCCTTTATTTGGAACAGCGAGAACACTTAGTACATGATGCAATCATTCCAATATGCAATGACACATTCATGTACCCCTTCCCCTCCGGAGTGCCGGACATTCCGGAACCTTCTAGAACATTCCCGATGAAAACACCGGAAACATTCCCGAACTCCGAAACGGGACTTTCCTTATATGAATCTTATTCTCCGGACCATTCCGGATCACCTCGTGATATCCCGGATCCCATCCGAGACTCCGAACAACATTCGGTCTCTTTCTCATAATACCATAACTACTCAAACAACGTCGAATCCTTAAGTGTGTCTCCCTACGGTTCGTGAATTATGCGGACATGATCGAGACACTTCTCCGAACAATAACCAATAGAGGAATATGGAAATTCATATGGCTCCCACATATTTCTACGATTACTTTGCGATCGAATGAACCACTTACATACGATACCAATTTCCCTTTGTCTCACGATAGTTTACTTATCCGAGGTCATGATCGTCGGTATCTCTGCATACCTAGTTCAACCTCGTTACCGATAAGTACTCTTTTCTCGTTCCCGTGATATGTGATCCCTTGTGAGCCAGTCACATGCTTGCAAGCTAATTGGATGACATTTCACCGAGAGGGCCCAGAGTATATCTATCCGTCATATGGATGGACAAATCCCACTCTTTATCCATGTTTCTCAACCCATACTTTCCGAACACTCAATGCCACCTTTATAGCCACCCTGTTACGGTGTGGTGTTTGATGTCATCAAAGCATCCATCCGGTAAAGGTGATATGCATGATCTCATGGTCGAAGGAATTAGGTTAATATGTATCAGAAAGCTTATAGCAAATGAACTATATTAAATGACTTGATCTTTATGCTACGCTTTAACTATAGGAGTATGTCCATCACATCATTCTCCTAATGATATGACCCTGTTGTTAATAACATCTCTATGTTCATGATCAGGAAACCATGATCATATATTAACCAACAAGCTAGTTTAACAAGAGGCTTTACTAGGGACTCTTATGTTTACAAATCACACAAGTATTAATGTTTCCTGTTAATACAATTATAGCATGGTATGTAAACATTTATCATAAGTATGAAGATATGATAATAACCACTTTATTATTGCCTCTTGGGCATATCTCCAACAGTATATACCAGCCTCTCACCACACCCACACACATATGCTAGGGGCACATGCAAGTTTTCATCTCATTCCAATGTTCTCGTGGTCTTCCTCCGGCGAAACCCTGATCTCTGTGCACACTCGGATCGTCTACCCCCCTAGACGTTCCTCTGACAGGGGTAGCCCGGCGTAGTTCTCTCTTGTTTTGTGTTTGCTTAGGTCATAGGGTGATGTAAAACCATGTTGGCTCACAAGTTGGGGCACTATCCTACCCGGTTTCACCTCGACGGGGAGATTCCACCCTCATACGGGTCCGGAACTATCCCCTCTAGGTAAGAGCGCATGCATGCGAGGGGGGACACATGCAAGCACCTATATATACCTGCCTCTCACCACACCCACACACATATGCTAGGGGCACATGCAAGTTTTCATCTCATTCCAATGTTCTCGTGGTCTTCCTCCGGCGAAACCCTGATCTCTGTGCACACTCGGATCGTCTACCCCCCTAGACGTTCCTCTGACAGGGGTAGCCCAGCGTAGCTCTCTCTTGTTTTGTGTTTGTTTAGGTCATAGGGTGATGTAAAACCATGTTGGCTCACAAGTTGGGGCACTATCCTACCCGGTTTCACCTCGACGGGGAGATTCCACCCTCATACGGGTCCGCAACTATCCCCTCTAGGTTAGAGCGCATGCATGCGAGGGGGGACACATGCAAGCACCTATATATACCAGCCTCTCACCACACCCACACACATATGCTAGGGTCACATGCAAGTTTTCATCTCATTCCAATGTTCTCGTGGTCTTCCTCCGGCGAAACCCTAATCTCTGTGCACACTCGGATCGTCTACCCCCCTAGACGTTCCTCTGACAGGGGTAGCCCGGCGTAGCTCTCTCTTGTTTTGTGTTTGTTTAGGTCATAGGGTGATGTAAAACCATGTTGGCTCACAAGTTGGGGCACTATCCTACCCGGTTTCACCTCGACGGGGAGATTCCACCCTCATACGGGTCCGGAACTATCCCCTCTAGGTTAGAGCGCATGCATGCGAGGGGGGACACATGCAAGCACCTATATATACCAGCCTCTCACCACACCCACACACATATGCTAGGGGCACATGCAAGTTTTCATCTCATTCCAATGTTCTCGTGGTCTTCCTCCGGCGAAACCCTGATCTCTATGCACACTCGGATCGTCTACCCCCCTAGACGTTCCTCTGACAGGGGTAGCCCGGCGTAGCTCTCTCTTGTTTTGTGTTTGTTTAGGTCATATGGTGATGTAAAACCATGTTGGCTCACAAGTTGGGGCACTATCCTACCCGGTTTCACCTCGACGGGGAGATTCCACCCTCATACGGGTCCGGAACCTTCGCCTCTAGGTTAAAGCGCATGCATGCGAGGGGGGACACATGCAAGCACCTATGTATACCAGCCTCTCACCACACCCACACACATATGCTAGGGGCACATGCAAGTTTTCATCTCATTCCAAGGTTCTCGTGGTCTTCCTCCGGCGAAACCCTGATCTCTGTGCACACTCGGATCGTGTACCCCCCTAGACGTTCCTCTGACAGGGGTAGCCCGGCGTAGCTCTCTCTTGTTTTGTGTTTGTTTAGGTCATAGGGTGATGTAAAACCATGTTGGCTCACAAGTTGGGGCACTATCCTACCCGGTTTCACCTCGACGGGGAGATTCCACCCTCATACGGGTCCGGAACCTTCGCCTCTAGGTTAGAGCGGATGCATGCGAGGGGGGACACATGCAAGCCCCTATATATAACAGCCTCTCACCACACCCACACACATATGCTAGGGGCACATGCAAGTTTTTATCTCATTCCAATGTTCTCGTGGTCTTCCTCCGGCGAAACCCTGATCTCTGTGCACACTCGGATCGTCTACCCCCCTAGACGTTCCTCTGACAGGGTAGCCCGGCGTAGCTCTCTCTTGTTTTGTGTTTGTTTAGGTCATAGGGTGATGTAAAACCATGTTGGCTCACAAGTTGGCTCTCACCACACCCACACACATATGCTAGGGGCACATGCAAGTTTTCATCTCATTCCACTGTTCTCGTGGTCTTCCTCCGGCGAAACCCTGATCTCTGTGCACACTCGGATCGTCTACCCCCCTAGACGTTCCTCTGACAGGGGTAGCCCGGCGTAGCTCTCTCTTGTTTTGTGTTTGTTTAGGTCATAGGGTGATGTCAAACCATGTTGGCTCACAAGTTGGGGCACTATCCTACCCGGTTTCACCTCGACGGGGAGATTACCCCCTTATACGGGTACGGAACTATCCCCTCTAGGTTAGAGCGCATGCATGCGAGGGGGGACACATGCAAGCACCTATATATACCAGCCTCTCACCACACCCACACACATATGCTAGGGACACATGCAAGTTTTCATCTCATTCCAATGTTCTCGTGGTCTTCCTCCGGCGAAACCCTGATCTCTGTGCACACTCGGATCGTCTACCCCCCTAGACGTTCCTCTGACAGGGGTAGCCCGGCGTAGCTCTCTCTTGTTTTGTGTTTGTTTAGGTCATAGGGTGATGTAAAACCATGTTGGCTCACAAGTTGGGGCACTATCCTACCCGGTTTCACCTCGACGGGGAGATTCCACCCTAATACGGGTCCGGAATTATCCCCTCTAGGTTAGAGCGCATGCATGCGAGGGGGGACGCATGCAAGCACCTATATATACCAGCCTCTCACCACACCCACACACATATGCTAGGGCACATGCAAGTTTTCATCTCATTCCAGTGTTCTCGTGGTCTTCCTCCGGCGAAACCCTGATCTCTGTGCACACTCGGATCGTCTACCCCGCTAGACGTTCCTCTGACAGGGGTAGCCCGGCGTAGCTCTCTCTTGTTTTCTGTTTGTTTAGGTCATAGGGTGATGTAAAACCATGCTGGCTCACAAGTTGGGGCACTATCCTACCCGGTTTCACCTCGACGGGGAGATTCCACCCTCATACGGGTCCGGAACTATCCCCTCTAGGTTAGAGCGCATGCATGCGAGGGGGGACACATGCAAGCACCTATATATACCAGCCTCTCACCACACCCACACACATATGCTAGGGGCACATGCAAGTTTTCATCTCATTCCAATGTTCTCGTGGTCTTCCTCCGGCGAAACCCTGATCTCTGTGCACACTCGGATCGTCTACCCCCTAGACGTTCCTCTGACAGGGGTAGCCCGGCGTAGCTCTCTCTTGTTTTGTGTTTGTTTAGGTCATTTGGTGATGTAAAACCATGTTGGCTCACAAGTTGGGGCACTATCCTACCCGGTTTCACCTCGACGGGGAGATTCCACCCTCATACGGGTCCGGAACCTTCGCCTCTAGGTTAAAGCGCATGCATGCGAGGGGGGACACATGCAAGCACCTATATATACCAGCCTCTCACCACACCCACACACATATGCTAGGGGCACATGCAAGTTTTCATCTCATTCCAAGGTTCTCGTGGTCTTCCTCCGGCGAAACCCTGATCTCTGTGCACACTCGGATCGTCTACCCCCCTAGACGTTCCTCTGACAGGGGTAGCCCGGCGTAGCTCTCTCTTGTTTTGTGTTTGTTTAGGTCATAGGGTGATGTAAAACCATGTTGGCTCACAAGTTGGGGCACTATCCTACCCGGTTTCACCTCGACGGGGAGATTCCACCCTCATACGGGTCCGGAACCTTCGCCTCTAGGTTAGAGCGCATGCATGCGAGGGGGACACATGCAAGCCCCTATATATACCAGCCTCTCACCACACCCACACACATATGCTAGGGGCACATGCAAGTTTTCATCTCATTCCAATGTTCTCGTGGTCTTCCTCCGGCGAAACCCTGATCTCTGTGCACACTCGGATCGTCTACCCCCCTAGACGTTCCTCTGACAGGGGTAGCCCGGCGTAGCTCTCTCTTGTTTTGTGTTTGTTTAGGTCATAGGGTGATGTAAAACCATGTTGGCTCACAAGTTGGCTCTCACCACACCCACACACATATGCTAGGGGCACATGCAAGTTTTCATCTCATTCCAATGTTCTCGTGGTCTTCCTCCGGCGAAACCCTGATCTCTGTGCACACTCGGATCGTCTACCCCCCTAGACGTTCCTCTAACAGGGGTAGCCCGGCGTAGCTCTCTCTTGTTTTGTGTTTGTTTAGGTCATAGGGTGATGTCAAACCATGTTGGCTCACAAGTTGGGGCACTATCCTACCCGGTTTCACCTCGACGGGGAGATTACCCCCTTATACGGGTACGGAACTATCCCCTCTAGGTTAGAGCGCATGCATGCGAGGGGGGACACATGCAAGCACCTATATATACCAGCCTCTCACCACACCCACACACATATGCTAGGGGCACATGCAAGTTTTCATCTCATTCCAATGTTCTCATGGTCTTCCTCCGGCAAAACCCTGATCTCTGTGCACACTCGGATCGTCTACCCCCCTAGACGTTGCTCTGACAGGGGTAGCCCGGCGTAGCTCTCTCTTGTTTTGTGTTTGTTTAGGTCATAGGGTGATGTAAAACCATGTTGGCTCACAAGTTGGGGCACTATCCTACCCGGTTTCACCTCGACGGGGAGATTCCACCCTAATACGGGTCCGGAATTATCCCCTCTAGGTTAGAGCGCATGCATGCGAGGGGGGACACATGCAAGCACCTATATATACCAGCCTCTCACCACACCCACACACATATGTTAGGGGCACATGCAAGTTTTCATCTCATTCCAATGTTCTCGTGGTCTTCCTCCGGCGAAACCCTGATCTCTGTGCACACTCGGATCGTCTACCCCCCTAGACGTTCCTCTGACAGGGGTAGCCCGGCGTAGCTCTCTCTTGTTTTGTGTTTGTTTAGGTCATAGGGTGATGTCAAACCATGTTGGCTCACAAGTTGGGGCACTATCCTACCCGGTTTCACCTCGACGGGGAGATTACCCCCTTATACGGGTACGGAACTATCCCCTCTAGGTTAGAGCGCATGCATGCGAGGGGGGACACATGCAAGCACCTATATATACCAGCCTCTCACCACACCCACACACATATGCTAGGGGCACATGCAAGTTTTCATCTCATTCCAATGTTCTCATGGTCTTCCTCCGGCGAAACCCTGATCTCTGTGCACACTCGGATCGTCTACCCCCCTAGACGTTCCTCTGACAGGGGTAGCCCGGCGTAGCTCTCTCTTGTTTTGTGTTTGTTTAGGTCATAGGGTGATGTAAAACCATGTTGGCTCACAAGTTGGGGCACTATCCTACCCGGTTTCACCTCGACGGGGAGATTCCACCCTAATACGGGTCCGGAATTATCCCCTCTAGGTTAGAGCGCATGCATGCGAGGGGGGACACATGCAAGCACCTATATATACCAGCCTCTCACCACAACCACACACATATGCTAGGGGCACATGCAAGTTTTCATCTCATTCCAATGTTCTCGTGGTCTTCCTCCGGCGAAACCCTGATCTCTGTGCACACTCGGATCGTCTACCCCCTAGACGTTCCTCTGACAGGGGTAGCCCGGCGTAGCTCTCTCTTGTTTTGTGTTTGTTTAGGTCATAGGGTGATGTAAAACCATGTTGGCTCACAAGTTGGGGCACTATCCTACCCGGTTTCACCTCGACGGGGAGATTCCACCCTCATACGGGTCCGGAACCTTCGCCTCTAGGTTAGAGCGCATGCATGCGAGGGGGGACACATGCAAGCACCTATATATACCAGCCTCTCACCACACCCACACACATATGCTAGGGGCACATGCAAGTTTTCATCTCATTCCAATGTTCTCGTGGTCTTCCTCCGGCGAAACCCTGATCTCTGTGCACACTCGGATCGTCTACCCCCCTAGACGTTCCTCTGACAGGGGTAGCCCGGCGTATCTCTCTCTTGTTTTGTGTTTGTTTAGGTCATAGGGTGATGTAAAACCATGTTGGCTCAAAAGTTGGGGCACTATCCTACCCGGTTTCACCTCGACGGGGAGATTCCACCCTCATACGGGTCCGGAACCTTCGCCTCTAGGTTAGAGCGCATGCATGCGAGGGGGGACACATGCAAGCCCCTATATATACCAGCCTCTCACCACACCCACACACATATGCTAGTGGCACATGCAAGTTTTCATCTCATTCCAATGTTCACGTGGTCTTCCTCCGGCGAAACCCTGATCTCTGTGCACACTCGGATCGTCTACCCCCCTAGACGTTCCACTGACAGGGGTAGCCCGGCGTAGCTCTCTCTTGTTTTGTGTTTGTTTAGGTCATAGGGTGATGTAAAACCATGTTGGCTCACAAGTTGGGGCACCATCCTACCCGGTTTCACCTCGACGGGGAGATTCCACCCTCATACGGGTCCGGAACCTTCGCCTCTAGGTTAGAGCGCATGCATGCGAGGGGGGACACATGCAAGCACCTATATATACCAGCCTCTCACCACACCCACACACATATGCTAGGGGCACATGCAAGTTTTCATCTCATTCCAATGTTCTCGTGGTCTTCCTCCGGCGAAACCCTGATCTCTGTGCACACTCGGATCGTCTACCCCCCTAGACGTTCCTCTGACAGGGGTAGCCCGGCGTAGCTCTCTCTTGTTTTGTGTTTGTTTAGGTCATAGGGTGATGTAAAACCATGTTGGCTCAAAAGTTGGGGCACTATCCTACCCGGTTTCACCTCGACGGGGAGATTCCACCCTCATACGGGTCCGGAACCTTCGCCTCTAGGTTAGAGCGCATGCATGCGAGGGGGGACACATGCAAGCCCCTATATATACCTGCCTCTCACCACACCCACACACATATGCTAGGGGCACATGCAAGTTTTCATCTCATTCCAATGTTCACGTGGTCTTCCTCCGGCGAAACCCTGATCTCTGTGCACACTCGGATCGTCTACCCCCCTAGACGTTCCTCTGACAGGGGTAGCCCGGCGTAGCTCTCTCTTGTTTTGTGTTTGTTTAGGTCATAGGGTGATGTAAAACCATGTTGGCTCACAAGTTGGGGCACTATCCTACCCGGTTTCACCTCGACGGGGAGATTACCCCCTTATACAGGTACGGAACTATCCCCTCTAGGTTAGAGCGCATGCATGCGAGGGGGGACACATGCAAGCACCTATATATACTAGCCTCTCACCACACCCACACACATATGCTAGGGGCACATGCAAGTTTTCATCTCACTCCAATGTTCTCGTGGACTTCCTCCGGCGAAACCCTGATCTCTGTGCACACTCGGATCGTCTACCCCCTTAGACGTTCCTCTGACAGGGTTAGCCCGGCGTAGCTCTCTCTTGTTTTGTGTTTGTTTAGGTCATAGGGTGATGTCAAACCATTTGGCTCATAAGTTGGGGCACTATCCTACCCGGTTTCACCTCGACGGGGAGATTCCACCCTCATACGGGTCCGGAACCTTCGCCTCTAGGTTAGAGCGCATGCATGCAAGGGGGGACACATGCAAGCACTTCATGTGGTCGTGGTGAGTGCTATTGAGAACCACATGCGATAATAACACTTACAAACATATAGAAATTTCTCGATCAGGGTGTGAGAAGATTCGCAACGACATTTCATGTGGACGTGTAGACCGCTATTCAGAGGGTACGAAATTATCCAATTAATAAAAAATATAAATAATTGATGCAAATACAAAATATATGAAAAATAGAGAAGGCTACGCCGAGGGTGACCGTCGGCGTACGTTGCTGGTACGCCGAGGGTGGCCGTCGGCGTATGCTATGCCGAGGGTCGCCGTCGGCCTAACCGACGGCACCGTTAGCGCGCCGTCCGTGCTGGCCGGCATGTGCCACGCGTCCGCTTGCTACGCCGAGGGCCGACACTACGCCGAGGGTGACCGTCGGTGTAGTGTATACTACGCTGACGGCTTGGCTACGCCGAGGGCTGGCCAGTTGGGCTGGCCTGGTGCGGTACTACGCCGACGGCCCCGACGTTTGGCCCTCGACGTAGCAGACGGCCGTCGGCGCATCTGGCCATTCCTGTAGTGGTAGACTAAATCTAGATTTCTGATTTGTGTACAACGAATTTTATGTTTCTATTCACGTTTGCTAAAAAAAAAAGGTTTTCCATCTATTAGCTTATCTTATGAGGGATGCTACCCAGGGGCGACAGGACTGCCATTGTCGAAGAGTACCATAAGACCTTGTTCGGTTAATCCAACTAGGAGTGGATCGGAGAGGATTAGAAAGAATTTTGACTTATATGAGATCTAATCCAGATCAATCCATCCCAATCCCACACTAACCGAACAGGACCTAAAAGAGCCCAAAAAATTTACATGTATCAAATCAATTGTTACTTTCCTCTAAGGTCGTCATTCCTCCATCGTTGTCGCTGCCAACCACTATCGTAGTAAAAGAACGAGTCGTAACCTTGACGACCGCAGCGACACCAATAACTAGAGATGGCGTGAAGGCCTAGCTTGCAGCCACAGGAGGCTGAGCTAGCAGCCATTATATTTTCAGCTGGTATGTCAGGGTCATGTAATTATTCGCCTTCGGTAGGACCCGTGATTATAGTATAAGGCTTTTTACAATTTATTATAGACTATTGTGTCGGTGTCCCCCTCTCCTCTAAAATTACTTATCCTTAGCTAGCCTAAAAATCTCGTTTTATGACAGCGCGGAGGTGGCCACTACATTCTACTTATCCTTAGCAAGTATTGGACTAAGCGTGTATACTATACTAGTTAGAAGTACATGACATCGGCAGCATATTCGTCAAGATACATTGTCCATGTTCTTCTGTTCCTGAGTTAAATATATTTTATTTGATTCTGATGAGTTCAACCAAAAGAAAAATAATTAGATGAAACAAAACGGTCTACCTGGCCTAAAAATCTCGTTTTATGCAAAATTGCACTTTCTTCCTAGTTCGCAAAGGCGCTCATATCAGCTGGCCCGTTTTAAGTAGGATCGATGCACATGTTGTCTATGCATGGGTCCTTCGTGTGATGCCCTGGTGCCTGATAACAGAAAAAGTAGATCGAAACGAATTGCAGCATGTGTTCAATACTATACTCATGACTGCATAAGTGACTAGTAGTATATATATACTTCATCCCGAAGACATATCCCCATCCCAAAGACATATCCATACACATGTTGTCTATGCATATGTTAACCGCCTTCGTTAACAAATAATGGGAAGTTATAGCAATATATATGTAGAGCTGTAGATGGGCACATGTATTTCGGGACTAGTAGTAGCTATTCACTGATTAACACTAGTATACTATGAGATGTTGGAGTGAAACAAATAACCGCCCAGCTTAGAAAAAGGAGTAATACATCGCCGTTTCACCAAAACACCATTCCCACACAACTATGGAGAGACCTAAACTGGTACAAGATGGTGGACCCGGTATTCAGGCCGGATTATGCAGTGAGGGAGGTAGTGAAGTGCATAGACATAGGGAACCTATGTGTCTAGGCCAGAGCAGTCGACCGGCCCACCATGTTCAGCGTTGTTTCCATGCTGGCCAGCGACGGGCTCACGCTTCCTGAGCCCAAAGAACTAGCCTACTTCAACTTCCATGTGTCAACCATGTGGGGTCCGGATTCAAAAAATTAGTGCCAAACCCAGGATCGACCAAGAGCAAGGGATTCGCCGAGCCTTCTTCTCGCGTTACCAACGAGACCTCATCAGGTAGGTAGATAAGCTTGCATGAAAGAAGAGGTCAAGGAGGCCATCGAAGCAATATTGTGGACATGTGCTTAGTTAAGCTAAATGATCTATACTATACTCTTATACATCTCTAGAATCTGATTTACCATGCTATAGACTTAACGGGTGTTGTAAATATATATTGTTGGAAGTCTCCTTATGGATGTTGAATATGAGTTGTATTACAAACTCGAAATCAAATATGCCAATAAGTGTTAAACCCTCATACATGTGTGCAGAAGCAAAGAGCAATATTAAGATTCTCGGTATCAAGGAGAGTGGAAAGGATAACACAAATAAATAAAATAAGTGGAAAAGATACTTTGTAACAACCACGCAGAACATACTAGTCTACAAGGAAGCCCTAAGTGCTCGATGTCACGGGCTAAATTTGAGCAGAGATTTTATGATTAACAAAATATAATGGTTGCAAACAGACTTGATACATGTGTATCTGAAAGTGGCATTAAATTATATTATTTATTTTCTAGCGCTGCTGCTCATCCTTAAACAAAAAATGTGTCTGCGGTCGTCCACCCTAAGTGCTGCCTGTGGTTCCCAAGCGCGCTCATTAATTTCACCTGGCTGGTTTGAGTAGGATGGGTCACACATGTTGTGGAGGCTTCATGCGTTAAAGTCTGGTGCATGATACGAGAAACATTAGCATGAATAAATTGCATGCTTGTGTGCAGTAGTATAGTCATGACTATATACATGGCCATAAAATGATCTAGGCATTTTGGCTTGTCTATATATATACTGGATTCCAAACACAGTCTTCCTTCCTCCATTAACAAGCAGTAGGAACTTAGCTAGCTATATAGAACTATAGAAGGACGCATATTTTCATGGACAAGTAGATATTCCACTAATTAACACTAGTATGCTATAAGATATCGGAGTGAAACAAATAAACACGTGTCCAGCTTAGAGAATAGAGTAATACGTTGCTTTCTAATCAAGCATCATCCGCATGACAACAATCATGCAATCATCAGTCCTCAACAACTGTCTAGCTTTGTGTCACGGACTGTGTTGGGCGGCCATATCAGGTTGCATGGGCCGCTGCGAGAAGGGAGCCACAGGCCCAAGGCGCAAGGGGCGAACGAGGCAAGCTGATGTACCTAAGTGGATCGAGGTGATCGGGCGTGGGGTCGAAAGTGAGGCCTTCAAAATATTTGAAGGATAGAATGTGGAAGCAGGTCCAGGGATGGCTGGAGATGCTTCTTTTAGCTGGTGGGGAAGATATTCTCATAAAGTATGTTGCGCAGGCGATTCCCATATTCTCTATAGCTTGCTTTAAGTTGTCAAGAGGTCTTTGCCAACATATCAATACTTTGCCCCGAAACTTTTGTTGCGAGAGTAAAGATAGAAAAAAAAGTGTAGGAGATATGTCCTAGAGCCAATAATAAATGAGTTTATTATTATAACTTATTAGTTCATCATAGGTGCGAAATCCCAAGTTTGTTAAAAAAAGCAATGAGGTGCTGATACTCACCCTCCCAATCAGATTGAACATGAACAATTTTATTTTTGAGGAGACGCTCAACATGTGGTTGAAATTAAACAAAAATATTTAACACATTAGATTTACGCTTGAGAAGCTAAAGCCAAGTAAAACGACTATAAGCATCAATAAAAGCTGACATAATAATTATGTACACTAACATATGTTTGGTCAGGTCCCCACACATTAGAAAACATAAGCTTAAGTGGAGTATGAACTGCACGATTCGACTCTAAAAAAAGGAAGTTGATAACTCTTGTCTTGCTGATTGGCATCAAAAACGGTTTTAACATTTTTATTGTACCCAAATGGGAGATCACGACACCGAATAACATGATGAACTATAGAAGTAGCAGGCTGACCAAAGGTGCGCGTGCCAATGAGTGGATGACACACTAACACCACTAAAGGCCTAGGAGACCGGTGGCGCAGCAAGAGCATATAGACCATGGTGTAAGAAACCTCTAAGAAGAACGTCCCTCGTATCCCGGTCCTTGATAAAAAAATAAAAAAGGTAAAATTCAACAGAAACATTATTGTCACAAGAAAATTGAGAAATACACAAGAAACTACGTGTAGCGAAAGGGACTCTTAGGACATTAAGGAGATGCAGTTGTTTAGAATTATGAGTAAGTGCAGCATGACCAATATGTGAGATGTGCGTACCTATTCCGTTGGCGGTGCGGACCTGATCATGTCCACGATATGGCTCCTATGTGGAGAGCTTGGCCGTCTCATTCGTCAGGTGAGTCGTAGCGCCGCTGTCCATGTACCATGAAGGACCAATGGGATAGGATGGAGTGTGTCCATGATCGTGAGTAGCCACGGCAGCCGGCTTGTCGTTACCTTTGTCGTTGTTGTCAATGCCCAAGAAGTCCTGCTTGAAGTGGTGATGACAATGTGAGGTGACATGGCCCTCAAGACCACAGAGCTGGTAGGCTTGCTGCGCGCCACTGGAGGGGTAGCAGGCGCGCAGATGACCAGATAAATTACATATTGTATAACTAGACTAACTCTACATGTACACGGTTCGGACTCTATAACCGACTACGATCCCAATACTTACCCTACAATCGGTTTACTCCAGCTTTCATGGTATCAGAGCCAACATTGACGTCTTGACCTAGATCGCTTCCGCTTCCGCCTACCCTACCTCCTCTCGCCGCCGCCGGCCATGACTACCAGCGCTACTTCGGGCGTCTCCTCCGGCGCCTACAGCTCCGCCTTCCCAGGTCTGTTCGCGCAGGCCACGACCTCGACGGCGGGCGCCGCCTCCGCCGCCTCGGTGATCCCATCCTCACCGATCAACCTGACGAACCAGATTACCGTCAGGTTCACCCCCAACAATTACATCTACTGGAGGACGCATGCATACTCCGGAGCAATCTCCTTTTTGGTTTCGTTGATGGATCTCTCCCATGCCCGTCGAGCACGATCCCCAACCCTGCGGCTGCGACGGCCGGCGCTCCTCCTACCATCCCCAACCCGCGGTTCTCATCTTGGCATCAGCAGGACCAGGCAATCCTCTCTGCCTTTGTCTGCTCCCTTCATGAGAGCGTTCTCGGGATGATGACGCTGGTCTCCATGTCTAGGGAAGCGTGGGAAACCCTAGGCTGCAGCTTCGCCTCGTAGTCCACTGCACGAGCGGTGCATATCCGTGGCGAGCTCAACAAGGCCAAGAAGCTTGACAAGTCGGCCTCGGTGTTCTTCAACGAGATCAAGTCGATGGCTGACGTCCTGGCCTCCATAGGCCAACCCCTGCGCCCCGATGAATTCACCGGTTACTTGTGTGAAGGGCTCGATGGTGACTACGATGCACTCGTCCAGATGGTCACGGCTCGGGCTCTCAGCGACCCTATGCATGTTCGAGACGTTTATGCAAAGCTCCTTGCCACCGAGCAGCGCATGAACGCGCGGCGTGCTGAGATCGGTGCAGACGTGCACATGGCGAACATCAACTTCAGAACACGCGGTAGTGCCTTCCCGCCACCTCCGCCGCCTTCCTACACACCACCTAGCCTGCCCTCCAACCAATGCAGCGACGGTGGATCTTCAAGAGGCGGTGGGAACTCTTCTGGTGGCGGTTCTTCTGGTGGCGGCGGAAGTCGGCCCGTGTGCCAGATCTGCTCCAAGGTCGGACACGTGGCCTCCTGCTGCTTCAAGCGCTATGCCCCTGATTTTCTCGGAGCTGGCAATGATGGCAGGTACAAGGAATGTCAGCTAGCTCCGTTCACTACTCGCACCACCAACAACGTCACTACCAAAAACTCCCGCCCCGTCAACAACGTTCAGTACAGCACTACACCGTCCTACCCGATCGATCCTACTTGGTATGCGGATACAACGGCCACGGACCACTTCACCAATGACCTCACCAAGCTCAATGTTCAGGAGGCCTACTACGGCAAGGACCAGGTTCAGGCCACAAACGGTGCAGGTATGCGCATTACACATATTGTTCATTCTACTATTCCGTCATCATCACATCCACTCCATCTTAAAAACATCCTACATGTTCCATCTGTTACTCGTAACCTCCTATCAGCTAAAAGATTCACACGTGATAATAACGTTTTCTTTGAATTTCACCCTTGGTATTTTCTTATTAAGGACCGGGATTCGAGAAACGTTCTTCTTAGTGGAGGTACCTGTGGTGGCCTCTACAACGTCCATGAGTCTTCACCCAAACAAGTTTTCAGTGGTGTCAGAGTTTCCTGTGAGCAGTGGCACTCACGCCTTGGTCATCCAGCCACCCCCATAGTTCAGCATGTGCTCCATCGTCATGAGCTTCCTTCAGTGTCAGTTAATAAAGATGTAGTGTGTGATGCCTGTCAGCAAGGCAAAAGTCATCAATTACCTTTTTCTTTGTCCACTCGTGTTACTACTTCTCCTTTGGAGATTATATATTCAGATGTTTGGGGTCCTGCTCCTATTTATACAAGTGGACATGAGTATTATGTTAGCTTTGTTGATGCCTACAGTCGCTTTACTTAGCTCTATTTGCTCAAACGAAAATCTGATGTGTTTTATGTCTTTATTCAGTTTCAAAAGCATGTTGAATGTCTCCTAAATAAGAAAATTCTACATGTTCAATCGGATTGGGGTGGCGAGTACCACCGGCTAAACAATTTTTTTACTGACCTAGGCATCTCTCATAGAATTTCTTGTCCACATACACATCAACAAAATGGCACCGCTGAACGTAAGCATAGACATATCGTCGAAACTGGCTTGACTCTCTTAACGCACGCTTCTGCCCCATATAGGTTTTGGAGTGATGCTTTTTCCACGGCTTGCTTTCTCATTAATCGTTTTCCTAGTCGTGTTATTAACATGGAAACACCGCTTGAGCGTCTCCTTGGTGAGGTACCCGATTATACCTTCTTTAAAGTGTTCGGTTGTGCTTGTTGGCCTCACCTCCGACCCTACAACAAATGCAAACTCGAATTTCGCTCCAAGCAGTGTGTGTTTCTTGGTTACAGCTCCGCTCACAAAGGATACAAATGCTTACATATTCCTACCAATAGAGTCTACATCTCTCGTGACGTCGTGTTTGACGAAATAGTGTTTCCCTTCTCTCACTTAGCCCAACACTCCACCATACCGCCCACTTCCGATACTCCTCCATCTTTTGACCAATTTGTTGATGCTGCATATACCCCGTCTCTATTGCCTAACCATGGTTCAGGTATCGGAAGAGGTGCTCGTCTTGAACTACTCGACGATGACGAGCCGGATCGTGTGGAACGTGATCACGTTGATCATGCTACCTCCATGCATGGCGGTGGTGCTGGCCGTGCATCCTAGGCCGGCCTCGGCGACCCTAGCCCCAACCCATCTCCACCTGGTTCTCCTCCGGCTGGGCCGCGCCTTGCTGGCCCATTCACGTCGCCAGGGATGGCGTCGTCCTCCACGTTGCCAGGGCCTACCGTGTCCCCTACTCCGACGCCACCTCCTGATGCATCTCCTGGTGTCACCACTCGCCTGATGCGTGGTGTGCGACAACCCAAGAAACGAACAGATGGTACGGTGGCCTGGGCTACATCTCGCTGTAGGGGTTCATAGCATGGAAAACAAAAAATTTCTACCGCATGAACACACAATCAAGATCTAATCTATGATCAAGCCAAGATCTATCTACTAGATTGTAGCAACGAGTCAATAGAGTACTAACCCTCAAAGATCCAAAGCGGTTAACGAGAGCAGATTCTCGTGGATGATGTAGTCGTACACTTCCGATCTCAAGATCGCGTAGACGATCCTTCCGGCGCTGCGTTCCGGCAGCGCTTCCGCAGTCGGTCACACGTTCGGTACTCGATGAAGACCTTCCTCTCCCTTGTTCCAGCAGGCAGCGGAGGTTGTAGCACTCTCCTCCCGATTCCGGCAGCACGACGGCGTGGTACCGGAAGTAGAGGGGAGATCCCGCAGGGCTTCGCCTTAAGCCGGAGCGAGTGTGGTGGAGTATGAGAGAGCTTTAGTGGTCTAGGGTTTAGACACACCAGTTAGAAGGCTCTAATCCGAAGGCTAGTGCAATTAGAAGCTCTAAACCAAAGCAGCTCTAAACCGGGGTCTAGAGCTAGGGTTTAGATTTAGAGGATAGGAACTTGTGTGTCTAGAGGAGGGAGCCCTGCCCCTCCTTATATAGGTGGAGGGGGGTGGCCGCGCCAAGGGGAGGGAGTGGAGTCCCTCCCCAACTCGGCTTGGAGGTGGCCGCCGGTTGGAGGAGGACTCCCTCCCCAACTCGGTTTCACCTCCTCCTCTTTTCCACTTTCCAATTTTAGCCGTTTGAGTTT
Source organism: Avena atlantica (assembly GCA_910589765.1). Lineage (NCBI taxonomy): Eukaryota > Viridiplantae > Streptophyta > Magnoliopsida > Poales > Poaceae > Avena > Avena atlantica. The sequence continues at coordinate 6,018,030 of OU342733.1, forward strand.
TCAAACTTGCTATTTGACTTTTCAAACTAGGATTTGAATTAATCCTTTATTTGGAACAGCGATGACACTTAGTACATGATGCAATCATTCCAACTAGGAATGACACACTCATGTACCCCTTCCCCTCCGGTGTGCCGGACATTCCGGAACCTTCTAGAACATTCCCGATGAAAACACCGGAATCATTCCCGAACTCCGAAACGGGACTTTCCTTATATGAATCTTATTCTCCGGACCATTCCGGATCTCCTCGTGATATCCCGGATTCCATCCGAGACTCCGAACAACATTCGGTCTCTTACTCATCATTCCATAACTACTCAACAACATCGAATCCTTAAGTGTGTCTCCCTACGGTTCGTGAATTATGCGGACATGATCGAGACACTTCTCCGATCAATAACCAATAGAGGAATCTGGAAATTCATATGGCTCCCACATATTTCTACGATTACTTTGTGATCGAATGAACCACTTACATACGATACCAATTTCCCTTTGTCTCACGATAGTTTACTTATCCGAGGTTTTGATCGTCGGTATCTCTGCATACCTAGTTCAATCTCGTTACTGATAAGTACTCTTTTCTCGTTCCCGTGATATGTGATCCCTTGTGAGCCAGTCACATGCTTGCAAGCTAATTGGATGACATTCCACCAAGAGGGCCCAGAGTATATCTATCCGTCATATGGATGGACAAATCCCACTCTTGATCCATGTGTCTCAACCAATACTTTCCGAACACTCAATGCCACCTTTATAGCCACCCAGTTACGGTGTGGTGTTTGATGTCATCAAAGCATCCTTCCGGTGAAGGTGATAAGCATGATCTCATGGTCGAAGGAATTAGGTTACTATGTATCAGAAAGCTTATAGCAAATGAACTATATTAAATGACTTGATCTTTATGCTACGCTTAACTATAGGAGTATGTCCATCACATCATTCTCCTAATGATATGACCTTGTTGTTAATAACATCTCTATGTTCATGATCAGGAAACCATGATCATATATTAACCAACAAGCTAGTTTAACAAGAGGCTTTACTAGGGACTCTTTTATGTTTACAAATCACACAAGTATTAATGTTTCCTATTAATACAATTATAGCATGGTATGTAAACATTTATCATAAGCATGAAGATATGATAATAACCTACTTTATTATTGCCTCTTGGGCATATCTCCAACACTCGTGTGAATGATCTTGTTTGCACTGAGCCTCATAATCATCAAGAGGCCATCACAAGTCCACACTGGCGTACGGCCATGGAGACTGAATTTTCTGCACTACAAGCAAACAAGACATGGCGGCTTGTTCCTCCCCGGTCTGGTATTAACATCATTAATTGACTGTAAGTGGGTCTTCAAAATTAAACAGAAGTCAGATGGCACTATTGAGAGATACAAGGCTCGTTTAGTTGCAAAAGGCTTTAAGCAACGCTACGGACTTGACTATGAGGATACATTCAGTCATGTAGTCAAGCCCACTATGATTCGTCTTCTACTATCCATGGCTCTTACTCACTTATGGTGTCTCAGACAGCTGGATATTCAGAATGCATTCTTGCATTGGATTCTTGAAGAGGAGGTATACATGCGACAGCCTCCTGGCTTTGAGGATTCTTCTTGTCCTGAGTACATCTGTCGTCTTGACAAGGCTCTTTATGGATTGAAACAGGCTCCCCGTGCCTGGCATGCATGTTTAAGTTCTGTTCTTCATGGTCTTGGGTTTGCTGCGTCTACTGCTGATACATCACTCTTCATATTACAGAGACCTGAAATCACTATATACTTGTTGGTCTATGTCGATGAAATTATTGTGGTGAGCTCCTCCACCACAGCTACCGATCGTCTTCTTCATCAGCTTGGCTTCTCCTTTGCGCTTAAAGATCTTGGAGAGTTGCATTTTTTCCTTGGTATAGAGGTGAAGCGCTCTCCTGGTTGCCTTCATCTGAGTCAGCATAAGTATGCTTCTGAGCTTCTGAGACATGCTGGTCTATTGAAGTGTGCTCCGGTTACTACGCCCTTGTCTTCTACTGACAAGTTGTGCTCTACGGAGGGCACCCTTCTTTCTGCAGAGGATTCTACTCGTTATCGCAGTATTGTTGGAGGTTTGCAATACCTTACCATGACTAGGCCTGATCTTGCGTTTGCAGTGAATAAGGTTTATCAATATTTGTCTGCCCCACAATCTACTCACTGGGCTGCGGTCAAATGGATTCTTCGGTATGTCCATGGTACTTTGTCACATGGTCTATTGTTAAGGCGACCTATCTCGTCTCCCGATCTACTCTCAGCTATTTCTGATGCGGATCGGGCTGGCAACTCTGATGACCGGCGATCAACGGGAGAATATGCTATATTTTATGGAGGTAACATAATTTCATGGAGTGCTAGAAAACAGGCTACTGTCTCCCGTTCCAGTACGGAGTCTGAATATAAAGCACTTGCTAATGCTATCGCCGAGTTGATTTCGATACAAGCTCTCCTAGCTGAACTTGGTGTTTCTCAGAGAAGTCCACCAGTGTTATGGTGTGACAACATTGGAGCGACGTTTCTTTCTTCGAATCCAGTATCTCATGCTCGTACTAAACACATTGAGGTGGATTTTCATTTCGTTCGAGAAAGAGTTGCCTAGAAGTTGTTGCAGATTCGGTTCATATCTTCCAAGGATCAGCTAGCAGATATCTTCACTAAACCTCTATCGCTTCCACTATTTCAGTTATGTAGGAGCAATCTCAATCTTTGTACCCCTGTTGAGATTGAGGGAGGATGATAAACTACATATTGTATAGCTAGACTAACTCTACATGTACACGGTTCGAACTCTATAACCGCCCATAGTTAGCTTATATATATATGACACGGACGTAGGCCTGAGAGTTACGATCCCAATACTTACCCTACAATCGGTTTACTCCAACTTTCAACCACCGGTCGTGGGCGCGACAGCGGGACGTGGAGCCTGCTGGGGAAGGGACGGTAGCTTGCCACGAGTCAGCGGCTTGCATGTTTTCCCATTGCCACGGGTGACGGCGTTGGCCGATGTGAAGCTCGGTTGAGCGTGGTGAGACTATTGAGTAATGCTATAAGTACCGGCAAATTGTTTACTGAACGTACTTACAGGATGATGTGGTGGGCGGTGGCAAATCATGATTTGCTGAAAAAACAACCTTTCCCAATACTTAACCAACCATACCAGGCCACGTCTATTTCATAAGCTTATTTTTTTTTTTTTAGGGCAACCGGCAGGAGCACTGCCTAATTCTATTAGAAGAGGGAAAAGCCAAAGTTCACTGTACAGAGAAGGCAATTTTGTGTTAAGGTGGGAAAAAACCAAAAACCACCAAGGAGCAAAAAGAAAAACCTAGAGCCTAATCGGGCTCAGCCGGAATGTTGGGCATATAGGATGCAGCAGCGCACTCCCTTTGGCGAATGTCGTCTCTAGCAATGGAGGCCACCTCAATGTAGGTGAGTCTTTTCCCGGTGAAAATTCTCCGATTCCGCTCCTTCCAAGCATTCCAGAGGACATAAAGTAGGCGGCCGCTAAGACGTCGCTGTTCGGCATTTGTCTTCCCCTTTATTAAATCGTCCCACCATTCCGAGATGGAGTTGAAGGATTGTCCCTGTTTGCCCGTGCCCTCATTGTCCCAAGATTGCGTGGTGTTCCAGATCGCCGTTGTGAATGGGCAGTCTTTGTAGAGGTGGTCGGCTGTTTCGGGGGCAGAGACACAAAGAGGACAAAGGGGGGCATGAGGCCATCCTCGGATCGCAAGCATATCAGCGGTCAAAAGCTTGCCATGCAGGGCGAGCCAGGAGAAAAGCTTGCATTTAGGCTCCGCATGTGCCGACCAAATCTTTTGTGCTTTGAACTTTGGGAAGCTTCCATTGAATTGCGCGTGGTAAGCCGAAGCAGCACTGTAGTTTCCGTCCGTAGTCAGTGTCCATTTGATCGAGTCGGGCTGAAGGGGGGTCAGCTGGGTCTCCTGAATGAGGTCCCAAACTTGCAGGTATTGGGTTAGCTGTATAGGCGTGTTGAGGCGAGCGACGGAGCGGATCCAACTGTTATTGCTGGTCTCTTTCGCAACAGTCCTATTCTTTCTAGTGGCGATCTTGTATAGATCAGGTGCCCATAGCCAGATTGGGCCCCGATTGCTCCAGTTGTCATGCCAGAAGGAGGCCCTCTCACCGTTTCCTAAAGTTATTTTTGTCGAGGCTCCGAAAAGTGTCATATCGGCCGAGCTGCAGGGAAGCTTTGACCCAGCCCAAGTGCGTCCGGGGTCGGTCCATTGTAGCCAGGGCCATCGCAGTCTCAGAGCTCTCCCAGTGCGTTCCAGGTCTGGCATTCCCAGTCCACCCAGCTCCTTTGGTCTACAAACCGTCTTCCAATTGACGAGCGCCTTGCCCTTAGATGCGTGCTCCCCTTCGTCGCCTGCCCAGACGAAAGTACGGACAATCTTAGAAATTTGGTTGCGAGCCCATTTCGGGAGCGGAATGGAGGTGGTGTGGTATGTTGCAGTGGCCATTAGGACATTCTTTGCCAGAATTAATCTTCCGGGTCTCGCGATGTTTTTCCCAAACCAGCCAGGCAGCTTGTTTGCAATTTTGTCGATTAAAGGCTGAAAGTCCACTTTGCGTAGGCGGCGGATGTGTAGTGGGAGGCCCAAGTATCTTCCTGGGAAGGAAGCTTTCTTGGCGGGGAAGGAGGACAACACCTCATCCAAGTTGATTTGCCCGCACTGAATCGAAAAAACCTCCGTCTTGGTCATGTTGGTGACAAGGCCACTGGCATTTCCGAAGCAAGCTAGGATGGCGGAGATAGTATCCAACTCCTCTTTGACGGGGTTTACAAAAATTCCGGCGTCATCGGCGTAGAGGGAGATTCTGCAGGTCGTCGATTTAGAACGGATGGGACTTAGAATTCCGCTAAGAGTAGCCCTGGACAAAATGCGTTGAAGAGGATCGATGGCCAGGATGAAGAGCATCGGGGATAGCGGGTCGCCTTGCCTTAGGCCCCGGGCATGCCTGAAGGCCTTGCCAGGATTTCCGTTTAGGAGCACACGCGAGGATGAAGTAGCCAGAGAGAGGCAGATCCAGTTGCGCCAAGTTGGACCGAAACCTAGGGCGGCCAACACCTCGAGCAGGTAGGCCCAACCGACCGAATCGAAGGCCTTTGAGATGTCAAGCTTCAGGAATAGGCCTGGGGTCCTTGATGACTGTAGCTCTTTGATCAGGTTTTGCACATGCATAAAATTGTCGTGAATGCTTCTGTTTTTGACAAACGCACTTTGGCAATTGGAGACAATATCCGGAAGAATCGGGGTCATTCGGTTGGCGAGCACTTTAGAGAAAATCTTTGATAGGCTATGGATCAGGCTAATGGGTCTGTAGTCTCCGACAGTCGTGGCGTCAGATTTTTTCGGGATGAGAATGATGTTTGCGGAGTTTATGAGGTTAACGCAATTTCCTCGTAGCTCAGACATGCGAATGATGGCTTTGGTGACATCGCTCTTGATGATATCCCAACAGGATTTGTAGAAAGCTCCAATGTAACCATCAGGACCTGGGGCCTTGACCGAGGGCAAGGAGAAAACAGCCTCTTTTATCTCGTTATCATTGAAAGGGGCGTCGAGGTCGGCTAGGTCATGGGGGGCGTAGTTCAGTCCTTCCCAGTTGAGGCTCGTCTGCCTCTGGGCTTTTGTCCCAAGTTGATCCTTGAAATGTTGAAGCAGGATATCCTCTTTGTCCTGCGTCGTAATAGCCGTTCTGGTACCGGTCGTCAGAGATTGAATGTAGACTTTCCTTCTTCGCCCTCGTAGGTCTAGGATTTCTGGAGACTTTTTACGTTGTTCCGTGGCGAGGAGGCGCGAGTAGAGCTCACGGGGCTGAATAGGAGTGTCACGACCATTGATATTCTCAGCAAGGTTATCATAGTCGGCGGCCAACCCATTGATGAAGTAGGTGGTGAAGTCCTCAGGGCGGAGAGGCTGACCAATGGAGGCCAGGGTGTTAGCAAGGCCCGTCATCTTGTTGAAATAATGGGTGATGCTGAGGTGGTGAAGCTTGATCTCCCCAAGCTCGGAGCAGATGGCATGGGCACGTGCTTGCTGCTGAGACGCAAAGCTCATGTGTAGAGCGGACCACGCATCCCGAGACGTGGTGACAAAGATCACCAGCGACGAGACACTCTCTGTATGAGAGGACTGGATGGCCGAGAGAATGGTCTGATCCTTAGCCACCCACTACTCAGCTAACGTGTTGCTTCTTTTCTTTTGCTGGAATGAAATCGCGCGGACAGCCAAGTGTAAGTTTCCGTATCAAGGCCTTGACCTGCTCGTGGCGTACCAACTCCTTTCCAAGAGACGACGGAGCAGCCCAGCGGTTGTCCGTGCTCCCTCTTGTTGTGTCTAATAGTATAAGATGTTCGTTTTACAGTATATATAACGTGCGTGCCATCGTCCAACACCACTAGTGGTACCTGAACAACCGACATTTCATATTCTATATATGTGCATCACTACATGTTCAAAACACACCTTGTATGCACTCCTAGCAATTGAATTATTGACCTAGCCAATTATTTTAAAAATAATAGAAGACGATAGGAAACATATTTATATTCTCAATATTTCCCTCACATTCAGACCGGTGGCCTTTTTTTTGTTCACGGGCCTAGGACCCTTTTTTTTTTCCGGAAATGGGCGTTTTATTACTCAAAGCAATGTTTACACCCGGCCTCTGCATAACTAGGATGCGCAAGGCCGAAAATTCTCACAAGTTACAACCAGAAGTAATCGAAAAATAAGAACAAACGTATAGATAACACAGTGGGCTGTGACTATGATATATCTAATCGTAGGTCACGCTGTCATCCATATCTAGAAAAAATATCCCGCGCCGCGGCCTCCAAACGCCTACACCCTTCCACAAAGAGGTCTCGGAACTCCATATGTTGCAGAATTGTTCATGAACGTAAGATTGTCGTGGATCGGAAGATAACCTGCAATTGAGAAGATATCATATTATTAAAAATCTTGTCATTCCTACATAGCCATAGCGACCAAATAATGGCAAGCGCTCCCACCCTAAAAACAGTCCCGTATTTATCATCAATCCCATTCAACCAATTGCCAAAAACATTAGCAACCGATGAGCCAGAGGCCACTTGGGTGATTGACCATATAGTATGAGCAAATTTACACTGGAAGATTAAGTGTCTAATTGTCTCATTATGATTACATAAGACACATTGCTTGCTTCCTTGCCAATTCCTCTTAACAAGATTATCTTTTGTGAGAATAACCACTTTTCGAAGGTACCAAGCAAATACTTTCGTTTTCAGGGGTATTTTCATTTTCCAAATTCTACTATTATCATCAACTGGAATATAAGGTTGGATCAAAGCTCTATAAAATAAATTAACAGAAAATTTACCATTATGCAATAGCTTCCAATTAAATTCGTTCACACCTTCCGACAATTGTATCATAGACAGTCTCAATAAGAGATTGTTCCATGATAGTAGTCTAGGACCTATGAGACTTCTGCAGAAAGAGACATTAGGAGGATTAAATTCTATTACCCTGGAAAGTGTATCCCCCTTATGCCTAATTATCGAATATAGAGCAGGATATTGTTCTCTAAGGGACATTTGGCCAAGCCATCTATCTTCTCAGAACCTAATCTGTGATCCATCCTTAATATTAAAAGAACCAAAGCGTAGAAAATATTTTTTGGATGCCATTAGTCCAGCCCAAAAGTGTGAGTCACCTGGCTTCCAGACCACTTGCGACAATGCTTTGGATCCAATATACTTCATCCACAAAATGGTTTGCCAGACTCCTTCTTCTGAGAGAAGTTTGAACAGCCATTTACCTAGGAGTGCAGTGTTCTTGACTTGCAAATCATGTATGCCAAGTCCACCATATTCCTTTGGTCGGCAAACCACAGTCCATTTGTCCAGTCGATATGTCTTTTTCACCTAATCCCCTTGCCAAAAGAATCTTGAGCGGAAATAATCCACTTTCTTCAAGACCCCTTTCGGTATTTGAAAGAATGAAATCATATACAGTACCATATTAGTAAGTACTGAATTAATGATTACAAGTCTTCCACCAAGGGTTAGAAGTTTTCCTTTCCAGCTATTAAGACGTTTTTGTAGTCTTTCCTCAACCCCTTTCCATTCAGCTATCGTGAGACGCCGATAATGTATCGATATACCCAGATAGTTAATAGGAAAGAGTCCATGGCCACAACCAAATAACTCAACATATAAATGTGCCTCATTTTTAGCTTCGCCAAAGCAATACATGTCACTTTTATGGAAGTTGATTTTCAGTCCTGATAGTTGCTCAAAAGCCGAAAGTATTAACTTCAAATTCTTAGCCTTCTCAAGATCATGCTCCATAAAAATTATTGTATCGTCAGCAATTGAAGGATTGATAGTCCACCATCTACCAGATGTGGAACTAATCCCCCAATTTGGCCATCAGCCTTCGCTCTCTCAATAAGGATAGCCAACATATCCGCCACTATATTAATAATATAGGTGAAAGTGGATCCCCTTGTCTTAATCCTTTGTTTGTTCGGAAGTATTTGCCTATGTCATCATTGACATTTATAGCAACACTACCCCCAGAAACAAAAGACTGAATGAGATTGCGCCACTCCTGAGAAAAACCTTTCATACGGAGTGTTTGCTGAAGGAAAAACAAATTAACTTTATCATATGCCTTCTCAAAATCAATCTTGAACACTACTCCATTCAATTTCTTAGAGTGTAGTTCATGGATTGTCTCATGCAGGATTACTACACTGTCTAAGATGTTTCTTCCTTGCATAAAAGCTGTTTGAGAAGGGCGCACTACCTTATCAGCTATTGAATTTAGCCTAATCGTTGCCACCTTTGTAAAGATTTTAAAACTTACATTAAGGAGGCAGATTGGACGGTATTATTGTATTCACTCTGCATTAATAACTTTAGGAAGTAAAATAATGTTGCCAAAGTTCAGTCTAAAAATGTCAAGCTGACCTTCATGCAAAACATGAAACAAGTGCATCAAATCCTCCTTAATAACTTTCTAGAATTTCTGAAAAAATTCAGCTGGAAAGCCATCAGGTCCTGGTGCTTTATTGTGTTCCATTTGAAAAACAGCTTTCTTAACCTCTTCCTCCGTATACGGGGCGGTTAGAAATTTGTTTTCGTCAATGGAAACCTGTGGAATATCCTCTGTTTGGGATTCCTCCAGTGATATAGAGTTTTCTGGTGCTGCCCCAAACAATGATTTGAAATACTTTATAATGTAAGATTTTAGCTGCTCCTGTCCCTCAATCATACCTTCATCCTGAACCAAAGAGTGAATAAGTTTCTTCTTATGCTTGCCATTGGCAATAGCATGGAAGTATCTTGTATTCATATCTCCTTCAAGGATGAATTTTGCTTTAGAGCGTTGGTACCACTTGAGTTCTTCCTCGCGAAGGATTATGGAAATTTCTGCATTCGATTGCTTCTTAAGCTCAATCTCAGATACAGTTAAAAGCCTTATTCCCGCAGAAGCCTCCAAATCATCAATAATAGATGAAAGACGTACTTTTTATTTTTTCAGGATACCAGCAGTATGTCTAGCCCAACCGTGAAGGAATTTACGAAGAGCTCGTATTTTATTATTCCATCGTTGTATAGGCGTTTGACCAGCCACCGGTTTTTCCCACACGTCTTTCACTAAATCAAAAAAACCATCTCTTTCAATCCATCCAAGTTCAAACTTGAAGCTATGTTTGGATCTTTGTGATGGTGTTCCAACAGATAAAAGTAGTGGAGCATGGTCCGATAAAGCCTCAATACGCTCTAGAGCCCCAACGGTTACCAATGGGAACTTATCCTCCCACAATGTATTCATAAGTACTCTATCTAATTTCTCGTAAGTCGGCTCTAGGAGACTATTAGCCCAAGTGAACTGTCTCCCAATCATATTAACCTCTCTTAAATCCAGGCTATCTATGACAGCATTGAATAAGAAAGGCCAATGTTCATCGAACCTGCCCCGACTTTTCTCATGAGGGAATCTTAGCAATTTAAAGTCTCCTCCTATAAGAATAGGGTAAGGGTTATCCTTAGCTAGATTTACCAACTCACGCAGAAAGTCAGCCTTATAAACATCCTGGGCAGCCCCGTAGACAGCGACTAGAGACCATGTGAAGTCGTAGGCCTTGTTACGGATATGAAGTTTAATAAAAAAATCTCCAACCGAACTGGCCAAGACTTCCATAGTCTCATCTCTGATGCCTAACAGGACCCCCCGGATCTACCACGTGGAGGACGTGATACCCACGTAAAGTCCACTCCACCAGAAAGGCGATTGAGCAGAGCTTGTGAGAAATCACGTCGACCGGTTTCAGAAATACCCAAGAAATCCAAGTTATGTTCTCTTACACAATCGGCAAACAATAGATGTTTAGCCAAGTCCCGAAGACCTCTGCTGTTTGAAAACATTCCATTCATTGAGAAACAATAATGCTTTTGGATACACGGGTCCTTTTCCTAGACCTTTGGCTCTTTGATTTTCGACCAGAAGCTTTTAGTTCAAATAGTGAACCTAGCTCCGTCTCATCAAAGCCAACCTCCGGTACTTCACCAACTAAGTGAGAGAGCAGTTGACCATCTATTGTGGCATGCAACTCCTCCTCCTCAGCTGATAAAAATTCGGGAATAAAAGAGGCCTTAGGAGTAACCGTCAAACGGTCAACCTCCATATACCCAGCGGCGGATCTACCATCCCTGTTGCCCGGGCAGCCGCCCGGGCTTGCCGGCCGGCCGGCAGCTTACTTTCTTAATTAGTTGATGATAATTTGCAAGCATAAGCAAGAGATTAAGCATGTGTGCCCGGGCTTCCAAATTTCTTTGGGTCCGCTAATGCATATACCTAAGTACATTACTAGATAAATTAACCTGTTTGGCAGAATAACCCATACTAACACCAACGTTTGCTAGTTTTTTAGTCATTACAGGTGTAGAAAAAGAAAGAAATGATTTCGAAGACTTCATACCATTTGAATCAAGATTTATTTCCGCCTTCCTGCGCATTGCCTTGACCATCGAGTCCTCATCAGAGGCCGTCGCTCCAAGAGCATCGACCCCATGGCGCGAACTACGCCGCGCCGGTGTCTCCTGAATCGGCGTGACCACCTCCAGGGTAATATCCAGCCCCGCCTGGGCCAGATTTCCCCTAGATGGTCACCCCTCCTGGGCCGAAATAGCGCCCTCCCGCAGCCCCTCCTGGGCCACGGTTCCAAGGCTAGCATCCAGTCCCTCCTGGGCCTAATCCGCGTCGGACAGCAGCCCCGCCTGGGCCACTGTAGCATCGGCAGAGGGCAGACCCGCCTTGGCCTTACCCGCCATGCACCCCTCCACCTGGGCAGCAGCAACTGGGCCGCCGAGTACTGTAGCAGCAGGCCGCCCGCCATCGGCATCAGCAGTGGGTAGCACCACCTGCCCCGCAGCAGATGACAGCCCCTCCTTGGCCATCGGCACTCCAGCAGCCCGCCAAGCTAGCGACGAACCAGCAATCGGCGATCCCCCCAGGGGCGAAGACCTCCCAGCCGACCTGCTCGCCGCCTGAAGTGCAGCCGATAGCTGATAAGGAGAAACCCTGGGAGATCCACAAGCCTTCCCGCGAAGTGGGGTATCCGTCGGAAGAGCGTCTAAGAGTTCTTTGCCACGCAGAGTAGTAGGTGAAGCATTAAAGGGAGTCACCGCATAAATCGAACCCGGAACCTGGCGGGTATAAGTAGATGGTGCACCCTGCTCTGAATTCTGACCACCAGACTGTCCAGTCGAAGTGTGAGCAGTAGTGATATCCGCTGGTCCAGAAGTATCCATGGCATCATCACCATTCTTTCCAGATCCATCATCCTCAGAATCATCCTTACTCTTTCTCCATAGTAGCGGTGAGAAATCAGGTTCAGGCACATAATCAGCGGGTTCCAATTTGAAGCGTAGCTCATACCCTTTCAGATCAACCACAACGTCAGATAATAGGAAGAAACCTAAAGCATCCTTCTTCTAGAAAACTGAAATATCACACATAGCAGCAAGGATACGGACGACACCCCGCCGCCGGAGGCTCAGAAGATCCACATCCAAGGTAGTACCCATAAGAGAACCAACAACCCAAAGCCCAAGAAAAGTCCGCAGAGAATGCGGAACCCCCTCAACATGCACCCAAACTTGTTCAAGGATTATCTTATGCGGAACCTCTTGAGTCTTGTAGACTGAAACGGCAAGTTGTGTCCTACCCAGGGGCATCGAGAACTGGCTGCCATCCACTCTGTCTAGCACCTCAAACGAAGGAAAGCTTACCAAGTAATCATTATCCCCATAAGATAAAGCTTCCCACTTCCACTGTGATTGTACCGGACACCTTCTGGCAATCTGTTGTTGTACCACATCAGTTGAGACTGCATCTCCTGTAACTTTTATCAAAGCAATAGGTGTCTGAGTAGTCTCCAAATTTCTACGGACCACACTGTCAGGGATCTGAGCAAAAAGTGTCTTGTCATGTCCAATCCCAGTCATAAAAGCATTAGGTCTCGGCTGTTTCAACACAGGACACCTCAAGGTTGGATGAGACTTGACATCACAAATATAACAATAATGTATAGCTTTGCAATCCTTGGATGCATGGGTGTCCACAACGCACTTCCAACACCTAACTGGCTTTTTATTTTTCTTTGTTACATGCACCACCTCCGCAGCAGCAGGTGCATCAACCACAACAGAATTAAAATGCATCTGATTACCATTCAAATTATCTTGAAACTGACCAATAGGTGGAAAAGATGGTGAAACAAGAGCGATCGTACCAAGCGGATACCCAAATTGTTGCTGCCCATCCATTGCAGTTTGCTGAAAATTCATAGGCTGCTGCAAATTGGTTCCAGGCGCAAACTGAGGTTGCGCCACACCTTGCACCGGCTTCTTATTTTTCCTTGTCGGCACCGACACCCCCGACTAAACAAAACAGCCCCTGCAGCAAAGGAATTTGGCTGAAACATTCCTTTCACGTGTCCACCAGGCACCGGCCCTTGACCACCAGCAAACTGCGGCATCGGTCCCCGGTACGGAGGTTGAAGCGGCTGCGGCTAGCTCCCTTGTGCGACTGCATAATACGTCGCCGGAGGTCTGAAGACAACACCCGGGGGAAACCCAACGAACAGTGGCGGCTGCCGCATTCCACCAGCGGAAGAAATCGGAGCAGATGGTTGGGTAGCCCTCGGCTGAGTACCAGTCGACGCAGGCACCATCTGTGCATTCGTGGCTTGGGAAGGTTGTCCCAGCGGCAGCTGCACCTGCGTCGCAGCCCGCTGTGGAGGTTGAACCGCCATAGCCCTAGGGTTTCCTCCCGGGAACTGACCAGCCATAGTTGGCGAAGAGACGGCGGCCGCGAACGTGCGTCCGGGAACCACCGCGGAGGAGAAGTGCTCGACGAAGATGGTGGCAGCAACGGAGAACGCGGACACGGCGGAGACGGCGACAACAGCGTAGCCCGCAGACTCGGCGGCTGAGCAGAAGTGCTTAGATCTGGCGGCATGGAATCGAGGCGATCTGCCGACCCCCAGGTCCACAAGGCCCTTAGACACCTAGCCAGGCCCGACCAGGAGTAGACCGACCGGACAGGTCCTCGGTCACATGAACCGGCTCGGTCTGGTCCACGTACACGTCGAACTGGCCCGCCTGCACATCGTAGCTGTCACCCGCGCCCTCCCCCTGGCAGCAGTCCGCGAAGAACGCGGATTCCGATCCGGAAAACGCGCCAGGCCCGCCGCCTCAACGAACTGGCCAAGAAGCGGGGCCGACGATCTCCGCCTAGGGAGGGGCCCCCTCCAGGGTTTGATCTTCGACGGGACAACCACCACAGGAGGTGACAGCGATCGCGATCTGGCCAGCGACTTGCAGCTGATTCTCGGCGAGCATCTAGGCAAGGGCGATCGATGCGGCGGCGGAGACACCACCGACGACCTTTCCCACAAACGCGACGCCGGCGTCGGGAAGCCAATGTCTTCCCAAAACTGCTGCCGCAGCTCCTCATCCGACAACTAACGGCGGCCCGAGGCATTCTTCCAGCCAAGCTCGCCATCCACATCTTCCAACGAAACCAAGACCTCCCGCGCCACCCTCGCATCCTCGCTATCCGATCCCGATTCGGAACCAAGGCATTGGAACCTCGAACCAGATGCAGTAGTCGCCGGCGAGGCGGAGTGAGCCGAAGCCGGTGAGAGATTTCCCACGGGCCTAGGACCTGGAGATCTGGTGTCCGTATATTTTTTAATACTGCGTGAACAGAGTCTTAAACTTAAGACCCCTTGACTCTGATACCAAATTAAATTATTGCCTTAGCCAATCATTCCAAAAGTCAAAGACGATAGATAAAAATATTTATATTCTCAACACTAGCCTCACACACCTTGCTTTCCGCATTAGTATTTCAAACAAAAGATCACCATGTTAGACCGTGTTTAGCTATGTTTTTACTAGTCCAAGAAGAGATTCTAGAACCAATAAAATATCCCCGAAAGCACATGCCCCTCAACTCTCTGCGCGGCAAGATGTGTGCCCATAGCAGCAATGGTTTATTCAAAGCTTTTTAGCCCACAGTATTGCCGTGATTCGAGGTCTTATACTGCATGTTCTCTTGCGCCGCGTTGCAGCATGGTCCCCAATTGGATGTTGTGGTCGTGCAGAAAGCTCATAAGGTTGGCCTTCCTAATCGTCTTGCTCTAACGGTACCACTATAGTAAGACTCGTAGACTCGGCTCCTTTTGTGATGTTTAGTTTCCAGTTTTCCCCATCATCTCAAATGTAAAAAATAACACACGAAAGCCAATAGCATCCTCGCATAACATGGCTAACTATTGTTCTTTTGGCCAGGTTAGCTTGGCTGGTTCTATTTCCCGATCTCTCTTATATGGAGTTGCTTCTATTTATAGTCAAGCTTGTAATTCATAGGAGCTCATCACAATCTTGTTGGAGTTGGTTATTAGTATCTCGTAGCGTGATTATGACGGCGCATGCAACAAGGGTGAAGTCATGCCTAACAAAGAGAAGAAAAAAGGAGATATACTTTGGGTTAAGGATGCAGGCGGATGAGCCGCCGGCGCGTCCGCTCCAGAGGCACTTTGTCCGTGCACGCTAATTTGCAAAATAAGCGGCTCCTGGATCCGCTAATTGCGTTGCCCACTGTGGCTGGTGGACAGAGTGGACAAGCCGCTCCTGCTATGTAGATAGCCTCTACAGCTAATACTTTCCAGATCAAGCATTTAGTACAAAAGACCCTAGTTAAACCACTTTAGCTTCCGTCCCCCCCCCCCCCCCCCCCCCCCCTCCTCCCTCTTTCTTTTCAAACTTTGATAAACAAAAACTCATACCTCAGGACCGTACGAACCCACCCGAAGTCCATATGGTCCTCTTAGACGTATACTCCCCGTACACGAATACTCATGTGCCTGCAGAAGCGAAAATCGTAAGTTATATAACAGCAACAACAACAAAAATTAAATATGACATGCAAAGATGTAGATCACAATAATAAGAGGTAGGATCAGCCGCCCGGGACATGGATTATACTCAGTTCGACCGAGTACACATATACGGAGATATACATGGCCTCGATATGGGTTTCGACGGGTCAAAGAAATAAAACGACCCATAAAACTTAAGTTTAGGGGGGGGGAGGGGGGACCGAAGCACACCTCAAGGACAAATACTTTGGGTACATGCATAGAAATTGAATGACAATAAAAAATGTTAGTTGGTCATGCGTATCAACATGGGGAAGATCGAGATGAGCCAAATGGATCTAGAAAACAAGAATATAAGTCGGTATATAAATCAAAGCCATGGTCAGTCCGACTCGTTTAAGAATAGATACAAGCTAGACAAATGAAGACGTGATCAGTAGAAATTTGGCCATGTGTATTTGGAATTCGTGCTAACTAATGTCATTAGTTTTTTTATCTCCTTCGGATATAAGAAGCTTATATTGTGTTATAATGTATTAGTGAAGCATTGAGGTGTTGCATTACATATATGGTGCAAGAAAAAATAGAAGCCGTACCAATACATGGACATTCAACTAGTGATAGTTAGATTTAAAATATATAGTTAAGATTTGACAACAAGTTAATAGCTATGTAACCATGCAAATTGGTTTGACACATTTATGAGTTAGATATAATATACCGAACATGTCCGCACAAGATGAGCCCGAAAAAAAATTCAGCCGGGCTAACCAAATAAAAAAATGATCCATCCAAAAAACCAAAAATGATCGTTTTGTGCATTAAATAATTGAGCCTAACACGACTCCTCGTAGCATATATCTGGCTAGCTAGATGCACAAAATAGAATTCGTAGCATAGTCCATCTAAGATATCATGACATCCCGATAACATCAGCAAGTGCTACGGTTTGTACTTTTAGCTTGCAACAGAAGTAAAATTGTTCCCGCAATAAAAGAAAAAATGCGATCAAGTAAAATCCATGTAATTAGAGGCGGATTGAAATGGTCAATTGTTTTATTAAACAGAGAAAATTTGTTACAAACTATGCTCATTCTGTCCTGAGTTAAATGCCGCAGATTTGTTTAGATTCGCGTTTTACAAACACGATCAAGCAAAATCCATGGAATTAGAGGCAGAAGCAAATGGTCTACTATTTTAGATAAACAGAAAAAAACTGTTACAAACTAACAATACTCAATCCGTCCCAAGTTAAATATCGCAGAATGGTCTAGATTCACATGTCATGTAGAATTTATACATGAATGTCACGAGATAAAGATACATGCATATCTAGCCAAGTCTGTGACATCCTTTTCCGGATAGAGGGAATACATAATTTCCCACAATAAAAAAAGAACACAGCCAAGTAAATTCATTAAATTAGAAGTATGATGAAATAGTATACTGTTTCTAGAGAAAAAAACCCATAAATTCCATGGCGTTCATGTTGATTGCAATAGTGAAATATTTCACTCCATGAATACGACAAGGTCTCAAGAAAAGAAATTATGGTTAGCCAATATTTTACTTTATTATTCAATATAAAAGGTAACCACACATAGAAAAATACATGCATATGCGCCATAACTATGAGTTCATAAGTATAATAGATCATGTTTGCATTACACTATCTTAGAGAGAAAGATTTTAGGGCGAGTCCACATAGTTCACTATATCTGTACTATTTTTCTAATTTAATATTAGAGTAAATTCCAGTTTTTACCCTATAGTTTGACAATTTTGACACTAATTAACCTATTTAACATTTTTTCATCCAAATTACCCAATTTAGTGAAAGTTTTGCCAACTTTTACCCCTTTTTACAGATTTTAGAGCGTTTTAGCAGGTGAGTCCATGCCATAAGATAAAAATGGTGTGACATGTCACCAATTTTCTTCTACTCCCGCTTTTCGCCTGGTCTGTACACATTTTTTGAATACGAATATTTGCCGGTTGGTTACTAGCAAACCTCGAACGGTCATGCAAATATTACATCAAAATATCACTATGTTGATTCACATAAGGAGATCACAGGACAACACGTCGTGGAGTGCATGGGACTTGGAGATGGTCGCGTGCGATCTTCAGAGAGTGACCAATATGAAAATAGAAACCCCTTATGCATTATTCTACTGCAAGGGATCTTGATCTCTAAGTATATATTAGTAGTGCACGAACTGCTCCTAATTTCTTTCCTGGTCTCACGACTCTACACGCATCTTTTCTGATCCATGGATGCATGCAAAGGAAAAATGAATCGGCTTGTGCAATCAGGCCCGTTCCTATGTGAGGAAAGATATTGGAAAACCGGGACATGACACACCACACAAACGGCATGGATCCACCCAAATGAACGCTTTAAAATATGTGCAAGGGGTAAAAATCGGCAAAACTTTCACTAAATGGAGTAACGAGGATGAAAAAATGTTGAATAGGGTATTTACTGTCAAAATTGTGAAACTAGGGGGTAAAAAATGGAATTTACTCTTAACATTATATATGTATTTCACTCAATTACAGAGGAATAATAAATGATAAAAAAATGTGAATAAATCTCCTAATTTTCTGCTAACATATACCCACAAATAATACATATTTTAGGACCCCTATTAATGGATAAAACTTCGTATATTTAGTCATACACACAAGCACATGACCAGCATCTATATACATATAATTACACTACGTTGTCACGACTCACTTATAGAGCTTTGCGATATATTTTGTTCACATGCAAAAATGCCCTAAATTAGGCCATTTGTCTGTTTGTAAAGGGACACGCCATGAAGAAAAGTATTGTGCTATAGAAAACCGATAGCATGCTCCGCAATCGAGGCAGTCGTACAGCTATCTGGTAGGATGTTGTGGTGGTTGCAAAACGCTCGTAAGGTTGGCCTTCTTCATCGTCATGCTCTAACGGTACCACTATAGTAAGATTCGGAGATTCGGCTTCTTTTGTGATGTTTTGTTTTCAGTTATCTCCAGCATCTCAAATGTAAAAATAAACACATGAAAGCCAATAGCATCCTCGCATAACTTGCTAACTTTTGTTCTCTTGGCTAGGTTGGCTTGGCTGGTTCTATTTCTCTCTTATATGGAGTTGCTTCTATGTATAGTCAAGCTTGTAATTCATATAGGAGCTCATCACAATCTTGTTGGAGTTGGTTATTAATGTTTTGTAGCCTGGTTATGACGGTACGCGTGGGGTGTTGTGCATGCAACAAGGGTGAAGTCATGCCTCTTTGCTTTCAATACATACGAACCAGAGAGTAGTAATGATAACTATGAACATAGTTAGTTGGCCATGACATGGGATGGAGGTGAAACAAATAGATGCAGAAAACATGAATGCTGAGCCCACATATAAATGAAAGCCATGGTACTAAGTCGGACCCGTCTAGCAATTTAGTGTACCCACAACAATCTAGATCAATGAGGGTATATGCATGGTAGAAAGATATCCACTGCACCTCGCTAATATTAGGCTAGAATAAGTTAGTAGGAAGAGAAAGTACATTGGGACGTTGGAGGAAACTGATATTGAGCCATGTTACTCGCTAGGCCGGTCCAAGAATAGCCATGGCCTGCTGATTACGAGGTGGCGAGCCATCAGCAGTCGAGTAGCTGTAGTACCTATAGGTTAGATGTGTATGTATTGTCTCCGGATTACCCAACATGCATACTATTAGAGTATATGTTGGTTAGGTTATATTAGGTAATTTTATATTATAATTCAATTCTATCTCTAGTAGTCTTCTTGTGTCTCAAGTCTTTTAGTAATATATAAACAGCCTAAGGCTCACGTTGTAATCACCACAAACAATATCAATCCAATCTATACTTTCGCAATCTTGCATAGTATCATAGCGGTTTGCTCCGCCTAGGGTTTAGCCACTACTTCTGTTGTGGCGCCTCCGGGGAGATCCTTCTCCACCGGGTGATACGTCGAAAACGTATCTATAATTTCTGATGCCCCGTGCTTGTTTAGTATCTACTTTGCTTTGCTTGTCTACACTTTGAGGTGTTTTTTAAATATTTTCTGGTACTAACCTATTAACAGGTTGCCACAGTGTCAGTTATCTGTTTTCTACTGTTTTTGGTTTCAGAAAAGCTAGTAAAAATATTCTTAGAATTGGACGGGACAAACATCAAAGTCAATAACTTTCTGTGGGGAACAAGAAGTCCAGAGGGGAGACGGAGAGGCGTGCCAGGGCAGCCAAACCCCCTAGGCGCGGCCAGGGGTGGGCCCATGCCTGGGAGGGGTGTGGCCCATCTGGCCACCGCCTCGGCCTCCCCCTTCGCCTATAAGAATCCCCCGATACAGAAACCCTAAGCACCTAATCAAATCTCCATGAAACCGTCTGTAGCCGCCGCCACCATTGTCCCTAGATCGGGTGGATCTGAAGTTCTTCCCGGCACCCTGCCGGAGGAGGGATCATCCCGGAGGCCTTCTCTCCGGTATGATGTGTGAGTAGTTCTACCTTGGACTATGGGTCCATGTAGTAGCTAGATGGTTGTATCTCCTCCTTTGTGCTTTCATGTATAGATCTTGTGAGCTCCGTTCATGATCAATATCTCTATTTGTAATCATGCATGTTGTGTTTGCGGAGATCCGATGGATATTGAGACTATTATGTTGGTTTGATTAATGATTTTATCTTTATGATTCTATCATGTCTGTGTTGTTTGTGATCTTGCATGCTCTCCGTTGCTAGTAGCTATCTTGGCCGAGTAGTTGCTAGTGACTCCAAGAGGGGGTATTTATGCTCGATAGTGGGTTCATGCCTCGAGTTTCCAAGGGAAGTGACATAAATCTCTTCGGTTGTAGATGTGTTGTTGCCACTAGGAGGAAACAACGGTCTCTTGTTCATGGAACATGTGGACTGTTTACCTTACACACTTTGCTTAATCAGAAAACAACGGTCTCTTGTTCATGTGAACATGTGGTCTATTTCTCTTTTATATGGAGTTGCTTCTATTTATAGTCAAGCTTGTAATTCATAGGAGCTCATCACAATCTTGTTGGACTTGGAATAGTATTTTGTATCATGATTATGGCGGTGCGCGCAACAAGGGTGAAGTCATGCCTTTGTTTCTAATCCATGCCAAACAGAGAGAAGAAAAAAGGACGAATACTTTGGGTACATGCATAGAAATTGAATGACAATAAAAAATGTTAGTTGGTCATGCGCATCAACATGGGGCAGATCAAGATGAGCCAAATGGATCTAGAAAATAAGAATATAAGTCGGTATATAAATCAAAGTCATGGTCAGTCCGACTCGTTTAAGAACAGATACAAGCTAGAAAAATGAAGTCATGATCAGTAGAAATTTGGCCATGTGTATTTGAAATTCATGCTAATTAATGTCACTAATTTTTCTATCTCATTCGGTTATAAAAATCTTATATTGTGTTATAATTTATTAGTGAAGCATTGAGGTGTTGCATTACATATATGGTGCAAGAAAAAATAGAAGCCGTAGTAACGCACGGGTATTCAATTAGTGATAGATAGATTTAAAATATATAGTTAAGATTTGACAACAAGTTAATAGCTATGTAACCATGCAAATTGGTTTGACATAGTCATGAGTTAGATATAATAACCAAACATGTCCGCACAAGTAAAATTGTTCCCGCAACAAAATAAAAAATGCGATCAAGCAAAATCCATGTAATTAGAGGCGGAATGACATGGTCAATTGTTTTAATAGAGAAAATTTGTTACAAACTATACTCATTCTGTCCCGAGTTAAATGCCGCAGATTTGTTTTGATTCGTGTGTCAAACACGATCAAGCAAAATCCATGGAATTAGAGGCAGAAGGAAATGGTCTACTATTTTAGATAAACAGAAAAAAATTGTTATAAACTAACAATACTCAATCTGTCCCAAGTTAAATATCAAAGAATGGTCTAGACTCGCATGTCATGTAGATTTATACATGAATGTCACGAGATAAAGATACATGCGTATCTAGCCAAATCCGCGACATCCTTTTCCAGATAGAGGGAATACATAATTTCCCACAATAAAAAAATGAACACAGCCAAGTAAATTCATTAAATTAGAAGTATGATGAAATAGTATACTGTTTCTGGAAAAAAACCATAAATTCCATGGCCTTCATGTTGATTGCAATAGTGAAATATTTCACTCCATGAATACGACAAGCTCTCAACAAAAGAAATTATGGTTATCCAATATTTTACTTTATTATTCAATATAAAAGGTAACCACACATAGAAAAATACATGCATATGCGCCATAAGTATGAGTTCATAAGTATAATAGATCATGTTTGCATTGCACTATCTTAGAGAGCTAGATTTTAGGGTGAGTCCACATAGTTCACTATATCTGTACTATTTTTCTAATTTAATATTATATTTGTATTTCACTCAATTACATAGGAATAATAAATGATAAAAAATGTGAATACATCTCCTAATTTTCTGCTAACATATACCCACAAATAATACATATTTTAGGAACCCTATTAATGGATAAAACTTCGTATATTTTGTCATACATACAAGCACATGACCAACATCTATATACACATAATTACACTATGTTGTCACGACTCACTTATAGAGCTTTGAGATTGACAATGATACCAGTTGACTCTCTACAGACAAGAACACTAACTTCTATACGGACGAGTTCAGTGCAACGATATATTTTGTTCACATGCAAAAATGCCCTAAATTAGGCCATTTGTCTATTTGTAAAGGGACACACAATGAAGAAAAGTATTGTGCTATAGACAACCGATAGCATTCTCCGAAATTGAGGCAGTCGTACAACTAGCTGGTAGGATATTGTGGTGGTTGCAGAACGCTCATAAGGTTGGCCTTCCTCATCGTCTTGCTCTAATGGTACCACTACAGTAAGCCTCGGAGACACAGCTTCTTTTGTGATGTTTTTTTTTTCAGTTTTCTCCAGCATCTCAAATGTAAAATATAACACATGAAAGCCAATGGTATCCTTGCATAACTTGGCTAAATATTGTTCTTTTGGCAAGGTTAGCTTTGCTAGTTTTATTTCGCTCTTATTTGGAGTTTCTTCTTTATAGTCAAGCTTCTACTACTAATTTATGGGAGCTCATCACAATCTTGTTGGAGTTGGTTATTAATATTTCGTAGCATGATTATGACGGCGGGGAGTTGTGATGCAACAAGGGTGAAGTCATGCCTCTTAGCTTTCAATACATACGGACCAGAGAGTAGTAATGATAACTATGAACAGAGTTAGTTGGCCATGACATGGGATGGAGGTGAAACAAATAGGTGCAGAAAACATGAATGCTGAGCCCACATATAAATGAAATCCATGGTAAGTCGGACCCGTACTTCTAACAATTTAGTGTACCCACAACAATCTAGATCAATGAGGGTATATATCTGCATGGTAGAAAGATATCCACCTCGCTAATATTAGGCTAGAATAAGTTAGTAGGAAGAGAAAATACATTGGAACGTTGGAGGAAACTGATATTGAGCCATGTTACTGGCTAGGCCGGTCCAAGAATAGCCATGGCCTGGGCTGATTACGAGGTGACGAGCCATCAGCTGTCGAGTAGCTGTAGTACCTAGAGTGTATCAAATGTGACATGTTACTCCCTATCTGGGAGGATTGCGAACGAATGTGGAAAGGAACTCGATAAAGTTCCAACAACCCTTGAAAACTGACGGACATAGATTTTCTAAACTAAAACTTATCTTGTCTAAAAAAACCATTTTAGAAAACCAAAAGAACCGGAATTATTGATCCATGGTTACATGGCACACACACAACTATAGAAGCCGCTAAGTATATTCATACTCAAAGTATCTTCTTAAACTCTTGTAGACTTTGAGACTTACAACAAAGAATACAATGTCAAAATCTAGGACGAATAAGAGATGTATTACGAGGAGCCAAATCTTTCAGGAGACATTAAAGGCATTCATTAGCCGAGGATGTAGTTTGTAGGCTAGTGTAGATGAGCCGAGCAACATAGACCTACTTAAATAAGTTGTTGAGCTCCAGTGGTACTAAGCTTAGTGTTGTTGTTGATGATTAAGCTAGCTAGTTTGAATTTCTATTCAATTATGAATCCTCATTGGAACGAGGAGGATTTCGAATCATTCACATTTTTGGTTGATAATAATGAACATGTAAAAGTTGCCAAGACATAATATTTCTACTGTACCACTTTGTGGGATTTAATACATATGAAACGACACTATGAATATTATGTCAACGACTTACGGACTAGGCCACCGCAGGAACATTGCAAAAATATGAGCCGATCCCTGGTGAAATAGCATATTGTGAACTAGAAAATGGTTTTTAGAAAAAATCACGAGCAAACTAAAAAGCACATGTTGTTCAAATTTTACTCACTTCCTGCTGAACCTGTGGAAATTTGTCTATTTAACGAGCGGTGCCTAGAAATCTTTGAGTTGCAACCGAAGAGTCTGCCCACGCAACTGCTTAGGTGTTAGCACAAAATTCTCATTGCACGCGAAACTGCATTTTCTTCCCCATTCCACAGACCGCAGTCACGCCGTTTCGAGTCGGGTCGGTCACACATGTTGTGCACGCATGCTTCGTTCGTGTGAGGATTCCTGTGGTAGCACGAATAAATTGCATGCATGTGTGCAGTACTATGCTCATGACTACATACATGGCTATGGAATGATCCAGGTATTTGGCATGTATATATAATTCATCCGATCAATTAACAAATAGTAGCTCACCTTGCCAGAGTGTACAAAATATGACATGTTACTCCCTATCTGAGAGGATTGCAAACGCAATGCGGGCAGGAACTCAATAAAGTTCCAACAACCCTTGAAAACTAAAGGACATATATTTTCTAAACTAAAACTTATCTTGTCTAAAAAACCATTTTACAAAACCAAAAGAACCGGAATGATTGATCCATGGTTACATGGCACACGCACAACTATAGAAGCTGCTAAGTATATTCATACTCAAAATATCTTCTGAAACTCTTGTAGACTTTGAGACTTACAATAAAGAGGACAATGTCAAAATCTATGACGTATTCAGGAGGCATTAAAGGCATTGATTAGCCGAGGGTGTAGTTTATAGGCTAGTGTAGATGAGCCGAGCAACATAGACTTACTTAAATAAGTTGTTGAGCTCCAGTGATACTAAGCTTAGTGTTGTTGTTGATGATTAAGCTAGCTAGTTTGAATTTCTATTCAATTGTAAATCCTCATTGGAACGAGGAGGATTTCGAATCATTCATATTTTTTGTTGATAATAATGAACATGTAAAATTTGCGCTACGCAATATTTCTGTTGTACCACTCTGTGGGATTTAATACATATGAAACGACACTTTGTGAATATTATATCAACGACTTGCGAACTAGGTCACCGCAGGAATATGAGCCGATCCATGATGAAATAGCATATTATGAACTAGAAAATGATATTTGGAAAAATCACGAGCAAACTAAAAAGCACCTGTTGTTCAAATTTTACTGATCACTTCCTGCTGAACCTGTGGAAATTTGTCTATTTAACGAGCGGTACCTAGAAATTTTCGAGTTGCGCAACCGAAGAGTCTGCCCACGCGACTGCTTAGGTGTTGGCACAAAATTCTCATTGCACGCGAAACTGCATTTTCTTCCCCATTCCATAGACCGCAGTCACGCCGTTTCGAGTCGGGTCGATCACACATGTTGTGCACGCATGCTTCGTTCGTGTGAGGATTCCTGTGGTAGCACGAATAAATTGCATGCATGTGTGCAGTAGTATATGCTCATGACTACATACATGGCTATGGAATGATCCAGGTATTTGGCATGTATATATAATTCATCCGATCAATTAACAAATAGTAGCTCACCTTACCAGAGTGTACAAAATATGACATGTTACTCCCTATCTGAGAGGATTGCAAACGCAATGCGGGCAGGAACTCAATAAAGTTCCAACAACCCTTGAAAACTGAAGGACATATATTTTCTAAACTAAAACTTATCTTGTCTAAAAAACCATTTTACAAAACCAAAAGAACCGGAATGATTGATCCATGGTTACATGGCACACGCACAACTATAGAAGCTGCTAAGTATATTCATACTCAAAATATCTTCTGAAACTCTTGTAGACTTTGAGACTTACAATAAAGAGGACAATGTCAAAATCTATGACGTATTCAGGAGGCATTAAAGGCATTGATTAGCCGAGGGTGTAGTTTATAGGCTAGTGTAGATGAGCCGAGCAACATAGACTTACTTAAATAAGTTGTTGAGCTCCAGTGATACTAAGCTTAGTGTTGTTGTTGATGATTAAGCTAGCTAGTTTGAATTTCTATTCAATTGTAAATCCTCATTGGAACGAGGAGGATTTCGAATCATTCATATTTTTTGTTGATAATAATGAACATGTAAAATTTGCGCTACGCAATATTTCTGTTGTACCACTCTGTGGGATTTAATACATATGAAACGACACTTTGTGAATATTATATCAACGACTTGCGAACTAGGTCACCGCAGGAATATGAGCCGATCCATGATGAAATAGCATATTATGAACTAGAAAATGATATTTGGAAAAATCACGAGCAAACTAAAAAGCACCTGTTGTTCAAATTTTACTCACTTCCTGCTGAACCTGTGGAAATTTGTCTATTTAACGAGCGGTGCCTAGAAATCTTTGAGTTGCAACCGAAGAGTCTGCCCACGCGACTGCTTAGGTGTTGGCACAAAATTCTCATTGCACGCGAAACTGCATTTTCTTCCCCATTCCATAGACCGCAGTCACGCCGTTTCGAGTCGGGTCGGTCACACATGTTGTGCACGCATGCTTCGTTCGTGTGAGGATTCCTGTGGTAGCACGAATAAATTGCATGCATGTGTGCAGTAGTATATGCTCATGACTACATACATGGCTATGGAATGATCCAGGTATTTGGCATGTATATATAATTCATCCCAAAGAGTCTTCCTTCATCCCATCCATTAACAAATAGTAGGAATAAGCTAGCTAGCCCTGCATAGAGCTATAGGTGGACAAATGTAAGTGTTCCTGAACAAATGCTACGAGATGTTGGAGTGAAACAAATAAACATCCGTCTTACAGACAGACCATCCGTAGGAGAACACTATCACACAACAAGCACTCGTATGTGACATAGTACACATCGTGAGCCATACCTGTTAGATCAGTTCGAGGTGATGACGCGCAACATTGCCATTATGCTCCTCATGTTAGCCTGCAACCTCGGATGAGGTGCTAAGTCTTTCTTGGCATCTAATGGAACCTCAGATGAAGGTGCAGAGTCTGCGTTCACAGGCTGAAGTTGGTGGTCATAATGGCCGATGACCACAGCGCGCCGGCTGATGCTAAACAACATGTAACTTGTACACATCCCACTTGGGGTTTAAGACTTCCAAGTCCTCGCAGACTTGAATTTCAGTTCTCTTTGTTTGTCCTGAGTTAATATATGTCTCGTTAATAATGTTAGGAATAAGCAACTTGTATTACCAGGGGACCAAATGCCACAATATATAGTACATCTGACTTGGGGTACAAGAAGATAACTCTAGAAAAATACGGACTCCTAGACCAATACTAATACTCTAGGGCCAAAAGCGTATTCAATAGCATTGCATTTGAAGAAGTAAAACTAGGGAAAAATATTGATAATCCAAAATCCGCGTCTTGAGAATGTCCTCGTAGCATGAAGAGTCTTCAAAATCTATTGAGTCACGCCACAATCGATCGAGAGACCAACATAGACCGAGAGACGGTTAGACAAAACATGTCACAAAAGATCATAGCACAAAAAGACAACAACATAGAAGATCACTAGGAAAAAGAATGAGCATAGATCAATGACAGTGAGACGATGGCACATCAAAGAAAGGCATACACCGCATCAAGAGAAGATGGGTTGTCAAAAGATGGCACGTCAAGAGAATCAAGCATTGTGCACCAGATCATAACCCAAGAAAACCGTCGGCGAAAGAAGCTAGATGGCAAGACAAAGGGCGTAGATCAACCAACAATGCAAAGAGAGGCCACAAGGGTACCAGAAAAGCAGGCTGACAATAAATGTATAATGGACTCGCATGACATGAGAAACACAAGAAAACAACAGATTTTGTGGACACTGCGGAAAATATAGAAACTAAACCAAGCAAGAAAGTAGAGACACTGGCCGTGGCAGCGGAAGAAATATGAAGCCAGTCAATCTCCCATAAGGCACAAGAATCATGGCGGCGACGGACAAGACCAACCAGAGCTCCTATGTTGCTCTCCTAACTGTGAAGAAGGTGGTCGCTGAATGGTAGAGTTAGAAACAAGACCAATAGAACCTATCGAGGGAGATCCTGAAGCAGCAAGAAGAGTCTTAAGCTTCAAAATATCCTACTCGGTGAAGGCGATAGTTGACGGTGTCGAAGGAGAAGAATTGTGCTTCATATTGTGCATGTGACGCTGCTTCTTGAAGCAATCATACTCAGGATGACCATCCTTGTCACATTAGCCACGGTGAGAACGGGCACGAGGACAACCCTCTACACCATAAGAGGTGGGTGGAAGCGGTGGGGCACACTGGCGCAACAGATGGCGTAGCAGGAGCTTGAGATGTGAGCACAGAAGGAATCTCTAGCAAACCAGCATCACATAGGTGAGTTCCTCAACATGAAGCTTTGAAAGCACCTCAGAGATAGGGATACAACCACAAGCAAGGAATTTAGCATGCCGGGGCTCGAACTCCTTGCGGAGACAAGACAAGAACTCATAGACACGCTGAAACTCCAAGTCGAAATGCACAGTCTGACAACACGGGAAGGTACCATAAACAATAGTGCGAAGAGAGTCAAGATGACGCCAGATAGCAGCACTTTGTGTGTAGAACCGATCAATGGTAGAGTCACCCTGCTGAAGAGCATGCTCCTAAAAAACTACCGACAGATAAAGAGTATCCCCAGACGGTTGATGATGTTGACGAAAGTAAACTCACATGGCAGAAAACAGTACCAAGGCCCATAAACTAAGACAAAACTGCTGGAGAACACTGGATGTGATAACAGCTGCAGCATGAGCATCATCATACATCCACTAAGTGTAAGCAGTCAGATCCAGCCGATAGGTCGCAAGAGCAACAGAATACTCCTGGACCCGCCGGTCATACGCGGTAACAGCATCATCATCCTCCTTCTTGGCAGCATCCTTGCCAGACTGAGTAGCATTAGCAGCAACGACGACTGGTGGTGTTGTCGGAGTAGGAATCGTAGGAGCAATGGGAGTTATGGTGGACATGAGACCTCGTCGGAGAGCACATCCCACATACAGAGACCACGCATATGGATGTGCATAAAAGCAGCAAAATATAGTTCGTGTCATCGAAGATCACCGGGGGCAGCGAGGAATTGTGTCATAGCCCGACGACGAAGACATTGCACCAAGCAGACAACCGATCCGATAGATGTAGGGACCAGTGGAGAATAAATTTGTTCTAAGAATACACCGTGACCAGAAATTAGTCCACACGTGCGGAAGCAGTAAACAGCTGGTAGATAGATGGAGAGCCGGAACTAGTAGATGGAGGGCTGACGGGTGAGGTCCAGGTAGATCAGCGAGTCACAAGTAGCAAACAGGAAATGGAGACACACCAGATCAAAACCATGTGTCCAGACCAGAAACACGGGTCTAGCACCAACCAAATCAGGAGCTGTACGTGCATGCTATCAAGCTAGCACAGATCGATCGGGGGATAGCGCAGCCAGCCTTGAGGATCAAGCGGCCGAGGACGGGGAATAGCATGCAGCAGGAACCGAGAGAGGCGGCGGCGTACGTAAAAACAAAACGACGAGTTGCACGTCTGGAGCCATAGAGGGAGAAAAAAAAACCTAGATCATGATACCATGTTAGGAATAAGCAACTTGTATTATCAGTAGGCCAAAGACCATAATATATAATACATGGATACAAGAAGGTAACTTTAGCACTAGTAGAAAAGAGGGCTTTCGTCAATGCCACCTGGAGCGATTAGCCCCGATTGCTTTACGGACCGGTAAAGGCTCATATTAGTCCCGGTTCGTAAAACCAGCGCGACGCACGGGGCAGGGGAACTATCGGTCCCAGTTCATGAGGGGCCTTTAGTTTCGGTTCGTAGCAGGAACTGGGAATAAAAGGGTTTGGCCGCACGTGGCAGCTGTCGCAACCCATTTAGTCCCGGTGTGCCAAAACAAAATATAGATAGAATTCACATAATGAAAATGATATTTAGCTTGAAATTCATTACATTAATATAAGATAGATAGAATCCAAATTAGTATAAGTTCACATCTCATGTTATTATTGTAAAAATTACTTCCAAATTAAATTCATAAATTTCTCTACTTCTAGAGCATGAAATAAGCTAAAATAGCAGAAGGATGAAGTTGCTAAATTTTTAGAATCCTTGGATAGATGGGGCGTCGCAAAATCTTGAGAAATCTTGAAAAAAAAAATGAACATGAGCTCGAGCTTAAAGGAAGGAAGAGAGGAAAAGCCATCTTAAAATAAAGTATGGCTCGAAAAGGGAGGAAGATGATATATATATATCCCAGCTTACCAGAAACCCTTTAGTCCCGGTTCGTTACACGAACCAGGACTAAAAGATCCCGTTCAAATCGGAACTAGTGGGTGTCGTGTCCTACGGTCATTTCTAACCGTTGTAATCGGAACATTAGTGCTGGTTCGTAGCAAAACCGAGACTAATGTTCCCAAACAAAATGCCAGTTTTCTACTACTGCACGTCTCCAAAAGCCATGCACAGTGGCTGCCTGGAATACGATGCCGGTGCCGCACACACCGGGCTGGTTGCCGCCGCAACCAAGTCCTCCTCCTCGTTCCCTACCGCCTCTCCATCGCAGGAGTAGTGTCCCTCTTGCCTGCTCGGATCTTGTCGGCCGCATCACCACAACACAGAGAGACAGAGTAGAGAAGCAGGCAAATGTGGTCGATTTGGCAGCTGGATTTCACAGCGGCAGCCATTGTTGTTGTTGAGAAAATTCCACATGCTTGATTTGACTGTGCTGCTCCACAGCACCATGGCGGCGTTGGAGGGCAGCCGCGGCGAATCGTGCTACCAAGTCACACTGCTTTCTTTGCTTCTTCCTTGCACTTGCCGTGTTTGCAGTTATAACAAGTTTAGTCAACTTTCGTGATTTTTTTAAGCTAAAATGGTACTTCCTCCGATCCATATTAATGTAGACTAGATGCATGCGTATGTTTGGATCTGAGTGAGTAATAGGAACTTGGTATTTTGAGATTGATTTTGGATGCAATTTAAACAAATGTTTATCGTTTATTTGGGGTGGGAGGTGGTTGCGTGTCTTGGTGGGGGCGTTGGGTTTAGGGGCGGGCAGAGCACGGTCACATGACCATGGCCTGCTAAAATAGGACAAATTGAGTACATTTTAGGATAAAATTTTGGGACGTTCTTGGAGATGCTCTGACGGATAGGAGTATGGACCCACCTAATTAAGTCCAAACTTGTACTATCTTCTGGATGCGCCACGTTCGGTGAATAGCCAGTAAATGACCGGATTTTTTATTTTATTTTTGACATGACAAATTACTGAAAAGATTAAGAGAAAGCGACACCCTTTGATATAGTTTATTATGTAGTCTCATAGTTCAACAACAGGAACAGAAAGCTACGCTGAGGGCTGAAAGCTACGCCGACAGTCAAACTTCAGGGCCATCGTCGTAGTCATCGTTCAGGCCAGCTTCCATCCGCGGTCGTCGGCGTAGTATTTTCCTCGGCGTATCCTATGCTACGTCGACGGCTGCCCTCGCCGTAGCTATTTTTTCTTTTACCTCATTAAACTTTGAAAAATCATAACTAAATCATTCTAATTCAGAAAGATACAAATAATATATTAAAATTTGCAGAAAAATAAGATCTATCAACACTCAAATATTACATATTTGTAAAAAAAATAAGTTAAGCATAAAATATTATATATAGTTTAAAACAGGCATAAAAAATTCAAAAACGATCGAAACAATACGGAACCTCCGCGTGGTGTCATATTATATGAGATAGTTACAAGGAAAAATATCAAACTTGGTATATTGATTATGTCTGAAAAAACCTTCACAAAATGACTTATCTCATTCGAGGTTTCTTGGCTTCCGGATCAAATAACCAATGTTATGACTAGAATCAAGGCATAATTTGTGATAATGTGTTCATATTGTGCATAAATGTGCATCATGGAATTGCGAACAATGTTGCAGAAGGAAGTTTTCCTTTTGGTCGCACCAAAAAGCTATTTTCCATTTTCTGAGTGCAAAAAATGGGCGATTTTATGAAGCAAAACCACCAAATGGCTAATTCAAAGTGCTACCACCAAATTTTTCCAAAAACTATACCACCTTAAATGGAAAATATCCTAACGAGAGGATCTCAAACCTTTCCGTCTATGCCTGGTGAAAAAGACAAATTCCTACCGAATCGGTAAGAAGTGGGTCATATATGAACTATAGGTACATGATCTGATGCTTATGATTTTTTATAAAAATTATTTTTAGGTTCAAAATATGCTATTTCATCAGAGATCCACTTCAAGTTTATCGAGGCTCAGCCCTGAGCTAAGAATCTGCATGCCCGTCGTTCGACAAAGTTTGACGATAGTTTAAAACGGGCATAAGAAATTCAAAAAGGGTCCAAACAATGTGAAACCTTTGCGTGGTTTCATATTATGTGACATAGTTATAAGAAAAAATATCAAACTTGGTATATTGATTATGTCTGAAAAAATTTCACAAAATGACCTATCTCATTCGAGGTTTCTTGCCTTTCGGGTCAAATGACTAATGTTATGGTTAGAATTAAGGAATAGTTTGTGATAATGTGTCCATATTGTGCATAAATGTGCATCATGGGATGGCGAACAATGTTGCAGGAGGAGTTTTCCGTTTCGTCGCACCAAAAAGCCATTTTCCATTTTTCGAGTGCAAAAAACAGGTGGTTTTGTGGAGCAATCATCAAATGGCTAATTCAAAATGCTACCACCACATTTTTCCAAAATACTAGAACACCTTACATGGAAAATGTCCTAACAGGGGATCTCAAACCTTTCTGTCTATCCCTAGTGAAAAAGACAAATTCAAGTGGGTCAGATATGAACTATAGGTACATGATCTGATGCTTATGATTTTTTATAAAAATCATTTTTAGGTTTAAAATATGCTATTTTATCAGAGATCCACTTTAAGTTTATCGAGGCTCAGTCCCGAGCTAAGAATCTTCATTCCCGCCGTTCGACAAAGTGTGACGATAGTATAAGACGGGCATAAGAAATTCAAAAACGATCCAAACAATGTGAAACCTTTGCGTGGTGTCATATTATGTGACATAGTTATAAGGAAAAATATCAAACGTTTTTATATTAATTATGTCTGAAAAAACCTTCACAAAATGACCTATCTCATTCGAGGTTTCCTGACTTTCGGGTCAAATAACCAGTGTTATGGCTCGAATCAAGGCATAGTTTATGATAATGTGTCCTACATGAGCATCTTGGGATGGCGAACAATGTTGTAGGGGGAAGTTTTCCTTTTCGTCGTACCAAAAATCCATTTCCCATTTTTCGAGTGTAAAAAACGGGTGGTTTTGTGAAGCAATCACCAAATGGCTATTTCAAAATACTATCACCACATTTTTATAAAATAATATACCACCTTACATAGACAATGTCCTAACAGGGGGATCTCAAACCTATTCGTCTATCCCTGGTGAAAAAGACAAATTTCTACCGAATCAGTAGGAAGTGGGTCAGATATGAACTATAGCTACATGATCCGATGCTCATGATTTTTTACAAAAATCATTTTTAGGTTCACAATATGCTATTTTATCAGAGAACCACTTCAAGTTTATCTAGACTCGGCCCCGATCTATCCCATTCGAAGTTGTCAAAAAGCCATTTTCCATTTTAAACGGGCAAATAAAATTATGGCTAGAATCAACGTATAGTTTGTGATAAGTTGATATTGATCTCATGTTTGGATTCCTCTCATTTTTCTGATCAATTTAGATTATTTTTCGAATTCTGATTTACGGATTTAAAGATATTAATCATTCCATATTAAATAGAAAAATACAAAATAAAATAAAATCATTATATTTTTATTTGAATTCAATATAATATTTTTACTTAAATAATTGTTTGTAATTTCAAAAAATACAAACATGTGATATGATGATATAAGAGTTAATATGATTGATATCATAGTATTGATAACAATGTA
The DNA here is from genome assembly GCA_910589765.1 of Avena atlantica. Lineage (NCBI taxonomy): Eukaryota > Viridiplantae > Streptophyta > Magnoliopsida > Poales > Poaceae > Avena > Avena atlantica. The sequence continues at coordinate 6,051,881 of OU342733.1, forward strand.
TGAATTGCTTTGCGGAAACAGATTCTGATGAAACGAGAAAGTTAAGCGTGCTGAAGCTAGAGTAGTGAGGATAGATGACCGGTTGGGAAGTTTAACCAAGACTGCAATTTAATCAAATATTAAGTGTAATTAGTGTTAAAATGTTTAAAATGAGAGATAAATGAGTCAAACAATTCAAAGATTAAAAAAATTAAGAATTTTTTTTAAAAAAATAATAATAACTTTTTATTTGCAACCCCTACGCCGAGGGCAGCCGTCGGCATAGCGTACGCCGACGACCTCCGTGTGCTCCGCCGAGAAAGACATTTGCCGAGGAGGCTACGCCGAGTGCAGTCGTCGGCGTAGCACACGCCAAGGGCATTTTAGTCTACGCTGATAGATTTTTCCCCTCAGCGTGTGTCCTGTAGTGCGCTGTAAGGAGGTCGACGGTCGGGACCCAAAGCCTCGTGCCTAGAAGCAGTGGTGGCTAGCGTACGGCTCCTGCTGGTTGTTGTGTTGTCGGTCCACACAGTAACGTCCGAAGATGCAGGTTTCACGTATGTGGTACGGTCGCTGTCGTGGCAAGCCTGCACTAAATCGATATCTCGGTGTTTTTGCCTGGCCGGATATAAATTCTTGGTAAGATTAAGTTGGTTGCTAGAAAAGTTTTCCTCTTATTAATAGGCTCTCACCATATGCTATGCATTGATCAATCTTGCAGTAAATACAAGAACCATTGGCGCAAACTATTCACGTTATAATCTGGAATTTTTAGGGGGCTTTCTTGGTCGAACTAACATTGGGTCTTCAGTATGACGGTTGTACCCCTGACAACCTCTTACAATAATAAAGTAATTAATCTTGTGCCCATGGAAAATGGTTATAGAGTACAACACTCGTTTTCATACAAGGAATTGGAAAACGGGTAAACAAGGTCCAATATAAGAAATAATAATTATTCAATTAAGAACAAAAATGCATAAAATGCAAATTGATAAATTAGATGAAACTATTTTATTCATCAACATTGGTTCACTGAAACATGATAACTACCGGTGATGTCAGTTTGGCATCACGGTCAAACTTTGGCAGCAACACTCATCCATACTTGCAGTGCATTTGGAACTAAAACTGTGACCACCTTTATTAAATCATCTTTCTTTGCAATCATAGTAGCATGAAGAAGATGTGCAGTGTTTTAAAGCCTCGCATTTCCATGGTCCAACTTAAAATGCAATACATTGAAACATAAACAAATATTTTAATCATGTATATAAAGATAAAAACAAGAATATATCTAGAATTATTTTCTTTCGCATATGAAAATTCAAGAGTAAACAAGGAAATTGTTACATACTTGCATGAGAGGATGGAAACATAGAAGACATGAAAACAATGACAAAGAGAGCCATTGCTGTTCCATAGATAATGGTCCTTGTTTTGCTAGCGATTGTTGCCATATTACAAGAAGAGACTACTGGTATTTTTTATGCTTCTTTGTCACTTATTTGGGATTCTAATTTCTATGGTCTCCTGTTATAGTATTTTTATAGGGCGACCATAAATGATGGATACTGATTGATTACTTATTGCATTTATACATATCTTCAAAATTAATGGTCATGTATCTTTTTTCTCTAAACAAATATACTTACATGTTCCTATACACTATATTTATTTGTATGCTTTGGTATTTAATGATGCTTATTTACATAGGAGCAAGCATGATCAAATCCCATTCATACCAAGCATTTGTTTCCTCACATATCAAGGTAATACCAAAAATAATGTAAGACATTTTTGCATATTAAATTGAATTAAATGTCACATATTCTATTTTTGTTAGATATGTACAACTACTTTCTATTAATTTTTATTTTGGCACAATATTTATTCATTGTGCTTGTAAAGGGTGCAATTAGATCTTATATAATATTCTTTCATAACATCTATTCATGTTTGTCATTGTAGAATTAGTCTAGATAGAGACAAAATAAATATTACATATTGATCATCCACTCGTTATATGCATATCTGTAAATAAATGTTCTATTATCTTTATAGTTCTAGATCTATGTACACCCACTTATGTATACATTGTTTCCATCATATTCCTCTACTATTTAGTATTTAATGCTTCTATTCATATAGATTGAATCATTGTTCAATCTCATGCATGTGTTATATATCTTAAATTTATTTCCCTTACACTAATGTTATCCTATTAAGTTAAAATAAATATCACATGTTGTATTTTTTGTAAGACATATACAAATACTATGAAATTGCTTTGTATAGTTTTTTGGTATCATAATCATTGATAGATCTTGTATAGGGTGAAAAATTCAAGAGTGGAATGATATGACTATCCTAATTGTGAATCTTAATTGGCTGAGTAAATGTTATACAAATCAAACTTGTCTGTGTATGATTTGTTTCCAATCATTTGATTTGAGTGTAATTCAAAATATATTTCGAAACCATGTTGAATTATTCGGAGAGGGAAAAATATGAATTTCCCAAGAGTGGTGAAAAATAGTATGACGTTTCCAAAACACATAAAAGGTTTGAAAAATATTTGACTTTTATTGCAAGAACTCTGTTAAATTAAAAGGGCACATCAGCCTGCTGATCCAGGCTCGGCACTCAAACTTATTCTGAATCGTTGGATCTTTATAGGCATCTTTTATGATGGATGTCTTCCCGAGGTGACCGGTACTTATTCCTACTTATTGATCAATCGAATAAGATCCACTTTTGCTTTGTCCCACAGGCACCTTGCTTCGTTTGTGCCAGACATCTGTACCCTCAGCAACTGCAAACTGTCCATCAGTGGTTGCAAGGTTGGCTCTAGAGCCCTTGATAAGGTTGTAGCGAATCTGCGAATGTTCCACATTGGCTCTGAGCTCCTTCGTCTGCTTAGCTAGGTGTGTACTGCTAATGCTAGGTGTGTCAGTACCGGAGGTGGGCAAAATCAGCAAATAAACCAAGGACGAGACAAGATAGGGAAGCAAAGTAGCAAACCTGGTGGTGGCAGCGACGGTCACGTCGACAGAAACCAAAGACCTATCAAAGTCCCATCTTTAGTTCATTTGTCAAAATCTAGTTTAAACTGTCTTTTTTTTACAGATGAACTAGAAGTGGGATTTTGGTGGAATCCCACTTGACACCCTACCCTTCCATGCGATTAAACATAGAAAATCTACAGCCTAAAGCAGAGAATATTAAGAATTTTACTTCCCCTACCCCGAATTACTTGTCGCTGATTTAGTGTATAGATACATGCGAAACTAGACATGTTTGCACGGCTGCAAATCCCCTATAGACCACCTGAGAACGAGCCAACACTGTATGACTGGTGGATTTCGGCCAACCGTGTGCCACCCAAAACCTATGTGCAAGGGCTTAGCCTTGACTAGGCTACTCGTGGCCTCGATGATCTGGAAGCAGCGAAACGCTCGTTTCTTCGACAAGGAACGCCCTTCAGCTCCCCAGCTCAATGCGAAAATCCAGGATGAAGCGGCGCTGTGGGCAAGGGCAGGAGCGCTCAGCCTCCGAGTCATCATTCCAACCGCCTCCGAGTCATCATTCCAACAGATTGGGATGTCCACTGATCATTCCAACAGATTGCGATATTTCAGGACAGAGGCATAGTACTAAGAAAGATTTCAGTAGAGCAGAATAAGACAAGGATTAATTACCAGGCTCACAGGTTCGGTTGATTCGATGCATCTTGCTCAGACTGACCAGGAGCTCATCGAACAAGAGATTCTTCAGATCTGCCACCCTAGATTAATTACCAGACTATCAACCAGCAGTGAAGGATGGCTACTTTTAAATAGAAAATCAAGGAGCAGAAAAACAACGAGAACAGAAGTCAAGAAGGAGAAATACTACTAGCAAGGAAGTTAGTGTAGTACGTAAACTAGAGATAGAGAGCTCCAGCATCCCAGTAAAGTTAAAACTGGCTTATGTATTTACCCTTTGCTCAGTCCACCTACCATGCTTCATGCATTTACCTCTCTCACCTACTCACAGACCCCTGGCCGCTTTGACAGTCATGTACTACAAAGAAATTTCAAACTTAATGGGAAGAAGTTAATTCATTACCAGCTACTTTTCCTGTACTTTTTTCTAGTTGCATGGCTCTGTACCTTGGTGCTTTCTAAAATGCTTGGTACCTTGAATCAAATCAAATCAAATTTAAAGGGAAGAAGTTAATTCAACTAAAGTTTTTCTTTTTCCAGTACCAAAGTCATCTCCCTGGGCAGAAGTACTTTTTCTTACATGGCGCCTCTCCCGTATTTACTGGCATGCAACCTTTGGTGTAATTATGTATAAAGATAACAGTAGTACTCCCTACCAAATCAAAACATCCTACTGGATGGGAGGAATTTTCATACCCAGTAGCAAACAAGAAAGCAAATACATAGATAATTACGTGCATCGTTGCTGATAAATGCAATTAACCCCATTCGTAAAATTAGCGGCACAGCCAAATTCAAAATTTGAAATGACTCTTAACTAATCCCAACTCTTGACAACCTAGCCAGCTAACCCTCCACCTCTCTAGCGCTCTTCAACTAGCGCCGAACGCCACTCCGGCGCCGAGTGGCCACCTTACCGCCACACAACTCCAGCACCACCACCATGGACCTGAAGCGTGGAAGGCAATCGGCACAATTGTCATTATTAACTCCACGGGCATTTTCACGAATGGTTATCTAATTGGGTTAGTTATAGGCTTATAGCAAATCAGTATTACACTAATCTGACAAACTAGATCTCGCTGCAACTTAAAGCATTTATGTTTCTACTTGCTTGTGTGTCCATTGGGTAGTTTTGCTTGCAGGGCATTTAGCATGCCTCCAGGGATCAAGGATATCATCTAAACATACTTATAATTAAAAAATAATGGAGAAAAGTTGTTTTTGATGCAATCCCCAGCTTTACATACCCTAAACTCTATCAATAAAGATGAAATCTACAAGAATAACTTTTTCTTACCAGAACTACAAGGATAACTTCATACTCCCTCTGTTCCACAAATATAAACCTTTTCAGCAAGCTTTTTAGCTCGCTATAAAAGCTTATATTGTCAGCTTGCTGAAAAGGCTTATATTATGGAATGGAGGGAGTAGAAAAGAATAGCAATAGTAGGGCAACTTATAATGCATGGTCAAAAAATGAGAACTAAGGTCTACCAGACCAGTTTGGAACTTTATTTAAATATATTTCTGATATGGTTCCAGAATGGGATCATAAATTAGTGGCTATGAATAGAAAAATATAAAGAAAACCTAAAATATGAAAATGGAAGTCAATTAACTTTAGCAATATATGTCATTTTAATTTGGAATCACTTGTAAATCTATTTCCACATATGATATTTTTCTACAAAATTGTGTTTTGAAGTGCCCACATAAGAACAAAACTAAGAATCCAAGGAGAAGGCTTGAAATTCAGAACTTGTGTTTATTACAAGATGCAACATGTACGAGAGCGAAAGGATTCACCAATTATTAAGCAAAATCATTTACAGTAGTACTTTTTTTCAAACCAGTCACTTAGGTATGCAAAACATGAAGATGTTACATTCTGGAAATTAGGAAGCTCTAAACTTAGCACTGCTTGAGGTATCAGGTGAAGTTTCAAGAAGTTCATCTAGTTCCACTGACGTCTCTCTCGTTGTACCTTGCCTCCTAGGAGGACTGTAACTCAAAACTCTGCCTTTTCAATGAAATAAACACTAGTCTTTTGTGTTTTCCAAAAAAAAACATATCTTACCACACGATGTCAGCAAATACCATCATTTTGTCCTGTATAAGTAAGATAATTCCTCTTCAACTTGGAGCTATCCACAAATTTCTACAAAACAAGCGGAATATTAATTCACCATATATTTGCCATCAAACTTAAGTGTCATGCTCTGCCAGCTAAATAAACCATGTGTGACACAGCGTAATACTTTTCCATGTAATTAAGCTTCTTGGTGCAGGCAACAGGTATAAATCCCCGCTTGAACAGAAAATAGCGCAATTAAAAGCAGAAGCTGAAGGAAATATCTAGCTATAGCTTCATCACCATCCAGAAAAGATTAACTATCACAAGGTGGAGGCTATATATCACATAAATAGACCATCTCAACAAAATGACCAAACAACATCAGTAATTGTGTTTCCACACCCAGCCATCTAATTCTAACACAACTAAAATACCAACTAGTTTCATTCATTGCTAGTATTCAGCATCCACCGAAGTTACTAAAAGGAAGTAGACAACTGCATCTAATCAACCTAGGACACACGCTCCAGCGGATGCCAGTAAACAAGAAAAGGCTGGAGGTTCAGTTAGTCTTCATCTTCTTCTGTTTCTTCATCATCAGCGTTCTGGCTACCGTATCTCCAGCCATCTTCTACGTTGTTACCACCATGATCTTCCTCAGTCTCTTCACTATCTTCGTCATACATACCCTTGCCTGCCCACTGGTTTTTCGCACCACTGGTATCAACACCCATCCTGCTGGAAACCTTGACATTGTAGGCATTAGATGGAAGGCTCTTGTGTGCCTGGCTTGTCTTGCTCCTTTTCGGGTTTGGTGCGAGGTCACCGGCATCAGCATAGCTATACTCGCCTACAGGTGCGGCGAACCTACCATTATCTTCTTGGATGTGCTCAGGGTGCTGAGTTTTGAGATGGAGGTTGAGTTTGTAACTGTGGATGTAGGCTTTCCCACATCCTTCATAGGGACAGACATGAGGGCGATCAGCGGAGAAGCTTGGCGGTGCTGGCGCAGAAGGCTTTGGGGTTGCTTGTATGGAAGGCTTTATGGTGATTTGTGGTTTTTCTGCTGGTGGCGTATGTTGCACTGCAATAGGAGATCCAGTCTGCATCATGGCCACAATAGATACAATCAGTAAAACATGAGACTGTGCCAAGATTCATATAAATAATTGCAAACTGTGTCATATAAGTTTAGCACTATAGTAAATCAATATGACACAAACCTGGCCAACTATCACACTGCAACTCAGATGTATTTGTATTATTTCTTGTTTGTATGACTGTGGTTCTATATAGAAAACAGTTAATGGAGTTCCTCAGTAGATCAAGTACGTCAGGCATAAAACTAAACACTTTTTCTTTTGCATAACCATAGTTCTATTTGGTATTTCATGATAAACAGCATAATCCCCTGTCTGTTCAGAATGGCCCATCAACTGACATGTAAATATGTAATTAAGTACATAAACATAGAAAGAAATTGGTTTTTATGTAATCATCAGCCTTAGATCTCATGAGTTATACTAACACTATAAAATCAAGAAGACCTCAACAAACATAACTGATATACAAAGAATTACAGTACGGGCACAACTTAATACCAGGAAAAAAAAAGAGCAGCTGCATGGAAGTTAGAATAACACATTAGGTGATAAGGGGGCTAGGGGTCAGTTTCGCATTACAGAGCTTTGCTGTGGAAAATAGTTGGTTCAGACAACCTTTACCAGTCCACTCCTACTTAAATATTTGTGATATGGATCCAAAATGGGGGTTATAAATTAGTTAGCATGAACAGAAGGAAAAGACGACCTAAAAGATGAACACAGAAGTCAATGCGCTATAGCAACATACCTTTTCATGTGTCTTGATGTGGCATTTTAATTTGAAATCGCTTGTAAATTTTTTGCCACATGCTGGCAATGGGCATACATGATAATTTTCCATAGCATGTGTTTTGAGATGTGCACGCAAGTTAAAATCCAATGAGAAGGCCTGGAATTCAGAGGAGCATTTTTTTGTTAGAAGATGTAAAATGAACCAAAATTGAAAGGATTCATCAATAAGAAAGCATAAGCATTTGCAGCATTTTTGTTTCCAAACCAGTCACATAGCAATAGAATATCTCTCCGTCCGGAATATCTAGACGTGTTTTAGTATGTAGATACATGCGAATTTAGCCAAATCCGAGTAGATACATGCGAATCTAGACAAATCCGAGTCACTTATTTCTGAACGGAGGGAGTACAAAAATAAACTAGCTTGAGGGATCCAGTGAAGTTTCATCAAACTCAACTAATCAAATCAGCCAAACATCTTGAGTTGGATAGAATTAGCATGCCGCTTAGTTTTTGCATCATCATTAGATAGAAGAACACTGTAACTAAAAAATGTAAGTTGTATAGTGAGAATTAGCAGCAAAAAATGCTGCCAGCCATGCAATAGAAACTCTGTGAATCCCTACCTTGCCACAGCCTGGATGTGGGCAAACAAAATCCTTTTGTCCTGTGTGTGTAAGATGGTGCCTCTTCAGCTTGGAGCTATCTGCAAATTTCTGCAAAACAAACAGATACAGATTCATCATTTATGCATATAAAAAACAGTGAAGTAATTAGGAACTATATTCTCCCATCAACAGCGAGCATATATATAACAGCTATTTGGTTCACAAGTAATCGACATAGGACACAACCCAGAGTCTTCGATGTGACATTGCAGTGCATAAAACCATTGGGCCTTAAATCGATTAGTAACTATGCAAAACAGAGAAAAGGTCCTTATGGATAAGAGAGATAAAAGTTCTTAAGACCATTTCAGCTACGAGCGTGAAATCGCGGGCAACTTCTCCAGCAAAAGCATGTGCATTGGTAATCCGCAAGGTAAATTTGTTTGACTGGAGGTACCTTCCCGCAGCCGGGCTCCTGGCAGACATACTGCCTCTCGCCATGCACGTGGGCGTGCTTCCTCAGGGCAGCCACATCGACGAAGGTCTTGCCGCAGCTGTCGTAGCTGCAGAGGAAGAGGATCTCCGTGGCCGGCTCGACCTTGCGCGGCGGCTCTGGCTCCTTTATGCCCCCATTGCCGCCATTCTCCTTCAGATTCCTGTACACGTCCTCTGCGCACGGAGAAGCCAATTGCTAATTAATCCTTGCAGGACATCGTGCCGTCTGCTAAGGCTACCGGGTGACAGAGAGAGGGGCTAGCTACAGAGGATCAGACAGAATTTGTTCAATAATTCAGGATAATATGAACAGCATTTCAACAGAAAATAAAAATCACCACCATTGCCGATTCGTTCGGCTCTGATACACGCAGAAATGGAAGGGCGAATGGAGAAGATTCAGGGAGTGTGCGTGTATGGTGGTACCTCTGACCCACTTGAAGAGGGCGCACTTGGAGCCGGGGGACGCGAGATCCTGCGGGATCCTGAAACGGAGAGGAATTTCATTCGGTTTCGATTCGAGGCGGCGGCGTCGGATAGCGAGGGGGGGGGGGGGGGGGGGGGGGGGGGGGAGGGGAAGGCGCCGACGTACCACTGCTTGACCCAGCGGGCGGCGGGGCGCGGGCGGCGGCGGAGCGTCTGCGTCTGCGATGGCTGCGGCTGCGCCGGCGGGTAGTAGTAGTAGCCTCCGGTCCCCGCCGCCGCCGCGTACTCCATTTTCTCCGTGCAGCGGGATGTGGCCGCCGGTGCCGTCGAGTCGAGTGAGCTCTGGTTTCCTTGTCCCTTTCTTCCCCTCTAGGGTTCTTCTTTCTCCCCCATCCCCCTTTTATTTTATTTTCACACTTCTACTCGAGTTCTTTTTTTTATAAATGTCATTATAAAGAAATTTTCACAATATTTATTCAAATGTAAAACTACTTTGCATAAATTTGAAGATTTCAAAACCACTGCTAAATACTCGTGCTTCACTAAAGTATTTGTACATCGAGCAAATAGTTTCGGGAGACAGAATGTGGAGCCGTGTTTCCAAAATATCATAAATGGTATTTAATTTTTTTTAAACAACTTATTTTTACAAAGATACATAAGATGATTTCTTCCAATATGTAATAATTTGTTGAATAATACGTTGTATTTTGAGATACATAACAGGAGAAAAAACATGGTCATCGAAAATTCGTTCGGCTTTGACCTGTCACGGACGATTCGTATGGTGATCTACGAGGAAAATGAAGGGGGAGAAATAGAGAAGATTCAGAGAGTGTGTGTGTTTATGGTTGTACATTTAAAGTGCATGAAAGTGCATCCGATGTCCTTCTAGTGGATTTTGGAGTAGTCTAGTTTTTTTGTCTTTATTTTATATCTTTGAGTTATCATAGAAATATATGCACTAATAATGGAGGTTAGATATGGAAGGCTGAACGTGAAACTTGTTGTGTACCCAGTCCGATTAAAAGATCCCTTTTTGCAACAATCGATTTGGAAATCTCTTGAGGTTTCAGTCTTGAGACCCAAGTTTGAACATGTGGTCCAAGCAACACCATGGCCTGAGTACACCAGTGTTGAGTCTAGTGTCTCATGCAATGAAAAGTTAAGCCTAAGAGTTAGATTTTCATGGCCATGATTGAAGCTCTAGCTGACTGATGCATCCATACACAACGCTGGTTGATGAGGGCAACGACTAGAATGTTACCTTTGCATGTACACAAATATCTGGACATAACAACTAGACGTGTGGCTTCGCCTATAAGTAGCACCCTAGCAAAAGTGGTAAGTCGTGCGAACTAAATCTATGATATGCATGATGGTATCTTCGAGTTTCCCCTCTTTCTTGGAGTTTGAGTTTGATTGAGCATCAACCAAGAGCAGGTTGTGGCCAATAAGATATGTTTGTTAATCTTAGAGATTTGGCATCTTCTAAACGGTTAGGTATCGCCATCGAGCATCCAATGTGTGGCTTTTGCGTGACAAGTTTGTAAAGGTTTGATGATCACCTCAAGGGTTTTCTATTAGAGATCGGGTGAAGCAGGTGAAGTGTGTGCTAACGAAGAATAAGTGAAAGAGCGTGGAGCTCCATGTGTGGTTTTGGTAATTAATAACAATCCCTATAGAATAATGTTTGCATTGAGTTACACTTGAAGGTTTTGTTTCATAGGCAATGATTGTAGACCATATGTTGGATTCAAGGTAACAAGAAGAAAAAGGGCAAAGAATATGAAGTGCTGACAAAAATAATATCCATAAGGAGATCAAGAGAATGGTCATGTGAGAGTTGATGCTATTGCAAGCATGTCTTGAAGAAGAAGATTGAGTGGGCATTCATGGTTAACTTCAAGACATCATAATGAAGGGAGGAGATAAGATTCAAAGTTGATCAAGACAAAGTGCAAGTTCAAGATAGAAATTTCGAAGAGACTGTATGCTTGAAGCTTGTCGTCCATTTGGGGGTAATGGACTTGTAAAGATGTGCCTAAGAGAGTCTCTCCCATGGTGTTTATGATGGATTAGTATTTGATCTTGATAGCTTTTATCTTTTACTGATCTTATGTTGTTAGTTGGGGATCGGGTTATAGGATCGTTTGCCATACTATCAAGAGGGGCTCTCGATGTGAGTAGCTTAACCGCATCACTCATATAGAGCTCAAACATTTGCCTCCTTGGCATCATCTTTTTTGGTTAATTTTTGGATCTTATTCATGTGAGGATTTAGAGCCTTTGTTTATCTTCATAACAAGATTGAGTTTATCAAAAAATGGATTCCGTATGATAATCTTATTGCATTTTTCATGTTGGAGGTTTAACGGTTCTTCGTATAGAGAGGTTCTACATCTCTCACCTCGTGGTATTTTCTCCCTTGTCGATCCTTAATATTTCCAACAAATTGGATAGTTCTCATTGTTATCTTTTCAACAAAATTGGTTTCGTTTTAATCAAATTTTACATGCTCGAGTTATCGCAGTTTTTGTTTCAGGAAATTTCCTAGGACCGGTAGTACCATGGGAAGCGTCGGTAGTACCGCTTGGTATTTTTGGCGCCCGTAGTACCGGTGGCAGTACCGGGGCACTACCTCCTAGTTCTCATTTGCTTACAAACATACAGTTCAACTTTAGCGGTACTAGGCAGTAAAAACGGCCAGAAGTACCGATCTTACTGGGTCGGTATACCGACCATGTGATGCTTCCTCCTTGACTGTTGTCTGGCTTGGCTAGTCATGAGCGGGCGGTACTACCGTCCACCTTGCAAACAGTAGCGGCTCTGTGTGTGTTCTACACATAACGGTTGGTTTATGGAGATACCTATTCAAAGCCTCCTTCCTCAAGTGGATATTTGTTCTTCTATTCTCTCCCCTCCATTGTTGAATTTGAGGAACTTACCCTTTATCTCTCCCCCTCCTATGATTCTTGCATATTTTAGGATATTTAGATCTACAAATTGACTAATCAATATCTCTTCTTAGTGAAGGAAATATTGGGGTCTAAATCTTGGAGAATTTTGGTGTTTTTCTCTTATGTTCTTTCTCTTTTATTCCCCTATACATTCTGTAGATTTGGTGGAATTTGGGAGTGAAAGATTGAACACTTGTGTTCTTGCCATTGCATTTAGTGCATCCGTTTGAGTTCTCCATGGAGAATCGGTTGGTGAAAGTTCATGAGCTTATAACTCTCGGGTTCTTGTAGCTAGAGCTCGTTCCTCTTGTGTTGTTGGAACCCTACACAACTTGGCGGTGCCATGGAGCTTAATCATTGTGGTGTAAAGCTTAACACGGTGAATTACTTGTGAGTCTCCAATTAAATTGTGGAGATTGCCCTAAGTTTGTACGAGTTTGGTGATCGCCCCTCAAGGATCCCATAGTAGATCATGGAATTTTGCATTGTGCAAGAGCACGAGGAGATTATGGTAAGACATTGTGGTGCTTGAAGAGAACTGTTCCTCCATACCGCTCCAACGGGGACTTATTTCCATTGGTAAGTGAACTTGAGGATACATCGTCGTCTCCATCGTGACTCTGCTATTTCTATAGCCGAACTCTTTACTTATGTACTTTACTTTGTTATGGCCTTCGTGTTTGAAGTTATTTTTCTTATTATCACACTGTTGCTTATCTTGTTTAGCATAAGTTGTTGGTACACTTAGTTGAGCCTAGCATATTTAGGTTTTGTGTTTGATAAATTAAACGCTAATTTTATTTATGCATCTTTTGAATCCAAACAATAGAAGTTTTAAATCGTCTATTCACCCCCTCTAGGATGCATTCGTGTACTTCCAATTATGGTTTTAAAGTGGTCGCCTAGGCGTCCAGGCGCCAATCCTCCTCTTTGGCAAAATGGCCGCTTTAGGCGTCCAAAACGCCCGTCTAGGCGTCAGAGCGCCCCCTAGATCACCTTAGATCGCCTTAACGCCTTAAAAACCATGCTTCCAATAATGTTTAATCATTGACAGGTGATGTTGATGGACTTGGGTGCATACATGCATAACCTCTCCTAATAGAGACATGGAGCCGGTGTTAATAGTCCGAACTCCAGGAAACAAACAGGTGTCTTCGTCTCTTATTTTTTTTGGTTTGTGTTTGATTCTGTAAACCCTAAACCCTTTATTCATCTCTATTGCATGTCATTATGTTGTGAAGCATTAGAGTTACTCCTTCGATCTAGTATGTTTTCTGCTTGAAGATTCCGCTTTTATTTTACTTACCAGCAATTTATATAAACTCCTATTTACCCCCGCTCTATTCGTCATATAAGATCTTTCATACTTATATATCTTTATCTAAAAAAAGTTAAATGCAAATATGAAGTTTTGATTTATTTTTTTTAAAATCGAGGTTCATAGACATCACTATACTATACGGATAGCAATTGCTTTTGGCTCCGGCTAATAGTCTCTTTATTCTGAAAATTCGAAGGTTGGGAAAAATCATAATTACCTATAATATGCAAAGTTCCATGAATATGCACTACAACAATTATGTAGTAACATATGACAACATTGTATTTTCAGACTTTACAAATGAACAAAATAGTTCAGCTTCAAGGCCTCACAGTTTATGTATCAACATTTATTTATGTATCAGCAAACTCAAACTCATGATATATATAAAATAGTTCAAAGTTATTCGGACTTTGAACATTTTCATTCAAAAGAAAAAACAGGCACCACTTTCTTTGCCTTTTATTTATATAAATAAATAAAGTGATACAATTTGTTCTTGAGAGTATACACATAAGACATATGGTATTAGCTATATCTGCTGCATCACCAAATACAGCCACACAGAACATCACAAACCGCATAAAAATCTGGAGAGAAACAAGCATGGACTTGAGTTCCACACAAAACTGAAGCTAGGTCTAGATAGCTTTGCTTATCATTCATCACGTCCGAGACGGCCCATCGCCGATTATTATTCCTTATTCCAAAAAATAAATACAACAGCGCAACAAGAACAACAACAAAAGGCGCTAGAAAGGAGTAATAATACACATAGCTTTTCAGTTGCCAACAGTATGAAATTACAGAAGACGGAAGGCATGTGAATCTCTATGATCCCACCCCACATTATGTTCCTCCGCTGAGGAGTACCAACACAGAAGAACCACAACGTAAGGCAAATAGAATGCAATGATGGAACCGTGTGCTAGTCTCTCGCGAGGGCTTTCTTCTAATCGGCGCGGGATTGGCCAGCACGGGAGGAGAGGATGATGCCGACGATAAGGCCATAGAGAGCAAGAGCTTCAGCAAAGATGAGGATGAGGATCATTCCCACGAACAGCTTTGGCTGCTGTGCATTGGCCCTGCAGAGGAGGCAAAAAAAAACAGAATCAAATAATTATCTTAACAGCCTGCAAAAAAAAAGTGGTTATCTGTAAAAGATTTTGCTAATACTGAAAGGCATCTCTTGCAATACCACAGATACAAAAGCCAGTATACATTGGCCATGAAAATAAACAGTGGAGAATCTAGTTAAATGACAAGAAAAAAATGCACACAAACCTAATAGTGTGACTGTCATAACTGTTAACTGACACCAGAGGTCATGCTGGTCAAGCAGATATGGCCATTGTGTACAAATGGAAGCCATGAGTATTCAATAAGTAAACAGTAACAAAATCATTTTAGGCAGTGTAAAGGGGGCATCTCTCAAAAGTACCCCTAAAGGACTACAAAAAGGACCAATTAATCAGGATTGCAGGTTTGATGGATGCCACAAGACGAAGCAATCCCCACTCTGTACGAAACAGGGGCTGACCTAGAACTAGAAAATAGCTATGCCCCGGGCTGGCCCCTATTGTTCGTCTTAGTGCTGTTAAAGTTTCTTAAGTTAATAAGTCTGAGCAACAGGGTAATGCCCAGGCTGGTCTGAGTGTAGTTCCGCCCCTGGCACAAACCATAAACAGAGTACCTACAATCTGCAACTCGTCGAGTAGGCTAAATTCAGATACAGTAGCTTCAGGGTGTATTTTCATTCAAAATTCCGAATCATCATGCCCCAGGTAGCATGATGCCTTTAGTTAATAAGTGTGGTTTAACATGCGAGACAGAATGATTTCATGTGTAAACTCTCATCATCAAGCATGCCCCAAGTAACAATACAGAATCAACCAAGAAGCATGAATTCTTTGCTATAACTCATCCTCATCAGGATCTATACTATATTTCACCAACTACCATTCAGTTCTGCATTCGCAGTGACCACCATGTACAAATATCACTCAGTACAAAAAAAGTAAAGTCGGCACAGGCAGCGGAAGGGGGATGCTGTTATACCTGACCCCGGCGTCGCCGACGATGCCGATGGCCATGCCGGCGGCGAGTCCCGCGAGGCCGCAGGCGAGGCCGGAGGAGAGGTGCGCGTACCCGTCGAAGAGGAAGTATGGCTTGGCCTTGGGGTTGATCCCGGTGGATATGATGACGGCGATGATGAGGCCGTAGATCCCGAGCACTCCCGCCATGACGACGGGCACGATGGACTTCATGACCAGCTCCGGGCGCATGACCCCCATCGACGCCACGCCCACGCCGCTCTTGGCCGTGCCGTACGCCGCGCCCATGCCTGCACGCACGCACGCACACGAGGGTCACGGTCAGCGAGAGGATCGATCGAGAGATCTGGGGGGCGGGGAGGGAGATCTGGGCTCTGGGGGGTGCTTACATGAGAAGACGAGGGCGGCGGCGGCGCCGAGGAAGCCGAAGAAGGGGGCGGTCTCGTCGCCGCTGAAGACGGACGACATGGCGGCTGGCTGGCGGGGAGTGGGGATCTCGCCGGAGATGGGAGGACGACGGGCGCTGGCGACGAGTGGAGGAGAGAGGGGGGGAGAGGAGAGATATTATTTGGTGGGACGGGCGTGTGGACCAGGCAGGTGGGTAATGGAGACGACTACTACTATTTGCTGGAACTGGGTGGGGTCCTGGGCCGGGCTTGAGCTCTTGCCTCGTGGGCTTCTTCGCTCACCAGCTAACGTGCACGCAATGCTGTGTCATCGGCAGTGAGACTGCAAAGATCTGCTAAAGAAGAAAAAAAAAAGGAATAAACGGTTATTATAGGTTAATTTTAGTCAATTCATTTTTTTTCTTGTGGCAACCAATCGACATGATTCTACTTTGGATGGAGGAAGGAAGGAGTAGTAAACCAAAGTGACAAATTGCCAACACATAAATATTATTATGCCACGTGCACTTGCCTATATGTCGATCGACAAGCTCGTGAAGTTTGAAGGAAATGAAAATTACATGACGGTGCGAGGATTCCACATACGTTCGCAAAAAAAAAGACAAGTACACATCGTAGACGTGGGTCGCGATTGATCTCTCCCGCGTAGGATATGCCGATTGATGCTCTCCTTTTTTTCGTTTCTTGGTCAAGTCCAACATGTGACGGTTTTTGTTGCTTCATGCAGTGATTGCAACGGTCTTCCAAAGTAGTACCAAATAAGCTTAGAACGGTTGCCATGGTTTCTCCAAAGTCCAAGCGTGAGGCAAGCAGATATACGTGTCTTTCTCTATTATGTCCGACGGTAGTCTTAGACAGGGACCATAGGAGCGTCTCGGTCCCTCCGCCTTTTGGGGATGAATTCGCATTCCCTCTGTAGAGACACGGCGCTACCGTGCCTCGCAAAGCCAATGGGCAATGGTGTTTCCCCTTGTTTTCCGAATATTGATCGTCTAGCCAGTCATTCTATTGCGACAACAGCATGTGGTGATCCCGATATGGGCAAAGGGCATGTGATGACCAATCTAACATGATTGTACTTTGGATGGAGGAAGGGGGTAGTAAACCAAAGTGCCAAATTGCTAACGCATAATATTATGCCACGTACACTGGCCTATATGTCGATAGACAAGAACAAGATGACGGGACGACGGCATATTTTATACTTGTTTCAGCATTTCACTTTGTCTTTTTAATACGTTTTAATGCCAAAACTTATCCTATGCATATTCTTTTAGAACTCGGTAATCGGACATAACGAAAGGGGAGAAGTTCGAATGCCAATTGAGCACATATAAATTCAACACAAGGGATTGTTCTTTCGTCCATATCGAGTTGTAGAACTTGTTGACAAGAGGCATGGATCATGCATGCATCACAACAACTAAAACTGGCCACCTGAGGTGACGGAGATCGCAGAATCATCATGTGGCAAGGATGAGAGCCGTGTGTCACCGCTAGGTTTTTTAGGAGAACAAAGCCTAACAAATAGATTGGTGGAATTTTCGTATAAACAAATCTCGTTATTATGTAGAGTTTATTTCTAATCCTACTACATGGTTTGATAAAAATTATCAGCAATCTGACCCAAAGTAGGGTTTATAAGGATGCCCTAATTTCTGTTATTTCGGAAGAAAATGAGTGAACCTACAAACTAAAAGGATCTAGATAAATGTTAAAACATCTTATATTTTGAAATAGAGGGAGTATATGGGTGGAAATTTCACAAAAAAAAATTGCCATGGTTATGTGGATTTATTTCTAATCCTCCCACATGGTTTGATAAAAATTATCAGCAATGAGACCCAAAATAGGGTTTATAAGGATGCCCTAATTTCTGTTTTTTTTAGAAAAAACTAGTTGAATGCCCGTGCGTTGCCACGGGAAAACAAGATATGGAGTAAGATGATTTTATTTTGTTGTGCATTGCAAGCACAATGATTTATACTTTTAGAATACCTCACATCATATACACCGTCATATTATCCCTTTTACTAACCCTCAAAGGACCAACATGTATTCTTTCTGTTATTTTTATCCTTTTCACCCCGTCACGCACAATCTAGCGATTTTCCACCAAAAAATGCAAATGAATACGGAATGTCAAGCAGCGAGAAAGAGAGATATTTAACAAGAAAATATAAGTATCGCATTCAAAAATAACAACCATCATTATTATAGTGCATCTCTTTTTATATATATAGTGTATCTCTTTTCATACAATAACAACCATATTTAACACGAAAATACTACTCCCTCCGTCCAGAAATAACTGACTTGGTTTTCGCAGAAATAACTGACTTGGTTTTCTCTAGATTCAAATGTATTTATATACTAAAACATGTCTAGATACATACGAATCTAGACAAAGTGAAGTCACTTATTTCTGGGCAGAGGGAGTATATAAGTAGCGCATTCAAAAATTACAATGATAATTTCCTTCAAATGCATACAGTAGTTTGTTTTAGAAACCCATCATTATTACTCTTTTTTTTCCTCCCATAAGTTGCATTTGTAGGATAGCTTCTCGTTTTGTAGGGTAAGCACATGCTTCATAAGATGGCTTCGATCAAACAATTTGACTTGCTTGCACCATAAAGCTGAAAGCACATGCATCTCAATCGAAAGCCTAGCCATGTTTACATAGAACGCTTATAAAAAAATTAAATTTCAAACGAAACCAGATGAGATGTAGCCATAAAATGAGTCTTCCACTATGTCCGAAGGTATATACTTATAACAGATAAAAACATCACACATGGAAATGAAATTTGAAAATAGCACAAGAAAGTACTGCTCTCTAACTCACGTCACACTACAAGAAGCGAAAGAAACAAATTCAACGTAGTTAATGTACAAAGTAAGTTATGTCTTCCCTTCCTAGTTCCTCTACTACTCTCCCCATTGCACGATCAAGAGATGAATTAGCAAAACTATCTGCAAACGTTAGATTCTAATGGTGTTCTTAAGAAGATCACAATGTTTCTCCTTGTCTACTTCTCGATGTGATGTATAGGTCTGCACAATCAGCACAAGTTGTAGAGATGAAGAGGCACTTCATCAGTTTTGGCGTTGGATAAACATAGAATATTTACACTTAAAACACTTTACAGTTATTGTTCTCTATGAAAAGTACACTGGCAGCTAGTTCAATCTAAAAAAAAGGCAATCAGATGATTATAAGATCATCTGAAGGCATGGGCATACTTGCACAAAGCAAAGTGGTCAGCATTCCATATAAAAGAAAAGCTACTACAAGCAGATACCATGCTTATAAACATGAATGTGTTCCAGCATTCCATATAAAAGAAAAGCTACTACAAGCATATGCCATGCTTATAAACAGGAAAGTGTTCCTTAAATCCTACCATAGCAGAACTTGGACCGATGTTTTCTAAGAGAATCATAGTCTTGGGCTACAAGTGTAAGAAGAAAAAAGAATGAAGAATTGAGATTCAGTGTGCAAAATCTCTCACCTAAGCACACAATATAGTCGATGTCCATAAAGTATTCATATGTCTGTTGATGAGTTTATTATGCAATACCAGAAGTGGCCCATCATAGCTTTATCAAAACTTACAACATCCAATGGCCTATGTTAAGCATGACTAACTAACAACATCATGCAACACCGGCATATGTCAATATTCAGTGTAATATGCTGAGCATACATGAATTGGACTGAAATAGCCCTCTGCAATTTCATCGATGAAGGGCATCATATTATTTTCTCCATCAACTATATCTTCAGATTCTCTTTGTGATTACAAAAAAATTTACGGGGTCAATAATTTTTTACTCGATGGCCTTATTTATGTTTGAAAATGTTCAAATGGATATATTACTAATATAGGCACAAAAAAATGGTATATGAGAGATAAGTTAATTGGTACCTAGTTATTTTCTTTAAAAAGTTATATCTGAGTATTAGGACCAGCTTATTTGAAAAAATGATTGCTGCACAAGCATGGCAATCAACCATAAGGATTGGACAAGCATGACTAAATATGTTTTAATAACAACACTTAGTTTTTGGAGGAGCTGAAATCGAAGTAGACAAAAAAGGAAATATGTTCTATTGTTTTCACGGTATCAGTTCAGATTTTTCTATTTAAAGTTAGACAAGACAGTCCTTGTAATGAAAAGATATTATATTTCAGCAATTAGCATCATGCAGAAGCAAAAAAAAAACCAAAACTATATCCTTGGGTGTATATGTCAGTTAAACCAACACACGATATCATTTGGTAATGTAAGCCATGTGTATTTCTTACCAAGAGAAACCACAAGGATATATGTAGATCTAACTTTACAACCTAACCCCAACTCAAGCAAACAGAGAGGATGGTAATATTAACATCACTCATATTATCACTTGTTAACCGTTAAAAAGCAGCAGAACTTATAGAATTGTAAGTATGGAATGCATCACCTGACCAAAACGTGACCTAAAGAATTATTAGCATGCAACACATCATCTAGCGCCACTCGTGATTCCTCACTCACAAGATCTAACTCCAAGCACCTAGAACAAATTGAGCACAACCTAACCGCTATAAACCAAGCAAATATAAACTGTCAGAAATGCACACCATGTACGGATTGTAATCAACATGTACTGATCTAGTAGATCATGGCAAATACTACACTGAATTTCAAGCAAGCATAGCTAGATCTAAGCAAAGCGAACAGTAAACAACAAATAGCTCCACACAAGAGTCAACGATGAGAATGACAACAAGATGCATAGGAGATGCAGGGGAGAGGTGAGAGGGGATATGGATCGTACACTTTTACTTTCCCTCATAATTCGCTCGGGTAGCTCGTGCCAGCTATGATGCCTCTGCTCTCTGCTCCGTAGTCGCTGTAGCCCCAACACTTGCCGCCGATGACCATCTAAAGAGGAACATTGCACAGGTAAGTCATACTGGAAGTCAACTAAACAAGCAAATCAGGATGTCGCCGTTAGTGATGCGGGAGCCATAGGACGACAGAGATGCGGGAGGCGCGTGGAGAAGCGAGGACCTTCGTGATGCCGCCCGGCTCGTGCTCCACACGAGGTCCTTCGAGAAATGTATGTAATCCTTCTCGTTGTCGCAAAAGAGCTCACGGGTGAGATGCTGCTATGCCAAGATCAAGCGGAGATGTCAGATCTGGGCCCTCATGCCCAGATCTCGGGCACTTATGCCCAAATTCAGGCCTCCAGCCACACCTCTGTGCTGCTGCTCTTGCTCACGATCTGGGGAGGGCATCGGGCCTCCATGTATCCAAGACGTACGGTGGAGGATAGGGACAGTCGAGGTGGAAGCGGTGATGCCCGGATCTGGTGGCCTGTGTGAAGACACGGGGCTTGGGAACTAGGAACATCATTCCTCCTTATTTTGTAACCCTAGAAAACTTAAATAAAAAGCACAAGATAAGGAACAACATGAGTTTCTCAGCATCTAAAAACTGAAACGCGAATAAGAGATTGCTTAAAGCAATGATTCTGTCCAACTCTAAACATGCCTTGTTTCTAGAATTTCGAGAGATGGTTATCTTCGCCCTCGGCTTTGCTTAGATCCACAGTTTGATGCATAAGGATGTCACAAACGATATAATCGAACATCACAAGCAAACAAATGTAAAATTGTATAGTTCTGTTATCCTTGCAAGTTCGGCTTTTACCATGCTACCTAAAACCAGCAAAAAACCAAAGCATTTCTATATTGTGGCCAAACATATTTATTTTGACAATGAAAGTGGTCTTGCTCAGATGGTTACTTTAAAATCTTTGATTAGATGGCACTTATCTACTGTCTAGACCCACACATATTATCAGCAATACAGTATAGAAGGAAATGTTGTGACCAAATACTGAGAAGAAATACAAAAGCGCTGCATCACATCAGATTAGTCAACAACACACTTTATCAGGGCCAGGCAATTTTAACAACTCTATGGAATTTTTTATGTCAGTAAACTCGAAGTTCTGGTAGTTCTATGAGATATAGTATGAATACAAAAAACAAATTACATCCCAACTTGTGTACATACCCACCATTACCTCCACCGAGCAAACAGGGAATCTTGCTACCCATGATCCTTTGATCCAGAAACTCCAAATACGGAAAAGAAATAAAAGAGTTGAGAGTAATAGATCAACATGAAAAAATAAATGCTCATCTCAAAATTGTATCATCTTCACTTAGTATGAGAACACTTAGTATGAGAATGTGTGTACCTTTCAAAAATTGCCGAAACTTTAAAATTGAATTTTCTGCAGCTGCTCAAGCACAACTAAGCGAAGGTTGACTCGTCAATTGATAATTTCCTTTACCTACAAGAACATCATCTGTCACATGTCAGAAGATGATTTAATACAACAATAATACTTAATTTTCAGATGACCTACCGAATAAGTTACACATAGAAAATTCTTGGAAATTCCTACATTTATTTTGCAGGTGATTGTAAGAAGTTTTGTGCATATATCAAAAGTGGAAGTACAAACATAGCCGGTAGTCATAATTATAAGCGGTGAGCTACCATGGCATATCTTGTTTCAACAATGATGTTAGTTTGCAATTCTCCCCTGAATAAACCAACAAAATGCTTCCATTCAGGTCCTCACTTGTATAAACCTGGTGTTTGTGTCTTTGACTTTCTGAGGACAAACAGTACTACAAGACGGCATGTTTGCCTATGTAGTGGAATATACAGGTTAGAACTTGAAAGTTTAACATTCACATCAACTTCATCTGGCTATATTGATTGCATGACATATAGTAGTGGAACATTGCACTTGGTATTCTGCAGTTATACCGTTGTTTTGAGCCATTTTATTTCAGTTCAGTCAGAAATATGATTTATCAAACACTAAAGAGTAGAGTAGCTCGCTTGTTTAAATGCAGAACTCCGGGCCTAGAGAAAATCTTCAAAAGCTAGCTTGGGAATTGATACTCGACAATAGTAGACTGGTGAAATAAATCATAGAGACAGTTGAGAAAGTCTTCCGCTGGCTCTGCGAAATCATGTAGACGACTACTCAAAAGAGGAAAGCCAAACAAACATTGTCTAAGCCATCGTTATATATCCTCCAGGAAGAAGACGATGTTCGGAAAGACCAGTTTGAAAGGAGCAACAGGAGGGCTGAAATAGGACATCAAATGAAAAAATTGAAATACCTAACTTGGCGCAAGGCGATGCGGCAGCGTACGTCAGTAGGTCCAATGTGTCGGCCTGACAGATCGGGCTGTCGGATCGGCAACGCCATTGTACAGGACTATCTATGGATGCAGTACGTACCCCGGTCTTCCAAGCGGCGTTGTCCTCCCGGGGAGATGGAGGTCGTCTGCATCTGATGTTTCCGCGGGGACGGGCGCCGTGGCGAATGCAAGGAGACCCGGCCAGAGATGGGGGAGGTCGTCGAAGGGTACACGCACTAGCTCCTCCCACTGCGGAGCTGACGCCCATACCAGCCCCATCACGTCCTCCTCCCCGTCGTAGGAGAAGCAGCAACCCCTTTTCCGCATGTGAAATTGCGCCCTTGACGACCTTGAGGAGCAGCATGGGTACGTGCGCCGTTGGTGGATGCGTCACCCATTCTTGAGTATTCAGATCCGCGCACCCGCCATTAAACTGGAGAAATCAGGAGGAAGGTGAGGGAGGCCGTGGAGAATTTTTTGGGGCGCTGGTTTCGTGAGGCGTGGGCGCAGGCGAAGACAGAGGAGGAAACTCCCGGTGTGGGCATTGGTTTCACAAGGCGTGGGCGTAGGTGTGACGGTTTGGCTGAGTTTTTTTTCGTGTGCGTGGAGGAGGAGGGGGACGGACGAAGGACGAAGCGAAATGCAGTCTGCCAGGAAACGGAACATGAGAATCTTTTTAAGTAGTAGAGATAGAGATAGAGATAGAGATAGAGATAACTAGACGTCCTTCCGCGTGATACTGTGAAAAAAAAATCTTTCCATGGGAGAGAATCCGGCAGAAAGAGTAGGGTAGAGAGCTAATTCGGGTCACAAAAAACCCTAGCTCGATCAGTCGATCATACAAAGAAGGACGGATCGATAAAGCTAGTATACGTCTTCTTGTAGCTACTAGCGCCCATCTTAATTTTCCTCCTCCCCGAACGCGAAACAAGCAGATCGGAACACATTGCGCTACCTAGCAGCAGGGAGCCGTCACCATGCCCACAACATGGGGGGGGGGGGGGGGGGGGTCGACGGAAGCCTAGATCCAAGAGGAAGAAAAGTACGTCGGCCATCAACGGCACGGCCGCCGCCGTCGACCGCGGTGGTACGATCGTCCGCCGCCGGCAGGATGAGCAGGAGGAGAGAGATGCCAAGAAGAGAACTTTGGGGTCGCCGGAACAGCTGTCGGAAGAGGAAGAGGCGGTGTCGTCTGCCCCCAGCTCCCCGATCTGCGAGCCCTACATCCCCGACGACGAGGAGTACAGCGTGGAGCTGTACCAGGCATTCGAGCCACTCCAACAAAAATTCCAAGAAAAAATTGGTTAGTTTTTATTGAAGCAAAAGAAAATTGGTTAATTTGCGTATATTAGCTTAAACTTCTTGCTCGACTGCAAATATGCCTGCGTACAAACAAATTTGTACAGTGCAGGCAATGCACAAAAGTTTTTGATATCTTCGTCTTCCTGCACGCAGGTCGCCAGATGCAAATGCCCACGCTTGACAACTTTGTGCCCACCTCCTGCCTCGCCACGGATCCGCAGCTCCTCCCTGTCCGACAACGTGGTACCAAAGCAGTGCTCTCCGCCGCTAAATTCCTCCTCGGAATTTCTTCCTCCAGCGGTGGGTAACATATATAACATCGTCTTCGCCATGTTCTTCTTAATTATTGGCTGGTTAATATATTTGTAATTATTTTTCATGAGTTGGTCAATGTGCAGGTGGTAAGCCGCTACTCCGGTGCTCCGGTTTCTGGATCGATTGGGACGAGGA
The DNA here is from genome assembly GCA_910589765.1 of Avena atlantica. Classification (NCBI taxonomy): domain Eukaryota; kingdom Viridiplantae; phylum Streptophyta; class Magnoliopsida; order Poales; family Poaceae; genus Avena; species Avena atlantica. The sequence goes on from OU342733.1 coordinate 6,076,728, forward strand.
GAGCAAGACTGGCACGGTTTTGACGACGACACATCTAATCCGCTCGAATCACCCGGACTTCGACGAGTGGTTAGGCAAAGATGAGTACGACCCTAATGCTAAGGTGAACTACAAATGATAGCAGACCGACACACTTTCTATTCATCTTCTTCCTTTTGCATTGTTCTATATGACTTCCATATAACTACTAGTTCATCCTCAGTTCAGTCAATTCTCAAAGAAACCCATTTACCTAGTCTTTGACTGTTTTTCAACTGTTGTTTCAGGTTATGGTTCATTTGCTAGATGAGACCATTGTGGAGGCCCGCTTGCTCTACTACCAAGCGCATTACGACATCGCTCTTTTTCGAGTAATAGCGGACCGTCCTGTTCCGCTACCCTCTTTTAATGACAAAGTGCAATCCGCCCAAGAGGTTTTCCGGCTTGGAAGAGGTGAGAGTTTAGATCTCAGGATTACCCATGGCAGGGTAGAACACTTGAATCCAGACCTTTTCCAGCGGTATCACTTCATGTTCTGTTGTTCTGATAGAGATGTTAACGAGGTACATAATTCATCTGACATTGTCTTCTACGAACATATATAAATCGTGATATAGTATTTCTCTATTTTGAGTTCATTGTAGTTTTGATATTCAGACCAAAACTACATGTGATTTTATCTCATATAAGTACTAATATCTTTTGGTATAAATGTTGTAGTATGATGATGGAGGGCTGGTCATTGATTTAGATGGGAAAGTTGCGGGAATGGTCAACATTACTTCAAACGGGTCTTTTATACCTTCTTCAATCTTGCTCAAGTGCTTGGATTTGTGGTAAAAGTTTGGGTATGTTATTACTGTTAGCTCTTTTAATATTTTTCCTTGTTTTTGGGTGTTCAAAAAATATCATTATTGTGCTTTTTTTTAAGTGCAAATTAGAGGTTTGACTATCATTTCGTTCTTATATCTAATGTCCATTTTATTTCTCATGCATGACTTTACCATAATCACGATGTAGTAACTAGAGAGACTATATTTGTTGACTTAATCTATTCAAATGACCAATTCCCTCTCATGCAATAATTGCTAGAAAACTATATTTTAGCGTTCAATAATGTTATAATTGTCATGCATATTGTTTACAATGATTACCTTTGTACAATTTCTCCTAAAACTGATTTATCCAAATCCATTGAGTGATACTAGCATACAAAAGTTGCAAACATAAAGGCAAAAGCTATGTTTTCTCTTAAACTCTTGGTAGGTTATTGACTTCTCACATGTTCATTACAAAATGTTTTTGTGATGATCAACTAATCTTTATTATGTTTAGATAATATTTTTTTGTTGAGCATGAGTGATAATGACAAGTATTCTATGATCCCTTTGCAATTGTTTATTCAAATCAAAATATCTGTCTATGGGTTGGAGTTATTCAACATGCTAGACAAAAGCTAAAATTTAGAGAAAATGCCTCATGTAATATCTGTCGATTTCATGGTTCTTCATATTTTGTGGTGTATTAAATTATTATTCGGATTATAGGCGCATCCCTCGACCTCACCTTGGATTCAAGTTCTTAGCTATCAAGCTTCTAGACCCTATTTATATTGACAAGATCTGGCGCAAGTATAACTTGGATGATGGTCTTATTGTTGATGAGGTATATAATATTTACTATTTCTTACCGTAGACTTTGGTTCCCCACATGTGCTTTCTGAGAACACGACAGTACACTAGTAGTTCGGTGGCAATGGGCGCATCCCAGGAACTGGAGTTCGGATCGCGTCATGAGCGGAATTCCGAAATTCTCACTAAGTAGCAATTCTACCTTAATGGAAAATTTAGCGTGGCTCCTCCCATGCTGGACATAGTTTTTTTTCATTAAAATAAATGTGATTTGTCTTCATATACATCTTATGTAGAACTACTCTAACTGGTTACTAGGTGGCCGATGGATCAAATGGTGAGATGCTCGGAATCCGAAGAGGTGACATTATTTCATGTTTCAACGGTGAAAAAGTTTCTTCTACATTTGAGGTAGATTTATTATAGCTTTAGTTTTCTTTCAACAAAAATTCGAATAACACTATATTTATGTAATTTTGTTAACATAATTTATGCTCTTGATGTATTTAATTTGTTTACTTCTAATATCAGTTGGAAAACTTACTTCTGGACATATGCATGGAATTTGACAGAGAAAGTCAACCCAATGCCGGAGTAGATGTTTTGGTTAGTTTATTTCCATATTATACTTACAAATTGATTAAATCATGTTGATTCTTATCACAGAAAATTTGACACTAATTTTGTAGATAAAGGTATTTACTACACGTAAAAGACAATGGAGGGAGTTTTACTTGACTGCAAATGTATGTGATCATGGTGAAGTTGTTGCTAGAGGTACATCTCCCCTTCCAACCTAGCCACATCTAAATATGATACAAGTTGCCTGCATTCCCTTGTTTTGCAGATTCATTATGTCTTAACTCAATATAAACTTGTGTTTATTGTTCATCATACTAGCATGCTACATCCATGAGATACTGATACTATCGTAACAATGCCATATTTGTTAGGAATAAGAAACTTGTATTATTAGGAGGCCAAAGGCCACAATGTATAGTGCATCCGACTTGGGGTACAAGAAGGTAAATCTAGACAAATACGGACTCCTAGACCAATACTAATACTCCTTAACACTCCCCCCCACCACCCTCAAATGCAAAGCATATGCAATAGCATTGTATTTGAAGAAGTAAAACTAGAAAAAATGATAATCCAAAATCCGTGTCTTGAAAGTGTCGTCATAAAATGAAGAGTCTTCAAAAACTGTTGAGTCAAGCCATAATCAATCAAAGAAGAGATCGACGCAGACCGAGAGACGGTCAGAAGAACAACATGTCACAAAAGATCATAGTACAAGAAGCCAATAGCAATAGAAGTTCAACATGCAAAATAGTGCGTAGATCAATGACAGACGGCGCATCAAAGAAAGACACACACCACATCAAGAGAAGATAGGTTGTCAAAAGATGGCACATCAAGAGAATCAAGAATTATGCACCAAATCGTAGCCCAAATAAAACCGTCAACAAATGAATCTAGACGCAAGACAAAGGACGTAGATCAACCAGCAATGCAAAGGGATGCCACATGAGGACCATAAAGCATCCTGACGATAAAGGTATGGTGGACTCGCATGACAAGAGAAACACGAAATAACAACGAACTTGGTGGACGCAGAGGAAAAATAGAGTACAATGGAAGATATACGTGTTAGATAGAGTCAAAATGGACACCATTGAATATCACAGAAGAGTGAGGAAGAGAGACTGAACCAGATAGACTAACAGATCACATTTTTTTAGAAGTCTAGACGAGACTAATCCACGTCAAAACAGCAGGACACGATCTGGAGGGTGCCCATGTTCTCGAGAGCAGAGGCGATTTGCGGTGACTTGGAGAGGGTGGCGGTGGCCTTGAGCGGGACAAGCAGGGTGACCAAGAGGAAATCCACTCATAGACCAGAGGGTTTGTTCCTGCAGTGACCAAGAGGAAATCCACTCATAGACCAGAGGGTTTGTTCATGCAATGGGGTCCGTGCAGGCATGACTGCCAGCACGAGCACGAAGACACGAACGGAAAGCATCAATGCGAGAATAAATCCAAGAAACAGATTTGATTTATTACCAGCCACGGAGATAAGAACCATAGTAGTACATGGAGGAGCCCGTGGAAGATTCAATCTGGAAAAGGAGAAGAGCAGCTGCATGGTAGCGACGGGATCGAAAAGAAAAATTCTGATCGAAACTTGCAGCTCAGAGTTGCGACATGCGCAAAAAACCCTAAACCTGGGCTCTGATACCATATTAGGAATAAGCAACTTGTATTAACAAGAGACCAAAGGCCACAATATATAGTACATCTGACTTGGGTTACAAGAAGGTAAATCTAGAAATACGAACTCCTACACCAATACTAATACTCCTTAACAATATTAATAATATTCATAGAATTTTGGGATTTTATGATTTTGGTAGCATGCGTGCAACAAGTAAATAATTGGGGAATAACAGTTAAGATAATCGGCTATGTTTGGTTTAGGGTTTTGAGCTCTATCTTAGAGGTGCCTAACATTTACGCAAGACTGTTTATGAAATGATTCTTAAGTGTATGGATACTAAAATATTCAAATTTCACAGAGATGTTTTTGTTTTTCTATGCAGCTACTCTTCCATTCACTTTGAGATAAAGGACTTCTCTTCATGTGGCACCTTAACAAAGCTGCTTTGGGATAAGAGAGGGACCTATGAACAATTCTTTTTTCATGAGAAAGGATCATGAAAGACACTTAATTTTTAGTGGATAACTGTAGGGGAAAGGCCCTACCATAAAATTTCATTAGTAGTACATATAACTTCTTAGCTGAAAACTGTGAGGATTAAATTTTGTTAAAGTGGAAGAAAACATTTATGACATTGATTACCTAGCCCCAAAATGGTCCTGCCGAACGCATGGTTCACACCAGTAATGACATTGTTTACACACTCCTCTCCCAAGCTATCCTACCATCGCCGTTTCGGGTCGAAGCTCTCTACACAGCTAATCATCTACTTAACATACGACCATCACATGTCATTAATCATCACACACCCCATTACATGCTTTACGACACTCATCCTACCTATGACCACCTTTCCACATTCGGGTGCATGCGTTTTCCAAAAAATTATGACACGTCTACATTATTGAATCAATATCAATAGATTCACCATAAAGTGTATTTTCTCAATGCGTCCACCCAATTTTTTAGATACAGATATTTTTTCCTAAATATTTGGTGAAAATAGTAGAATTTGACTTTTCACTAATCTTAGACGCCTTGTATTTTAGGACTGGGGGATTACAAAATTCTTCCATAAATGAAGGGCCTTCATATTCCCTTATGATCAGTATATGATTTATGAGGCAACCTGCATTCAAGTGCTATATTCCGTTAGTTTGATTAACACTATTTGTTTGAGGTGATTTCAGAGAGTTAATTACATGTTCATAGTGAAGTTCGCTGCCCCTCGAGAAGCCCGTCGGAGCAGCAACGTCCTTGCTTCAATTGATATTCCCTCTAGCTGCATTTTGCAAAGATTTGGAATAGTTTGAGTAAGGCCTATGAAATGCAGTTTTTTGGTTCTTGTTTTCTTATATTACAACATCACCTCTTCTGGAAACCAAACCCCTGGCTTTGTGCTGCCCTCTAGAATTGCTAGAGCGAATGCTGCTGTTGCATAGCCCACTGATCTGAAAAATCACTCAGTTGCTTAGCTTCACCACACAAAGCTAGAACCATCTTAAAACATTGTCAAATTCACCAAGTTTGAGGTGTCTAGATCTTATTTTGTATATTTTTTGTTTGGAATATTAGGTAGAATTAACAAAAAAAGGAATATTAGGTTGAAAACAAGAATTAAGAAATTAATTAGGTTATTGACTACCAGGACTAGCTCGTGTTAGGACTGCGCTTACACTGATAGATTTTTATGAGTAAATAATGCTATAGTATTCCCATTGGAAGTTTGAAGGTCAATCTGCCCAAACAAAACCAGTTTGATTAGGTTGTCAATATACTGCCATGGGTATTGGCATATAACAAACTTACAGCAGATGTGTGCAAAATATTAACTCTCATGGCGACATGCTCTCCTACGATGCCATCAATCACTCGAATGAAAGGTTCAACAAAGTCGGTCAACTTTTGAATGATATTATTATTCTTCATAATGTCCTGCATATAGCCAACTTTGCATAAGTCATACTCCAACATAAGTCGTGCCAAATAATGTCCTGGTTTCAAATTAATCCACAACAGACACAGTTTTCTGGTTCCTAATAAACATACATATGGCAAATTTCGCATAAGACATACTCTAACTTATGTCGTGCCAACTATTTTCGTAGTTTCCAAATTATCTTAATGCACACACGATATGGTGGTTCTTATAAACCTCCAGACTTAGGACTATATAGTACCTATGGATGACAACGGCTAATAAGTTGGACATGGGAATATTCTCTTAAAAGTACATTTTTATAAGTTAGAAAGAAATCTTATTATCAACTTCATTCAATACGGTTAGATTAGGAATTTTCTACTAACAATTTCTCGAAGGAAGTTGGCATGCAACTAGGACAATGAGGAGAAAATGGATAACTCCCATTTGTTATCTGAATTACAATATATTGAGGAATTAAATAATAGTTAGTTTGAGAAAGAAAGACCTACCGCAGTCAAGAAATTTGCGAAAGTTTCCATTCCCCAATTCCAGATGAAAGGATCAGTACCAAACCGAGCATCAACAGTTGGCACGCCCAATAATCTGTGTGCACTCTTCACCTCCGGTAAGTTCCTGAATTTTTGCAATTAATATATTGGCAATTTCTTGGACAAAGAGGGAAGGGGAATAACAATGATAATGGATTTTTTCCTGATATTTCTTGGACACAATTTTTTTTTGTCACGATACTATCGAGGCACCCTGTTGAAATAAACCTGTGCCCTCAAATTTCATTGGTATCAAGCATTACAATATGTAAGTATCAAATAGAAGTAATGTATAACCAAGAACTTACATTAAGTAAACATCTTTCGTTCCAATCCCTTCTCCAAAATGAATATTCCGAGCTCCACTGTAGGGTTTTAGTCTGATTTCTTGCCCTGAATGGTTCATACATTTCAGAAATGACGCATTTATTACAGTTTAACAAGGCCAGGAATTCAAAATGAAGAGAACCTTTATTATAAGCAATTACATCCTCCCCAAGAAGTGAAAAGGTTGTCCCCAACGCAGTTGGGCCTGCACCGCCGGTGCCTGCGATGTAATAGAAGAATCTAAAAGAGGAATTAGCTAGCATGATATAGGCTTGAGAAAGACTTAATATAAGTGGAAGTTCCCAATCTTGGTTAAGCTTCCTGACCCTAGTCTTTCAGGTTGACCATCATTTTTGCTTTTCGCAGCACGTACAAGCTCAGCTGCCATCACTACAATACAAAATTAGACATTACAAGCTAAGAAATAATAAAATGACAAGAGAATAATTAAGGTGCCGCTAGACGTTTTTTTTTTTTGCCAGGGCTACTAAACGTTCTGTAATCAGCTCATATCATAAGCACTACTATGGTCGAAACAAAATAGTCATCTTTTTATGTAGATCTCTCAGGTACTTGCATGTAAAGCTTGTCAACTGAACAGTTTCTCATTGAGTCACTGTAAAATTGATCCCCTTATGAATTTCAGTATCAGTATACTAATTCGTCGTACTAATCATTATGAATCACGGACTTGACACCAGGTTTATTTACACAGTGAATACTCAATTTAACTTCACTCCGTTTAACGTTACATATACTTAATTAATGTGAGCACTACTGTTAATTATCAAAAACTAACTATACTAATTATCTGTAATAATTAATATGAGTACTCCGCCTAGTGAGGGATTTATCAGAAAAATGTTCAAAATAGATCTACTGCACTGATGCACAGTGTGGGTAGTTTTTTTTTCCCGTGGTTTAGTAGCAGTTACTGTGGACCGAGAGTCCGACACAAAAACAAAATGCCATAAAACATCACTGGAGAATGCTTTAAAATTGTCAAGGAGAAGTAACTGGAGGACTTTTAATGTAAATAAGACCATTGCTGACTCCAGGAGATATCCCTGCAGTTATGAGAGCTGGAACACCGGAAGCTTTTGCTTGATCATGGAAAGATTTTGCTCTCCAAGAATACTCCATTCCGTCGCAAACATCGGTATATGCTGTCTGTCCATTGAAAAGTTAATTCATCATCCAATGGGCTGCTCAGAGGTACCTAAACATACTGCTACGTCTACAAACTTCAAAGGAGATACAGGTGAGCGTCAAATATTCATGCATGGCTATACCTTGGAAGATATTGCTGCCTGCAAAACTGTGCACTTGTCATCCCTTTGAAAAGGCCCGGCAGCATGAATAACTAAATCGACACCTGAGATCGGCAGCATGAATAACTAAATCAAACATAATGAGCTCTCTAAAACATGATTTACCGTTTAATTAATTAAATAAACATGACTATTTAGTACAACATCATTTCTTCTCAGCATGTATACACAAACTCTGTATCTTGCTACAAGCTAGTTGGAACTAAAACAAGAACTTACCCTCCATCACTGCCTTCAACCTGCTCGCATTGTGAATATCAACTTGCACGAACTCGGAACGCTCTCCGCCGAGCTTAGATACCAGAGATGTACCTTTCTCCCTGGAAAATAGACATGAGAAAGTCAACCCGTCACGCTTACATACGCCCAGAGAGAGTTCTTCTTCGATGCGTAGTTAATTGTAATCTTCATGGAAGTAATTTAGCAGCTTCTACATTCACAGAAGGAAAAACTAGTGCTCGATCCCTCCAAATGGTACGACTCGAGAACGTACCGGTTCCTGCCGCCGACGACGATATTAAGGTCAGGCCGGAGCTCGGAGAGCGCTAGGGCTGTGGACCGGCCAACGTGGCCGGTGCCGCCAAGCACGAGCACACGGCACCCGGCGGCGGTGGGGGCAGCAGGCGGCATGCATGCTCTCACCATCTTCGCCGTCCCGGAGGGAGAGCCACGTTGCTGGCGTTGACGGGAGCTCCGCTCTTAGGATCGGTATCGCCGATCCATCACGTGGTTGCTGCGGCACGCTAACAAGCTACAGCACTAGATAATTGCATCCGCCTGGGGATGTGGCAGAGTGGCCAGTTTATCTGGGTATTATCATATGGTTAATACAGACACAGTCTGTCAGTTGATCATTAACTTCTCATCTACTACATCAGCATGTGCATATTTGACTCTCGATCCAGTTTTTCTCCCTTTTTTTGAATAGGATCTCGAGTTACCGTCAAAATTATGAGTGTATAGAAATGTCTATGTGCCCATTTTAAAAGGTTCAATTGTGTGTGTGGGTCTAAAATAAAAGGTCCATCGGCTTGTGTATTTAGCATTACTAGCAAAAGTGCCCGTGCGTTGCATCGGGAGAAACACTCGTGCATTGCGACAACTCTCTAATTTTTATCTTCATTGCGAAGGCCTAAAAGTAAAACTATAACTGGAGCCACTCGACCATATGAAATATGGATGCCCTTAGGGCTTAGGGTGCTTAGGTAAAATGGTTCAAAATCTTCCATGCACACATGAAAAACCTTGCACATGCTAACATGTTTTTGTACTACCGTGGGTCCTTTGTTTTTGAGTAAAGATGACTACCCTGATGCTTAGTTGTTTTCAAAAGAAGTCCAATCTTCCTTATTAGTTGTTGAAAACACTCCTGAGATGACCATTTAAAAGAGCTCCAAAGAAATATGAGGATGCTGTCAATGACAAACTACAAGGGTACTTCACCAAAATCAGAGACTGGAAGCAGAACGAACTGCAGCACATTACTTCTATCATAAGTTTCAGTTCTGAAGGCAAAATATCAGAATACTTGAGTAAAATCAAATAGAACACAGCCATAGAATTATTTGTAACAGCGTATGATCTCCTCATATTATACTCCCTCCATCTCTAAATAGATGTCTCAAAATTTGGATGAATCTATACACTATTTAGTATATAGCTTAATCCAAATTTTTAAAAACCTAAAACACCCATTTTGGGACGGAGGGAGTACAATTTCTTAACCCATGACAAATCTTCTTTTTACTAACCGCAAACAGACAAAAATCATAGTGTTGTTGTTGCCAGTTGGTCATACTCGGACATCAAAATAGGATGTGTCGTTTATAGCGAAAGAATCTGAAAATATGTTAAAACTGAATTTGTTCACTTAAATGGAATCCTCTCAAGCCTCGATAAATTTAATGACATCTTAATTAGTCCTAGATTACTGATCTAACTTCTCAGTATACCAATGAAAATTGCCACGAAAGCTACAGTCCTTTTCACGATTACGAATCCTCACTGTCAGATCGTTAACCAATATCCCTTCACTTTTTCTCCCTCCACACGGTCTTCTTTGTTTGTCCAACGCGGGACACGCACGGGAGACACGAGTCCTGTCATCAGCGTCATTCCCCAGCGCGACCAAGCCTCGCCGAAGGATGGAGCGAGACCCTGCCTCACGCCACACTCGGGGAGAGGAGGCACGGCACCATGGAGCCAGGGAAGACAACGTTGAAGCTCGGCCCGCACGACCATAGCGGAAGCTTGTTGGATTCGATCCTGCAGAGACGACCTTCTGCTGTGATGGGGACTGACCGCAGGGTTCATAGGGGAATGGAGGGGTCGAGGAGCCGGGCCACTTGTGGAGCTCTAGACCGACGGAGGGGTACCTGCTACGGTGATTGGGGTGGAAGGCGGGCAGGGGAAGGTGATGGGGGGGGGGGGGGGGGGGGGGGGGGGCTGGAGGAGGATGGGGTGGCGGGACGCTAGCGGCAGGGAAGAAGCGGGGGCGCGTCATGCCGCCAGCGGAGAAGAAGCTGCCGCCGGTGGGGAAGAAGCAGGGTGGAGAGCGCGAGCGTCAGAGAATTGGGGGCGGTCGGTCGCTGCACGGAGACGGCCGGCCAGAGATGGAGCTTGCCCACCCATGGCGCCCCGCATCTACATCCCCGGACGCGAGGAGATGGGCTGCTAGACGCGGCAGCTTGCCTTGCGCGGCGACGGGCGGCCAGCCAGGCCAGCGCCCAGCGCTGTAGCCGCGATTACTATAGATTCAAACTCATTTCTTTATTATTAGGTATAAATATAGATTCAAACTCTTTCTGTATTCTTCCTTGAAGTTGTATAGAAGTAAAATTGGGTCGTTAGGATTTGGAGATCTGATCCGTTCTCTATAACCTGAGCTGTACGATTATTACACAATAATAAACTGCTACCTCCGCTTTGTACCTTGAGACGTGATCATGTACAAAACTAGTGGCGTTAGTTAGCTGCATGTCTAGTCGGGAGAAGGTCACACATGATGCATGCATGGATAGCATTAGCTAATAGATAAGATCAAGGACCTGGTAATCAGCCATTGTGCATGATGTGCCAAGCCCAAGTCGTGTGGTAGCGGCCATGAGAATAGGGCTAGGAGTAGAGGCGTGAGTGGTGCATGGTAGTTGTGGCTGCACGCACATGTCCTAGATAGCACAGTCCTTGTTACATTCAACGACCAGGCTCTATAAAATCAGGGTTGGAAATTTATATAGCCCCACAATATGCATTGATTTTCCTTCACCATCCTGCATCATCACGGTCGGCAATCCCCTGTGATGTCCCGCACAAGAGAAGCCATCATGGACGACAGCCTCGTGCTGTTGCCGTGCGTCCCCCCCCCGCCCGCGTTGACGAGAGCTTTGTGCCACTGCTATGCGTCCTCGTCGACGAGAGCTTGTAGGCATGCATCGGCGTAGAGGAGGGCGCTGTAGACGTCGGCGGTCTGCAGGAGTGGCCATATAGGACGAGATGTCAACTGCTACGTAGCAGCAGAATGGCATAGACAAGAGGCCCAAGAGGAGACCGATATATATGACTAAAATGATGTCCAGGACCAATGTGCGAATGTTACCTATCGATCAGGATTAATTTGCAATTAATTACCATGAAAGACTGTTATGTCGCTAGGGGGAATTACCGGCTTATCCCTTTGGGCTAAATCTTCCCTAATTAATATTAACCGTTAGATCTTAAATACATACTACACAGAAAAACGGTACTAGTAGAATGCTCCGTAAAATCTCTCCTAAAGATTATCTTTCACATACCTCACAAAATGTGTGGGAGCTGGTTACACTTTTCTTTTCTACGGAATCGCAAGCCAATAGTAACATGGAAGTCATACAGATGGTTTCCCTTACTTAGAGCCATTACAGTACAACTGAAATATATAGGCAAACAGTCGACAGTATACAGACCCCAAGAGAACGCGAACAGCAGTATATGCAGTTGAAAGAAACAATGCGAACTCTAAGTATGAGCAGTATAATTTTCATCTCATCTCATATATATCATATCTGTATTCTGTAGTCCAGTAGTTGTGTACAGTGTATATACGGTATGTAATTTGAAATTTTTTGATTTGAGAAACATTAGGATTTAGGACCTGCAATTGCAAGATTAGCCTGTGCTAATTTGTTTTGACATATATAGTGGCAACTGATGTAGTTGTAGCATGTAGACTCCATGGTTTTATCCGTTAATTGTTGATTTATTTTGATCTTGACTACGCAAGTGGCAACTGTAGTTCTAGTTCTAGTTCTAGTTTTAGAATTCTAGTTTAGTTTAGTTTAGTTCTGTGCTCTTTAATTTTAGAATCTTGACTACATAAGAGGCTGGGCATGATTAGTACTGAACTACTGTACTGTTCTGTCGCTGGACAATTTTTTAGCTGCTGAAATCCTTACTTCCTTAGTAAACATGTTATTTTTTTAACTGTTGTGCGAAATGCTATTATAAAAAATAGCGCGCTATTAGCACGCTATAACTTGCATAGCGTTTGGAGAAGAGCCACGCTAAATTAAATAGCCTGCTATTTTTTTCCTTGATATAAGCAGATACTATTTCAAGGATTCCATCTAGCCATTGAGTGAATATCACGGTATTATGAAATCACAAGCAAATAGGTCCAAATCAACATCTTCGCATAAAAAGCGAGGGAAAGGATGCCTAAAAATTATCTTTCACATACCCCACAATGTGTGGGAGCTTTCAACATTGCCTACACTTTTCTTTTCTACGAAATCACAAGCCAATAGCAACATGTAAGCCATAAAGATGGTTTCACTCACTTAGAGCCATTACAGTCTGAAATATATAGGCAAACAGTTGATAGTATACAGACCCCAAGAGCACACGAATAGCAGTATATGCAGTTGAAAGAAACAATGCAAACTCTAAGTCTGAGCAACACCAGACCACAGGGAGATGGAAGTCTTACAGTAAGTGCCGCGTTATTACAAAGCCATATAAAACACACTTCAAAATCACACCAATACTAGTAAATAGATGATTTTTCTGTAAACACCAAGTAGTCGTCGAACCTTTGACAAGAGGACCTAGTGGCATGAGGGTTGAAACGTAAGACGAATACATATTCCTTCCTTCCCGTCTGCTACATATGTAGCTAGCCAACAGACTGCATCAACAAATTACCAGTTAATATTCATTAGGAAACGAGTACTAGTGTAGATAATCTTTGACAGTTGAGTGACTTACATACACTTTTATGGATAATGGATCAACAAGAAGCTTTCAAGATCGGAGACTATGCCCGATCCGGCAGCGCATGCTGCCGATTCTAGGACACTGTCGCAGCAATGTCAAAAAGCTGGAAGTGGTTTCGTGAAACCCTAGATACTGAAGGGTCACGAGAAACTCAATGCCACATGGGACCTCTGTCATGCTGCTGAGGTTGGTTAGGAATAATTTTTCCAGAGTCACCATAGCACCTTCTTCTATCTCCAACTGATTCAGACGAGGAAGGTCTCTTAACTGAAGAAACTTCAGGTTGGGGAACCACTCCGTGCGGAATAGTAGCTCAGCTCCATTGTATGCTTCATTGAGAATAAGCTCTGTCATATTTGTCAACCGAGAAAGAGATGGCAGGGGGTCCTCTATCAGACATGAAGAATTTAGAACCAGTGAATACAAGTTTAGGCCAATAGCTTGAAAAGTATCTCTATCTAATTGGCCTGCCAAACGTAGCTTTTGCAGGTCCGACGGCAGGGAATTCAACCGAAGAACATCATTCTCATCATTTGCATTCACATCTAGGTTGGTCAAAAATTTCATCTGAACTAGAGAATCGCAGAGGGGTTCATAGTAAATTTTCTTAACATTGAATAACCTTAGACTTCTCAGTTGCCTTAGCTCCCCCAGTTTTCTAATAGACTCATCTTGTGGTTCCAAAGATTGCAGTGTCTGCAGGTTTGTAAGGTTACCAAGACCGTTGCGGATCCTTACACCACTTGACAAAAAGCGAAACCTTCCATTTACATAATTAAATTTCTGAGCGAATAAGTGTCTAAGTTTCTTCAGTTTCACAATCCCACTAGGCAACTCTTTTATGTCAGATCTACTAAGGTCCAGTGTCAACAGATTTGAAAGCTTCTCAATAGACTTCGGGAGCATCTTCACTTTCGAATTACGCATACCCAAGTGGCGGAGATTGAAAAGATCCCCAATAGCATATGGGATATTCACGATAGGTAGACCACTTAATTCTATCACAGTCATATATGTTGACATCTTACATAGCAGAGGTATTAGATTGAGTGACGGCATAGTCATGTCCAATACGGTGATAGATCGAAGCTGGTGTACACTTGAAATTGAATGATCAAATTCCTTCTTCAGTTTGTGTACTACCAATCGCCGCCCATCCTTCTCAAGAGGTCGTTCACATTTGTCTTCCTCATATGTAACACCAAAACAATCATTCCGACACAAATCAACTGCTAATTCTCGTAGGATATCGTGAATTCTGAACATCTTCATCCGACCAAATGAGTTCCTTTCAACAAGTTGTAGCATGTTTCTGTGAACCAACTCCTTCATATATCCTTCAGCCACTTCTTCTAATGTGCTTGCACCCCTCTCCTCTATGAATCCCTCTGCTATCCATAACCGTCCAAGCTTGTTTCTTGTAAAAAGATGGTCTTCAGAAAATAAGCTACAATACAGGAAACAACTTTTCAAGTATGTTGGCAGGTAGATGTAGCTCAGATGCAAAATATTCCTCACGTCACCAAGCAAGGGATTATTTATTAGCTCCCAGCTCAACTGGTCATTTATTCTTCTCCATTCTTCCACACTTTTCTCACGCACACGCAGGAGGCTACCTACTGACACAATTGCAAGCGGCAAGCCTTTGCACCGGAGAACTATTTCCTTAGACAAAGGTCTCAGGTCATTAGGACATTCATGATTTGTATAGCTTGCAAAAGTTGTCTTTGAGAAGAGATCCCATGCCTCGTCTTCCGGTAAAACTTTTAAGGTTAAAATATGATCTGGAGTGCCAAGTGCAGCGACATCACCTTCCCGTGTTGTGATTATCAATTTACCGCCCTTTTCATTATGAATAAGCCTAGAAAATTCATCAAGTGCTTTGGGAGTCCAAACATCATCCAATATGATCAAGTACTTCTTGTCTGCTAGGAAGGCCATCAATTTATTTCGAAGTCCATCAGTTTCCAGGTTGGTGATATCACCTGGTGTGTCTTCTCTCTCTTTATAAAGTTCAGTAATAAGACGTTGAAGAACATCTTTTATGGAATAAGTTTGAGAGATAAAGACCCAAGCGTGACAATCAAACTTTTTTCGTTCCCTCCTATAGACAGTTGCGGCCAATGCAGTTTTACCAAGTCCTCCCATTCCACGCAATACTATCACAACAGAGTGCTTGAAATCCATATCTAGCAACCATTTCTTAAGTTGTTCCATGTCTTTATCCAGCCCCACAAGATCTTCTTCACCAAGGGAACGTGAAATGCTTGCGAGCTGTTTGGCCCTCTCAACAATGTCACTTGAGTTACTGGAATTCGCACCATCTACAATTGAAACCCAGCGACTTTTAGCCTGGAATAGGTGCACAAGATTGACCTCTGCTTCCTTAACCATTGAAGCAATCCTGTTCAAAGAAATCAATACATTTGGTTGCTTGCATCCTTTCTTCAGATAGGTGCTCCATCCAGTATCATGTTTATGACCAACAAGATACAAATACTCATCCACAATGTCCTCAATCTCCTGGGCAAGCATTCTCAATTCCTGAACCCAAATTTCATAGTTTTGATTCCTACGATTATGTATGTCCACTCCGCAAAGAAATCCATGCATTAGCCTGAGCTCTCTTCTGATCCGACCCATCCGGCCATGGAGCTCTGTTAGTTGTATAATAAACTGTTGGAACTGCAAGCTTGCCTGCTTTATTGCTTCTGTCCGAAGAGCAACACCAATCTTTATCAGAGCCGAAAGAATCACTACCTCGGCCATTTTCGTTGAATTTGATGTAGCTCCACTTTTCTTCAGAGTTCTTACATCATAATCTACAAAAGGAAATGTTAATTGTGGTAAAATGACTAATAAACATTAAAACCAAACCTCAAAATTGTACTAGTAACCATAAATAACATTAGCTATTTCTTCAACAATGGATGGAAAATTGGACTATGTACAATGAAAAGCGTTAGGAATATGTGCCCTAGAGGTAAGCACAGTTCCTGGGTATTCGAGTAAGTTGATTCGTTATATGAATTTTTGCATGTACCATCAAATATGTGAGTTGTTTGTATAGTTGCATGCTTAACTTGTTCATAGTATATTTTCCTTGTTAGAATATGTATATTAGTTGCATATGTGTATCTTAGGCCCATTCTAGAGAGTAAGCCTATGTGGCTCATGTATTCTAGATATATGTCTCTGAATCAAGTAATAGAAAAGTGAGTTGGATAATTGACATGGTATCAACGCATGGTCTGGTCGTGACCTAGATCCTGGCCGCCACCGTCGGCAAGTCGCCAACAGCCACTCTTTTTTTTTTGGAAAGGAGCATATATTAATATCAAGAGATACCAATTACACCCGGCCTCTGCAACAACGCAATACCCTAATGGCATTACGGATGCACACAACCAATAAAAGATAAAGTAAACTAAGAAAAAAAGACCTGCTACGGTGTTCCGGTTCTAGCAGCAACAGTACAACCACCACCAATACAACACCTGAACTCCAGGCTCTTCAAAAGCGACGCCTCCAAGAAGGGAACGGTGCACAAGCGTCGTCGTCGCCCGATCAAAGATCTAGATTTTCACCCTGAAGATAATCCTTCCTCTCAAAACAATGCCTGCAACAAGGCCATTGCCAGGCACAACCAGCTAAGGCCAGACCTTGGGTTTTTACCTTAAAAGGTAAGATTCTGAAATTCACCTGTGTTGCCGCCCCCACTAACATACGCTTTATGTTTAGCCCAGAACACCAAGCAAGTCCCTCAACTGTAAGGCGAGTCAAACCTCCATAGATAGATCTCCAAACCTGGCCTTCATGAATTCTCCACCTCTGACTTCACCATGGATCGACAGTCGCCTGGTGGCAACAAAGGACAGAGCTTCGCGGCACTCCCTCTAGAACCAAACGGTCGGAATAAAACATGGATGCACACGACTGAATACCATCCGATCCAGCGAACTGCAGGCATAGAAGCGCTGGTACATTCGCCAGTGGAGCCTTCCGGAACTCCCCACTCCGGCCAAATCAAGAACCATCCTTAGGAAGGTGATCATCTCCACACAAGAGGGACCCTAGGCCGAACCACCTTTATTCGACCGGCCGACCAACTCCGACGGGGGAGAAAGGACACCACCACCATGCCCGGACGAACCCAGAAGCCATCCCGCTGCCGGCTACAACAGATCTGTTGCTGCTGTAAGCAGCCTGTTCTGCCTGTTTTCTCAGCTCTATAGTTGTTTGAGCAAATATATTTTAGCTTGATCTGCCCCATAGCTGCTGCAATAAGTGCTTGCTTGCTACAATGGCCAAGGACAGGTCTATTTTCTCTAGTGACATCAATCTTGATGGCTCAAATTACAGAGAGTGGGCATTCTCGGTCAGAACTATTCTAAGACTGCAGGTCACAAACTTAAGAGAGTTGAGCTAGACAGATTGGATTTGACTAACTTAATCTAGCTAGATTGGAACTAAGCTAATAGGGAATAAATTATGTGAATGAAGGACCCACACTGACTAGGGTTAGGGCTTTGGGAAGTGGGTTGCATGTGTTGTGTCCCTCACCCACTTCCTATATATATGAAGAGAGGATGGCGGCGGGACACAGATAAGTAAGACAAAATTCCTCCACTTGTCTCAAGCTACCAGAGTAGAGAATAGTATCTCACCGGAGCCTCTCCACCTTTTGTGTGTGTGGATGCCGACAAAGACACCATGTTTGAGGTGTTGAGATAGACAGTTTGCCGGAGCAAGAGAGTTTGCTAGAGCCGGAGATGGTCATGGATACAAATGGCACAAGGAATGCACTGCCTCAACGCCCTTCACCGACTAGTGGTAAGACATGTATCCTCTTATCGACCTAGATCTAAGTAAAAAAGTTTTTGTGTACAATTGTTGCACCCCACGTTGCCCAACATAAAGATCTATAGTTTTTATCGACACCCATGGTCAAATCTAAGACAAATCTATTAATAGTGAGACTTGCTTCCGGGCATGAATTCGGTTTAGCTCCTCGAAATAGAACAAGAAGCCCAAATGAAAAGAAGGAGAAACAAAAGAGAAAGCAATGCCAAAAGAGGAAACTCGACTAAACAAAGATGGATCGCAACTGCTGCTCCCTCCGAAGAAGACCCACCACACACTTAGGACTACGGCCATCGCGTACTAAGGAACACCTTCAAGAAGGAAAGCGACGATGTCGATGCTGCCGCCCGGATTGGCCTAGGGTTTCCCCCGTATGCGGAGATAAGTGGGAAAGTGAAGACAGAGAAGGGAACTAACCTGCAAAGGCTGTGGCGGCTAGGAGGAACTCCCTCTGCTAGTTAGGTCAAAGAGCACTAGGAAAAGGGACCTTATATAGGTCAGTCACTGGGCTGGGCTAGATGGGCCACATAAAACTTAAAGAAGGCCCAGCAGGCATCCAACATGTATCTCCAACAGTTATCCAACATCCAACACTCCCCCTCAAGATAGATGATAAATGTAAATCATTCCCATCTTGGCACAAGCAAGATTACACTCTTTTGTGCGCAGCCCTTTTATTAAACAGTCAGCCACTTGTTATCATGATCTCACATAAGCCAAAGATACAATGCCTGCATCAATCTTGTCTTTAATAAAGAACCTGTCTATCTCCACATGTTTGGTTTGGTCATGTTGGACAGGATTATTCTCTATGTTTATTGCAGACATATTATCACACCACACATTCAAGCTTTCCTCCCTTAACACTTTTAGTTCACTTAGGAGGTTCCTTACCCACAATATTTCACTCAAGCCTTGTGACAAATCCCTATACTCTGCTTCAGCTATGGATTTCGAGACAACAATTTGTTTCTTACTTCTCCATGACACCAAGTTCCCTCCAACAAAAACACAATATCCTGAGGTGGATCTTCTATCATCCAAGCAACTGTCCTAATCTGCATCACAATAGCCATCTAAATTCAGATGTCCATTACTTTTGAACCATAGTCCTTTTGCTGGAGTGCCCTTTAAGTACCTCAAGATTCTTTGAGCTGCTTCCAAGTGTCCATACCTGGGATCATGCATATAGAGACTCACTACACCCACTGCATATGATATATCTGGTCGTGTGTGGCATAAGTAGATTAGTCTTCCAATAAGTCTTTGATATTTCTCCTTGTCCATAGAGTCGCCAGACTCTGCTATCACTTTATTGTTTTGATCAATATGAGTTGAGGCTGCTCGACATCCCATCATACCCATATCATTTAAGAGATTCAAGGTATACTTTCTTTGAGATAGTGCTATCCTTTTGAAGAGCTAGCAACTTCAATTCCTAGGAAATATTTTAGTTTTCCTAGATCTTTCACCTCAAAGGCTTGACTTAGGCATTTCTTTAATCTTGTAATTTCTCCCTCATCATCTCGCGTGATGATAACATCATCAACATACACTGCCAGAATGGTGATTTTCTGTTCAGAATGTTTGTAAAATAAAGTATGGCCTCCATTGCATTGGCCATATCCCATGCCACACACAACTTGCCTAAACCTATAAAACCAGGCCCACAGGGATTGTTTTAGACCATATAGGGATTTCTTCAGCCTGCATACCTTCCCTACAGTTTCAGCTGTGACAAATCCTGGTGGTAACTCCATATACAATTATTCATGTAAATCACCATGCAGCAAGAAGGCATTTTTTACATCAAGTTCATGCAGTGTCCATCCAAAATTTTCTCCACAAGATATTAATATTCAAACAGTATTCATTTTTGCCACCGGTACAAAGGTCTCATCATTATCAATGACATATGTTGGACTATATCCTCTTGCCACAAGTCTTGCCTTATATCTCTCAACTTTCCCTTCTGGGTTTTGTTTTACTACATAAATCCACTTGCAACCCACTTCCTTCTTTCCTTCTGGGAGACGTGCCAACTCACATGTTTTGTTTTTCTTCAACGCCTCTAGTTCTTCCATCATTGCATTGCTGCTTCAGTAAGGCATCATACTGCTCAATCCTCCTCCTAGCTGCCGTAATAGCTTAGACTTCCAGATCACTCTTGTTGCAGTCCCCTCACTGCCCCTCGCTCTGATACCATGAAGACAGAGAAGGGAACTGGCCTGCAAAGGCTATGGCGGCGGGGAGGGACTCCTTCTGCTAGTTAGATCAAAGAGCACTGGGAAAAGGGACCTTATGTAGGCCAGGCACTGGTCTAGGCTAGATGGGCCACATAAAACTTAAAGAAGGCCCAGTAGGCATCCAAAAGGTATCTCCAACAGTTATCCAACATCCAACAGAAAGGGGTGCACCTGATGCCCTTCAAAAAGGAATGGCAGCACCCGCATATGTCACCCCATCGGTGCCGGAAGACCGACAAGGATTTCTCCTGACCCCCAAAGAACCACTACCCCGAACGCTGCGTAGACTTCCACCCTATCGACGACGCCCAGCAACACGCACCACCACGATCTTGACGCCATCTATGTCGTCTCACTGTGAACCGAAATGAGTCCTAGAGGACAAAAAAAGGAATCAACCGGTCCAAGGATCGGCAGTGTTGCAGCTGCTTGGGAGGGAACTGCCTCCACCGCGAGCGCGGTAGCCGACCAGACATGGCGGCAGGAGCACACCAGGCGGCCATTGGCACCGGGGGACGGCAGCATCACAACCACCTAGAGGGCGTCCCTCCACATCGCCCATTTGTCAGTTTAATATCTGACCCAGTCACCCATGGAGCCACATCAGTTCTCTCTAGTTCTCTCCTCGGCATAAAATGCAGTTGTTGCGTTCAAGTGTCTTTGGCACTCATACCATGTTGTCCTTGTTCGTGGTCATCACCCATGAAATTCTAGAACTGGCCACTATTCCATGACTACGAAGGCAGCGAGCATCCTCTCCAATGTGTCAAAAGTAATGATCACCAGTTTGAGACTGCTACCAACTACCCAAAAGAACTTGGGGACGCACATGAGCCTAAGATGATTTTGTTTTCGAAATGGGGCACACCTGCCCTCTACATCAATTGATGCATACGGCCTCTACATCAAATGATGTGTGTGCTGTAGTACTACGACACCAAATGATATATTTTAACATATATCTTGTTTGAATGAAGTCATATGCTGTGTTATTAGTACTTTGTTTGTCTTTGAATTGTATGAATTTATATTTTTGCTTGTCATAAATGCCCAAAATGTAATACTAAAAATCAGTAAAACTTTACTGGCCCTAAGTGCCTTTAGTAATGACCAATGTCTGTCAGTAATAAGTCTACCACAGACTAGAACAAAGAAAACCATAAGCGGTATGCTAATAAAAAGAAAGTCCAGACCCTCTGAAAACTACCGGAAAATTGCATTGGCTCGTTCTTACATGTTCGGTATTTTAGGTTAATAGAACAAAAACATAATGAGGCACAGTTTAGTGGTGGAGAAGATATGATGTATTTCCAACCATAGCTATATGCCACTGTCTTCTACTAATAATACACAAATAATACGGCATTGTTTTCTACTAAATTTATGTGTAAATTATTTTCTGTTTCCTTATAAGTTTAGTATTACCTGCACTTTACTTTCAAGCATCAAACAATTACAAATTACAAACACTTGCAACTTTTATTGTTTTTTCCTTACATTTTTATGAGCCAATACCTTCAGATCCTTGTGGATTCTACACTCATTACATGTCGAGAAGTGCTATAATCAAACCCACACTTGTGGGTATCAACATCCATACACATACAACCTGAATCCGAGTCTGTTTAATAGGAAATGGTATATGATATGCTATTACAAAGAGATGATGATATGAGATCAACCGTTTTGCTAGCCGGATGATCCCAGCGGATATATGACCTTGATGTGATGATAAATTCAATAAAAACGACATACCTTCCTTAAAATGGATTACACTCGATGATTTGTGAACTCCTTGCGTGTTTCTGAATGTAATAACACGATCAAAACAGACTCAATGTTTGTTGAGAGCGGTGAACAGTGGTGTTTATAATTCTGAAGCCATGAAAAGGTAAAGAACCTGCAGGAAGGTTGCAAGTCAAGTCAATGAAGCTCGGTCCCTATTTAACTTCCATGGATGTGGCAGTCTACTTTTCTATTTGTCTGATAGTCAGCTAAAGAACAATCATGCTTGAGTTGTTAACCAGCCAAACGAAATCGGAAGAGATTTCAGAATTATAGCGTACATGATTGGTGAAAACTTTAGATTTAATTTTGAACTAATGTTTATTTTTCTGTATCGCTTGAAAACCCAACAGCTTTTCAGTCTCGTTTGCATGGTCAGCTTTGCGCTGCTGTAGACTGTAGTCTAGCAACTAGTACTGTTGTTCGCCAACTAAATTTACCACATTAGAGATCGAAACTAACCAGTGCAGACGACAAATTCTGGCTAGCTTAAACTAGAGTGCAGTCTTCACCAAGAGAAATGTCAGTTCAGATATCCCGGAGATTGAGGTGGATGTGGCTAAAGCTGCAGACGAAGTCCAATTTCTAGGGGTATGATTCTGTGATATAAATGGCTTATTTTAGATAAAAGAGTTGCGGATTGAGATTGATGTACTCCCCTTTTTTTGCATAACAGTTATGTATAAGATGGCAGGAGAACCAGCCTACAAAGTTCTGTTCAATTGAGCCCATTTTAGAAGCAAAAAGTGAATAGAAGCGAAACTATTACTATCTACTAAAACTCGACTTCACACATGTATAAATAAGCCTTGCCGTTCTTATAACTCAGTACCTTCAAGGATTTACCTTGCATCTTGTCTCTTGCTGATGTATCTATATACTAAATAGTGTCTAGATACATTCAAGTTTAAACAAACTTTTGAGACATTCTTTTTAGGACAGAGGGAGTAGTATAAATTTGAATTCAGCCATGGATGCATATGTACATACCTTCTATTGGCACGACGATCGGATCCCGGAGTTCTTGCAGCCCTGGTTCGCTTATGAGAGAAACTGTGCAATCCTTTCGGTCTACGCTTGCATAGAAGGTGGAGTTCCCGTCTACTATAGTCTAGGTGTGCTACTTATTTCGACCAAGTATTGCTCTGTCTTCTCCTAACAAGTAACAACAGTTGAGTTAAGTTTGTTAGTTTTTCAACTAGGATGGCGTAGGTACCGGCAAGTTGGTACTAAAGAAAAACAGACGACAGGGATATCTGACATTGAATCGATCTCCTCAAACTATTCGTAATAGATTTCGTTTTCGACCATTGCCCGTGATTAAACCATATTACCTGTTGCCTTCCTGCAATGCTAGCTGCTGGCAGACATTCATTTGCCACTTACCGACGACCTGATCAAGGCATGATCTTAATAGAGATAGAGCCATATCATTTAATTTATGCATACCTCACTGACAACAAGAAGCTTAATCAAATTGATTCGATGGTGAAATGGTACTGCTCCAGGAGGTGGACTTTAAAATTAAAAACAGTGGGTCCACTATAAACTGCTTCTCTCTTAATTTTCTAATATAGAACGATAAAGATTGTATTGATTGATTACTGAAGAATGGGATTACTTTTGGAAAAATGGTGTTCCTTTTTCTGTACTCCAAGGCTGGTGAACCTTCGGACCAATTGTATCATGAAGGATTCTTACTTCTACTAGGGGCTTATATATACGTTTTGTTAACATATGCAGCTGGGCGTGCACCTGTGTAGACTCAGTCATCTGCACGACCCAGTCTTGCCCAAGTTCTGCCGCACGATCACATGATCGGCTGCTTGAGTTGTACACGATCGGGAGCATGTACTGAGGCTATTTAAAGCCCTGCGATATCAATACAAATTGTGTTGGATCCTTTCCCTGCTTTCACGTTTGCTGGAACTCCATTCATCCTTCTTACAAGTATCGTTTATGCATGGCATCTATCGCGGAGATGATTAGGTAAGATGATTAGAAAATCCAGGATACTGTTTTGGCTTTAACCTGCCGTACTCGGCCTCTATTGTGCTGCGAGAGGATGCAGACCTAATTGGCGAGTTTAATTTCTTGATTTCGACAAACATGGCGCAGCCACGGACAAGTTTGTGTTAAGAAGCACGGCAATAGGAAGCATATTCCGTGCAAAAAAATGGCAGTCATATTCATGTCTGTGTGCCGCTCGAACTAAGAAATTTCACCTTTTGCTGCTGCATCGATCAAGTAAGCAACTTGCAGTCATTGCCCATAATTTAATACTCTGTAACTAGTGCTGCGATGCTGGCATACATTTGATAACTAAACCAATGGTTGAAGGTTTAATTTCCTGGTTTGAATGAGCATTGCGCGGCTACGTCAATGTTGGTGCTTAAAAAAGGGAAATTCATGAGGAAACCATGTATCTACTACGTACGTAGTGCAAATGGTGTTCCAAAACGAAGCAACCAAATTTTCTCGCGACAAGCATATATATACATGAGCAAGGAAATTCTCTTCTTAAGGACTTGCAACGCTGATGAAACCGTGGTTTCTCAACAGCTATGAAATAAACATCTGTTGTTGAGGAAAAGGCAGTAACCCACATTGACACGTAAATGAACCAGAAGATACCCGCAAAAAAAGTACATAAACCAGAAGAGATCAGAACAGGAAATGCAAAAATCCCGTACATACTTCTTACCATGAGTTATCAAGTAGAGTTCGTTGCTCCGAAGCATTCATGTGGTAGAGCTGAGATGCAAATTATCTCTGAATCAGGGCACGTTGGGCAGATACAGTATATGAGCAATATGAATTCACAAGTTGATAGTAGCAGGTAGGTCATACAGATGATTTCAGTTACACAAGGGCCATTACTGAAATATAGAGGCAAAATGTCAATAGTATACACGAATAACAATATATAGTAGTTGAAAGTAGGGACGCAAAATCGAAGTCTGAGCAATACCAGACCACAGACCAATGACAGTCTTTTACCACCAGCGCCAGGTCATTGCAGAGTAGAGGATGAGATGCAGTAGTTGATCTTTGAGAAGAGGAGCTAGCAGCACGAGTCTTGAAATATCAGATGAATGCAACCAAAGAATAATACTAGTTTCTTCGTATCCAGACATTCGATCTACATCTCCACTAATCATCTGTTTCTGGACTGTTCTAGAATTAAGCACCACCTGCTGGTGACTGACATACACTAATGACGAATCATCCGCCGCCCGCAGCCTTTACCTGATGTTCAGAATAAGCAAGGGAGCATTTTAGTTTATGGCTGAAAATTAAAACTCAAAGGTTGCTGCGTGAGAATGAATGAATATACGTACTCCCGCCTTCTTCATTGCTCATTGGGCTGGTTAGTCTATCCAATACCAATGTGGGTCGGTTGGGGTGTGCCTCGGCCATGTTCTTGAAAGCATCCTCCGCAGCTTCCACATCTGCAGCCCTCACGTCAGAGCAGGACATGTTGACATGGACACAGGACAGGTTGGAGAGGTGCTGGGTGCCAAAATCAGCACCACTACCAGCAGACTTGAGCCTACCTAGGGAAATATGGATCGTAAGATGTTTAAGATTCGGCATTGCCCCTGCTTCAAACATCAGCTCTGTGCAATCAAACAATATCTCGAGCTTTTGTAACCGTTGAAATCCTCTGCTGATGATGATGGGCCCTCCTCCTACATAGATATGGCCCACCTGTAAGTGCACCAGAGTAGGTATGTCTGCAAAAGCCTCAAAGTGACGTGGCTCTAGGTGAAAAGGGCAAATACATATTTTTTCTAGGTTGTCCAGAGAATGCAACCAGTTGTTAATCCAACAAACTTCCCCAAAGCAGACATCAATCTCTCGGATGCTTTTTAGAACAGGCAGCCGACATGGTCCAACAAAGTCATCTTCTTTCGGCAACGAGATTGTAACACGAAGGATCCGAAGGTTGCATGTTTCTAGCTCATGGAGAGAGGATACTAGCTTTTTTTCCCAGTAATCTGCTTTGTCAAGTCCACATGTTTTCCAAGAAACTCTGAGCTTCCTGAGATTTGTTAGTTTGCCAAGTTCTTCCACAAAGTTTGGCGATTGCCTTCCGATGTCGATATCCTCGAGATCTTGCAAGCTCTTCATGTTCCCAATCCCATTGGGCAATTTAGTTTCCTTACTAACACTCAGACGTGCCAATCGTTTTAGCTGGCAAACGGAGTCAGGCAACTCAGATAACACTAGCCATCTTGCATCTAGAGTCTCTAGATACTCCAGGTCTCCAATTTCACTAGGAAGCTCTGATACATTTGAGAAAGAGATGTTCAAGTACCGCAGCTGGGAAAGTCTTCCAATATATTTGACATGGTGATTTCCCACTGCACAACAATATACGTCCAGCACACGCAGAGGACTAGAGTCCAGGAGGGTAGGAAAATATTTATGTCCATCATACCGAAAAGCCCCAAGCGTCCGAGCATGTGATAAATCCAATTTCTCAACACTTCCTTGTTCCTCATTCCCCATCAGAGAGACCCGGTGGATTCTTCTATCTTGCTTTGAATGACTGCCTAAGAATGCACAAAAGTTCTCTTCAGTAGCCTTAGAAATGAGGAAATCAAGGATAGTGTCATGAACTCGACAATGAGAGGCCTTGCCATCATATTCTATACCAACCGGCTGTATTAAACTTCTGTTAACAAGCTCATGAAAATAGGTCTCTCCTAATTCAACAAGATCCTCCCCATGTTCGCCACGAATAAATCCCTCAGAAATCCATCTGTGTACTAACCGCTGCATTTCAATCTCGTAATCTTCAGGAAACATAGTCAAATACAACAGGCAACTTCTTAGGTGAAGGGGAAGGTCAAAGTAGCTAAGAGACAATATGTACTTCATGGCGTCGGTACCAGAACTTTTTCCTTGGGAAAAGGCAACAGAACATCTCACGCGCTCCCACTCTTCTTTTGATTCCCTGTGCAATGCCAGTAAGCCGGATATGGCATTGATCGCCAATGGTAAACCATCACATTTTCGTAAAATATCTTCCGACGCTTGTTTCAATGTAGAGGGGCACTTTTCTTCAGAACCAAATATTCTCTTGAAAAATAGCTTCTTAGAGTCGGCAACATTAAGTGGTTTCATTTTGTAGAGTAGGTCCCCATGAGAACAGCAGCATGATTTAGCTATGCCATGTATACGTGTTGTGGTCATGATTACACTGCCACAATAGTTCTTCAGTAAAGCACATTCCAAAGTTTGCCATGCTTGTAAATCCCATATATCATCAATTACGATAAAGTACCTGCCATATAGTTTTTGGAAAAAAGACATTATAAAACTATGCATGCGCTGGAGCCTCTAATCATATTCCATATGAAATTAGTAGTAACTATGTGAGAGATTACGTGTGCTCCTGGCAACAACAAAAATTAACATCAGTTACTCTTGTCACAAACTACTTTTGTGCGTAAGTGTTGAATATTTGTGTGGCATTCAACATGTTAATTATATTGATTTAATTCAATTCAGAAGTATTGTGTATTTATTGTTATATGTGATTGGGAATAATTGAAATGTAATTTTACTCGAGAAAATTAAAACTCAAGGTCCAAAGTATAGTAGATTTGCGTTCGAGAAATTACCATTGGTTGAGGTTGATTCTACATGAATTTTATATGTATGTATGTGTCTTCTCGGGACAGCACAAGACAGCTGAAAAAATGTGTTTTTCTTTGCATGATTGACTCAGCATGTTGTTGACCCGCATGTTGAGGGAGGTCTAGTAGTTGACCACTAACATATTACAAACTATACATATTAGCCTACAATAATGATAACATTATATTTTTACGCAAAAAAATTTACTCTCTCCGTCCTAAAAAGGATGTCGTAGATTTGTATAAATTTGCATATATCTAGACACTATTTAGTATATAGATATATTCGAATTTAGACAAATTAGCGACATCGTTTTTAGGGTGGAGGGAGTATCAAATATTCATCCGTTAGTTTTATTGTAGGCATATTACAAATAAAAATTATATTCTTTATCTTGCATTGGAGTGTGAAATTCAAACACACTAGGGGAGAGATTAGTATTTTTATGCTGACCCGACATTGGGGATGAAGAACGAGGTGCGGATGAAGAACGAGGCACGTGATAAAAAAATTCAGCCTCATCGAGGCGAACCGAGACCAAGATCTTAAAAATTAGATGTACAAATCGGGAAGGACATTGAAAGAGATGAGAGAGAGCCTACAACTAGCTTGGTGACAACTAATAGTTTTCACAAGCATAAACTTGGGTATTAGGTTGTGTGAAGTGCATCAGCTAACATTGATCATGCAATATAATGGAAAACATGTATAATGTTCGTGCTATATAATGGAAACATGTATCGTGTCCTATGCAGAGACTTCGGGTGATAATGAAACTAAGATTTGTGCAAGTAAAGTTTGAACAAAATTAGTAGTTGGTACATAGCACATAAGTGTAACCTTTTATATGTATCAAAACTAAGAATGGTCGGTGTTAGTCCCTTAACTTGGTGAGAGATAAGAAAAAGATCAACAACTATGAGTCTTTTGAGCTGGAGAGGGAGAGAGACAAGAAATGAATTGTTTCAAATTCATTAACTTGGGTATTAGTTGTGTGAACTGCATCAGCTAACTTGACCAAGTAAGATACAAGAAAATAATAATATCGTGTACGTGCTATATAATGGAGAACATGTATCATGTTTGATGCTTAGACTAACAGGGCAACAACGAAACTAAGATCTGCGTTGCCTATATAGTCTACCAAAACTATGCTACTCTGAACTTATAAATAAAGCATGCTGCGTGCATCAATTGATGCCGAGGCCGGGGTTATTCCCCTTTTCGAAAAAATGTACATAGTCTATCAAAACTAAGCATGATTGGAAATAGTCCCTTACCTTCTATCTTTCAAGAATTCTCTGATCTTGTCGATGATGTGTTGTAGATCCTCTGATCTAGCACGATCCTCCGTTTTGTTTTGGATTTGAGACAATATAGTACTCAGAATCTTTGTCATGTCAGGATTTCGCGAAATTGACACAAAAGCACGACATTCAAAGTTTGCCCCAAGCTTGTCATAAACCTGTTTGGCAAGAGTTGTCTTGCCTAACCCTCCATATCCAACAATAGAGGCCACTTTTAGTTGATGTGCCGATTCATCTTCATCAGTTCTCAACCACTTTACAAGCTCATCTCTGGGGCCATCCATACCAACAAGTTGTGAAGCATCTTTATAGATTGCAAGAAGTCGGGGGTCAACTTTTCTAGGCTTGGAGGAAGACTCGTCGATCTTGTACCTTAGTTGTGGATAAAGAAGATGGACAGAAAGAGTGCAAATTATAAGTGATAATTTTTTTTACAATGTTAATCTATCTAAAAGTGCATTAAATTGTTATAGTACTAAAAATTATTGACATACCTTGCATATCTCTCACTGACCTCCTTGATTTGGCTCTTGATGTTTCTGACATCCTTGGCGATCTTATGGCGGGTCTGGATGTTGGTAATCTTGTTCATGCTTTTGCTAAAAAGCTTCCTGAAGCCATCAGAGGTGGAGCTGGGCTCATGGTCAACGCGCACCATGAACTTGTCGATTTTATCCTCGATCTCATAGGACAGCTCCCGCACAGCATCGGCACGAAGCTTTCCCTGGTGATCAGGTTCCTCCACATGTGCCATCGTGAGGAGGAATGCTTGCATGGCCTCGAGCTCAGCCTTGAGGAACTTGATGTCATCACGGACATCCTTGAGTAGCTTGTACTCATCGCTCAGCATTGTGGCCAACTTTCCTAGGACAGATGTCATTGCCCCAGTAGATGAGCTCACGAAGAAACTTTCCATTGTTGCTGGTCTAGCTCACCCAAGACTTAAAATGGCAAACCCAGGGCAGGGGTGGTGTAGCAGAAATCAGAGACTAACCATCCGCCTCGCATTCTTCCTGCATGCACTGTGTCGATCTATTTATGAAGCACAAAATCAAATGACTACAAAATGAGATGTATGTGAATGTTGCAGCACAACAAGGAAAGATCATCTATTTTTTTCTTCGAATAGGAGAATTGTATACTAACCACGAGGGTTCATCTGTTTGAACAACAGGTTGGTTCAAGGCTTTGGACTGATGTAAATGTTCAAAAACACGGCTTATATATCCTCCCAGCAGTAAAAAAAAAAGAAGAGAAAAAAACAGCAATGCCCAGTATAAAGCATCCCCTACTTCAGGGAAAATTTTGTTTTATGCTAGAACAACGGGGAGGAAATCTCTACTCTCTACCAAGTTGGCACAGATTACGAAGTAATGAACGAAGTAATGAACGACGATGAATCTGTACCCAAACCAAAAAAGAGAAGAAAAAAGGAGATGTGGCGCTCACCTTCTGAAACTCTCAGTCAGCAGTTGGTAATTAAGTTACATCGTCTGAGATGCAACACGGGGGATCCAATCGAAGAAAAGTAGATCCTAGACAAGAACAGAGGAATTAATCGTCTGTTAATCACACCCAGCAGTCAGCTCTCTGTTAATCCTCCACCCAAGATAGAGGAAATAATGGCAAACAACCAAGCGATCTGAAGCTTATGCACATTATTGCATACACACCACCAACCAGATCCATCAGAGCTTTTGTGAAGAAAAAAATGATGTACCTTGGAGATTTGAGCAGGAGCCCTATCTTGAATCTTCAGTCACAGATTCATACACCCACGGCGACCGGCCGAGGATTGGGGTCGGAGCTGCGGAGGCGGTGGCGGCGGACGGAGGAGGATGAGAGAAAATGAGATGATGAACCCCAATAATCAAGGGAGATAGCTAGCTTAGCACCAACTGTTTCAGATGTGAGTGGAAAGTAAGAGTGGGGGGAGGGAACACGCACTGTCCCTGTGTATGTACAGTCCTCCTTGCGTTGAATTTTCTTGCCCTTCACAGAACACATTTGAGGAAATACGGATCCATTCCATTCACTGTCGATCACCACCATTTCTTTCAGCACCTCCTGACTATTCACTCTGCTGCTCCTACCCCTTAGGTATCATCGGCCGCAGAGCCAGTTTCTGGTTCGACAGCTGGTTGGACGGCCAGGCCCCCTTCCGTTCTATGCCGGAGCTATTTGCGGCCTCCCGTCGCAAGAAGCGCTCGGTGGCGGCCGCAGTGATCTCCCAGCGTTGGGTTGCCGACCTCCACGGGCGGGTCTCGGCTGCGACCTTGCCCGACTTTGTCCGCCTCTGGTCGGCAGTCGCGGCCCTCAACTTGCAGGAGGGTTCCGATGACATGTTCGTCTGGCGCGCGTGCGCCTCTGGGTGCTTCTCCGTGGCTTCGGCCTACCGTCTGCAGTTCCAGGGCTCGACAGCGTCACCCTTGGTCCCCTCGATTTGGCAAGTCTGGGCGCCTGCCAAGTGTCAGTTGTTCGCATGGCTACTGGTACAGAATCGGATCCTTACTGCGGACAGACTGATGGCGAGGCAATGGCCAAACTCTTACTTCTGTCCTCTGTGCCGGCGCAACCTTGAGTCGGCTGTTCACCTTGTCGCTGAATGCCCGTGGTTCCGGAGCTTATGGAGCCTGGCTGCCGCTGGTTTCGATGTCCCGAGTTTCCTCCCTACCTCTTGGCGGATCGGCGCCTCGCTGCCGGATTGGCTGGAGGGTCTTTCATCTGATGCAAGCTCTCCTACGGCGAAGAGGAGCAAGACCCTGGCTCTCCTCCTGGTTTGGTTCATTTGGCGCGAGCGCAACGACCGTATTTTTCGGGGCTTCGATAAGCCTCCTTCGGTAGTCTTTTCCGAGGCTCAGGATGAGCGCTCGAGTTGGGCGCTGGCTGGTTGCCGGCACCTGTGGGCGCGAGAGTAGGCCGTTTCGTTTCTCTCCTTTCTTGATTTCTGGACGTGGTTCATGTCCTTTCTCTTGACTTTGTACAGCTTGAGTACCTTGTACTCCTTCCTCTATCAATGAAAACGCAGCTCTCCTGCGCTTTTTCAAAACAAAAAAAAAGTGAGTAGGATGCTCCTTGAGGAAATACACTCGGTGGGCCCTATGTACATATGCAGTTAGGGTTGCCGCCTAAGCCCGTGAACGTAAAAATTAGTTTAAACTAAACTAATTTTGTTGAAAGAGTTTGAACTAGACTAACATATTTTTTTCCTACGAAACGGG
Organism: Avena atlantica; assembly: GCA_910589765.1. NCBI lineage: Eukaryota > Viridiplantae > Streptophyta > Magnoliopsida > Poales > Poaceae > Avena > Avena atlantica. The sequence continues at coordinate 6,109,010 of OU342733.1, forward strand.
GTGGATCAACCCAGTTAGTTAAGGTTCTTGATGAGGAACAATCAAGCGCCAGTGGTGATCCAAGGATTTGCTCATTAATTTGTTTCCACTCAATCACTTGCTCTTGTTAACTAGAAAATTCTGAGCAAAAAAAATATATATATAGAAAATTCACCTCGCACGTTTCCGTGGAAATTGTCGGGGATACACATGAAAAATGTTGCTGTTCTGGAGAATAAAAGGAGATTGTGCTTTCTGAATTTTTGGAGCCATTTCTAACTAAAATAGTACTTCAACATATGTGTGTACTATTATTTCATTTTAGCAATTCATGTTCAGCTGTTAATAAAAAAGTGTCCTCCCGCATTATGGATCGAAGGGAGTATTCAAAATGTTAAAAAAAATATTTCCCCTTGCCTTATGGGTGATTTTTTTTAAATAATATGAATTATTTAATTAATTTGAGTTTCATTATACGTTTTTCCGAATTTACAGATCTAGCACTTTGTCGGCCTGGGGCAAGCCGACTGGGCCAATCGGCCAGGCCCTGGCCGACAGACGAGCACTCGTCCAGCAGCTGGATGACAGCAGGTTGGCCAGTGGGGCCGCGGGACCGACCCAGGTCGACAGGATCAATCGGCCAGGCCCAGGCCGACTGCCCAATCGGCCAGGCCCACGCCGACTGGAGGCAGGATAAGGACCACGCGACGCCGCGCCGCCAGACTTCCTTTCTTCTTCACGCGATGCTGCGCTCCTCTCTCTCTCCTGTTCGTCGTTCTCGTTTCTAAAACACCATTTTTTGCCCGATTTTGCTCGATTTGACCACAAAAACTTCAATCCAAAACCATTAGAGAGGTAGTGGAAGCCCGATCTACGGATGGGTTAGCTCATGGCACGATTTGGTGTTGGTTTGTTGGAGGAACGGTGGTGGAGCTGTGGTGGAGCAATGGCAATGGTGGTGGAGCTGTGGTGGAGGAGCTGAGGCTGTCTGTGATGGAGCTGTGGTGGTGGTAGCTTCTCTCGCTTCAAGGGTAAACTCTAATTCCTCGATAATCACGGATATTGTATATGGTTACGTACGTGGGTATGGTTAGTCTATTAGAATATTTGGCTAGTGGATTAGTAACAATATTTGACCGATGGGTTAGGCACAAAAATTTGGCCCGGTGGATTAGTAGCAATATTTGACCGGTAGCAATAATATCATATTTTTTAGAATATTTACAAGCATTGCCCAAAGTTATACGCGTTGTCGATAATTAATTGATTAGGTTGTTTATTTTATGTCAGCAGAGATGACCAATTTAGTGAAGTTCGTGTTTTATTACGGTCCTGGAAATGTTTGAACAAATGACTTTGGAGCAGATCTGGGAGAGTTCATGTGTACACAGTTAGATTTGACTGCCCCTCAAACCTAGAGTGTTAGTCAGTTGAAGGAATGGTTGACAGGATGTTTAGGCTATAACATCGAGACGTACACCGTCAGCGTACAAGCATTGTGGATAAAGTCAAGAAAAAATATTTTCTGGACTTTAAGGCATGTAGATACTGACAGAGACTGGTTTAAGTGGTTAAAAGGCTGCGAAGATAGGCATGTGAATCCTCGCGCATTAGTGCTTCCTGTCTTGAAGGAGATCGATGGTGGACATGTTTCTCGCCATAGTGCTGATTGAAGTTACGGGATGTACTCTATGTCCAGTGCTGGAGACGGTGGTTATGAATCGGGGCAGAGTAGTCAGATAGGAGGAGGAGGAGGCGGTGGTTATGAATTGGGGCAGAGCAGTCAGGTCGGAGGTGGAGAAGACTATAGTGGAGAGGCAGACGCGGACGAGAAAGATGGAGGCATGCAGAACATGATGCAAGAGGAGGATTACATGTATGGCGAGAGTGGTGATTCTTATGACCCTAAGGATTCTAAGGATTCTGATGGAGAAGGCAATGGTGGAGAGGACATGCCGATTCCTGCTTCATGGAATCAAAACATGTCAACCGGAATGACCATTGATGATGGTCATGATTCTGCATGGGAATATCACAGCAACAAAATTTCCCAGGGTGTCAGATATCAAGACAAGCAACATTTGCAAGATGCAGTCGTTGCTTGGGCAATGTCAACACACAGGGTTTTGAAACAACGGTGTCCTCTAAAAAATACTTGACAATGGAATGCGTGGATATAAATTGTCCATGCAGGGTGCATGCCTATGTCCCTACGTATGACACAATTTGGTTGGTGAGCGACTTTGTGCAGCACACATGTGAGCTACACAGTGTTCCTGCTGATCATCTTAACCTCTCGTCCACACTTCTAGCTCGGCTACTTTACACGGACTTAGTAGAGTGCAAAGCGATGACAGTATCCAGTATACAGAAGAAAGTAAATACCCGGTTTAAATACTCCATTTCGTATGGCAAAGCTTGGAGGGCAAAGCAAAGGGCTCTTGAGGAGAGGTTTGGTTCGTTTAGAGACTCGTATGAATCCGTGGTCCGACAACTTTAGACACTGCAGGATAGAAACCCAGTCACCTATGTCGACATACAAATATGTGATACCCGAGGATCCATCCGTGAAGGTGCTTCATCGAGTGTTCTTCTCTTTTGTTGTATGCATCCAAGCTTTCACTTATTGTCGTCCAGTGATATGTGTAGACGGTACTTTTCTAACTGGCAAGTACAAGGGTCAGATCCTTACCGCCATTGGTCAAGACGGCAACAATCAGATTGTCTCACTCGCATTTGCTTTCGTGGAGGGCGAAAACACTGAAAGTTGGACATGGTTCTTCAGGCAGCTCAAAATAGCAGTTGTGAAAGACAAGCCCAATGTGTGCATCATTCATGATAGGCATGCATGTATACTCAATGCCGTAAAACGGCTAATACAACCAGGGCCGGAAGAGCAAACACCTTGGTCTGACATGCAAAGCCGGTGGTGCATGCGCCATTTGGGCGCTAATTTCTTCTCACAGTTCAGAAACAAGAACCTCATGAATCTATTCAAAAAACTGTAGAAGTAGAACCAAGAATGGAAGCACGATTTCATACGCACAAAGCTCGATGAATTTACTCAGAAACATGTGAGGGCAAGGAAAGCTGCGCAAAACGCAGCCGTAGCTGCACATCAAGCAGCAGTAGCTGCACAGGTAGCTACTGGAGCTGCGCCTGTGGAGGAAGATCCTGTAGGGCTTTGTGATTTGCCTGGATTTGATCCACCTGGTACAAGGAGAAGGCTCGGCAGATCGATCAAGAACTTCCAACAGTGGATAGAGCACGAGCCTTTGGAGAGGTGGTCTTTGCTACACGACACACATGGAGCTAGGTACGGTGTCATGACTATAAACCTAGCCGAGTCATATAACTTTGTCCTCAGAGGTAACAGGACACTTCCACTGACAACCATAGTCGAAGGTTGCTACCCCGCACTGTCCGAGCAGTTTGATGTACTGCTAGCGAGTTCGGTGATGTGGGAGCCCTACAAGAATGAAGTTGTCACTGCTAGATTCCAGAGGGATGGGGACAACATACAGATGTCTATTCTATGCGCCAGAGACGAGCCGTATTGGCTCACAAAATCGAAGATCATCTTTGACATGCAGGCAGAGGAGATGAGCCTACATAGAGTAATGAGGCAGTTTGGTCTTCGCCAGTTGGCTGATCCTCGTCCTACGGAGAGCGCCATACCTTCAGTCGTACACACGTATGTTTCCTTTACACATTACTTCCATCTTAACATGATTTATTGACATGACACTAACTATGTTAAATGTTAGGTTGTGGAGGAGGGAAGTAGCAAGACCGCCACGGGTTGGCTACACAGGGTTGGGGTGTACGTTCAAGAGTGGGACACCGCTATAGCCCGAGTCTGGGACTCGAACGCCGAGTTTGACATGGAAGAGTTCAACAGGTATTTGGATAGCTACATGAGCGCCACACGACTATGCATCACGCAGCAATCTCACCCTGAGGAGATGCCGGACGCGGCTACTTGGGATAGTTATCCGAGCCAGTCGACTGTGGGCAGCAGACAACACGCGGTATGTTCTTTATCTAATGCACCTATTTATTACATAATTTTCCATCTATATATGGCGAACCTTGTGGTGTCACTTGCAGGCACAGATGTTAGTCGATCTTGAGACGGAGAGTGCTGAGTACAGACACTCTCTTTGGTCCGGACCCCTACTTATTCACCGGCAGGACCAGGAGACCTGGCTGAGTCGCCTGGAGGAGAAGATACGGCGTATCTACGGGGTTATCACGTGCACCCGCCCTTCGGACATTGCTCACCACCCGGCACCACAGCGTCCTCCCCGGCACTCGACGCACCACCAGCAGCAGCAGCCACCCTTGTCCCTACGACAGTCTCCCTGTCCACGGCTTACACCACAGACGACTCCGAGACCTCCTCCCCCAGACCAGGCTGGAGGTTCGACGTGGCATCAGCAGTCCTCTTTCGACTATTGGCAGCAGCAGCCACCTTTGCACGATAGAGGTTCTTCGTGGCAGCACCAGCAGCAGGAGCCTTGGGGTCACCCTCCCATGCCAAACTACGGGTTTCGCCCACAGCCACAGCCACAGGATATGTGTCTTACAAGATAAGCGTCGAGGCTCAGTTCATGTCAAGTTCTTACATACTTTGTTTTCATGTGCAGGAGCATTCAGAATGTAGGGGTCTATGTCCGGATCCGCCTGGACTGATCAGAACGCTGATCATAGCACTCAGGATTTCATGACGCAGAGCAGTTGGCTGAACATTTTTCAGACTCCCCCCTGACCCCACACAGGAGACTTAGTACGATGAGTACGGGCCGGTGATTCCTCCCCGACAGGTTCGGCCGCCCCACAGGTTCGGTTGGACGACGCCTCCTCACCCACCACCCGAGCATCGTGGCAGACGATGACGAGGCTTGATCTCATCAATGCCCATTATTATGGACTTGGGTTTTGGAGAAGATGAGGATGCTGGAGATCGTGGAACGGTTAGCAAACAAGCAACACGGGGACATAAGGTTTACCCAGGTTCAGGCCCCCGGAGGGAAAACCCTACTCCTGCTTGTCTGCTCTTGATTACGGCGGAACCGAGGGTTACAGGGATGCGCAGATGCAATCTGGCGTGGAGGTGTGTATGCGAAAGTATGAGTCGAGAGATCTAGGTCGTGCCCTCCTGGCCTTTATATAGACTTAGGCAGGTCCCGGGCATAGTCCTAGTCGGTTACAGGTTCTAGGGTTTTACCCCTTTGAATTTCCTATCTACTCTAGTCTTGCTCTCCAAGGATCCGAAGGCACCATGGGCCTGGGCCACCCGAAAATCTTCATGGGCCAACGTACTTTTGCCGTGGGCCTTCATTGGGCTGGACTAGGTATGCTGAGGTCATGCACCCGCGGGGTATAACCATGTCAGACGACGTCGCTGAGACATATATTTATCTATGTATGAGACATATATTTATCTATGTATGAGACATGTCTATCTATGCATGAGACATCTATTTATGTATGATACATATATCTACCTATATATGAGACACCATTCTATCATTGCCACATGCAGTAACTCTTGTGAACTGCATTGTTGCGATATATGAGGCAATGTATCTAGCGTTTCCCACAACTATGTTAAGTGCTGATTAGGACAAGTGCCGATGATTAAACTGATGCCATGTAGTTTTACGGAGAAGTTAGTGAACTCAGTTGTTTGTATATTGCTTGTGCAGCCGACTTGGTTCGCTAACAAGTCCAGGTCATTTGTTTGTCTCATTTGTGTTGTGCGTGGAGTTGCTGAGAGAGCGGTTAAATGTGACGCACACATCCAGGTCCGATATGAGACCATGTGTTCAGACTGGCTAGCTAACCTCCTAAATAATCATATCACGTAGCAATTTATATCTCAACTATTTCTAAGATGAGAAAACGAGGTTCTGCTCACCAAACATCCGACTGGTAGGTTATTTGTATGTTCATATACTTTAGGCGGTGATAATAGGCTCACGCCATAAGACTGTAACAGTTGTAACATTTACATGTTATTTTAATGTCTCAACAATACGACTTTGGGGCACATGCAACATATTATTGTGCTAATGAATAATTCAGATTAATCTTAAAATGATTGTATTTATAGATTTTGGGAGGAGAGCTATTTTTTATTAATCTTGGCCAGACCTTGTTCAATTAATCAACTCGATGGTCTAATTAAGTAGACCATATATACTAGTAATTAGTACATGCGAAAGCATGTTCAATTAATCAACTCGATGTCTACGAAGAACCTAGATAAAACGAATGTGACAATTAACAAATATATAGTGTCCATTTTCTATAACTACTACTAATTCCTTGCTGTGTAAAGATCAAGGATTCAATTGAGAGAAGGAACAAATCATCCAGAGAAAGCCAGACTAATAATAGCTTCCTCTTACTTATAACCTGCGTGATACATGTATAAAATGGTCGGCAGGAGCAAGAAAACGTCCATATACCATCAAAAATTACTGAAAAACAAAACCATGCTGATCTTAAACTTTTAAAGAACCATATGAACCTTGCCACTTCCATAGGCGAAAGCCTATCATCTTTGAGCCCAATGTGGCTCCTTACAAGAAAAGCTAGATTTAAGACTATCTTCCGGGAAACAAATGTAGGAGCACAAGAGAACGGCCGTTTGTAGCATGGGCGACTGGTAGGCCATTGCTACATTTAAAAAAAAAAGAAGCTTTGTTTAAAAATATTTCGAAGACAAATATGTGGATGTAGTCATTATTGTTTTCTATCAGGGTACAAAATTCCAAAACAAAATACATTGTAATAAACATGATAAATTTTCACAAAAATAAAAAAATCTCCTTGTTAGTGCACTATTCACCACTGTTAACAGATGACAAAATCTGGATTTTTAATTTTTGTTGAGCCCAAAATGCAACGAATTTTGCACATTGGTAGAATACAATATTGACTACATCGATCGTATTTGTTTAAAAAAAATTAGATGATTGAATTCGCGATTTCAAAGGTTTAAAATTCAAGCTCCATGTAGCCCTTGCTCCAAAGTGAATTTCTGAGGAGAAGAACTGGTACATAAAAATTCATGAAGAACGCCCAAGCAAAGAAGGCTCTTGACACCATCGTCACCGCCACCATTGCCAAGAGAGGTTGAACTGCGAGTAGAAAAACCATAGGATTGGAAGTCTTAAAAAGCGAGACCAAAACACCACATACCCTTATACACCATCATTGTTGTGCACAACTTTCTTATTTGTCACGATGTCGTTTTCACTACTAAAACATAGTCGTAAAGGACACAAAAACCTGACACGACAAAAACTAAGAGCGAGCATATTGTTCTGCACTCATAATAATACTAGAAATAATAATGTAGCACATCATAATATTTATGTTTATGCTACGATTATGAAAAAGAGAAGCATCGTAGAAAAAATGCCCCAATCTTGTAGTCATAGAATTATCTAATGTCGAAAAAATATCCTAACCATGACTTGGTCGCTCTGGAGTCGGCACTTTGGGAGTCTGAACACCCTGATCTGGTCTCACCTGCTTCGACTGGTCAGTCCCCGCTTCGACAACAATGTTGGTACGTACTTTATGACCAACTAATCAACCACTCATCATATTTATGCCTGAACAAGGTGTGGAGCTTCTGCCTCACAATAGATTTGACATGCTTACTAAACTAGGACTCAACATGCGTTTACTCTCTAGTCAGTCTTGCATCGTGTGTGTAGACATGCTACCAACAAGCTCCATATATATAAATAACCTATCAGGGACCGTACTAGTTACCTGGAGTCCCAAGTCCAAACACGAAAAAGAGATCGAGTGTATGTTCGGACATTAGAACCGACGTGCATTCTTCTCCGTTTTGCAAGTGAAACAGAAACACATCACCATTACTGCATAACACTGCCTTCGTTGGGCCGCCACCATGGGGGACGGAGGTAAGACGCCGTACGTGGTCGCCGTGGCAATCCAGGTCATCTACACGGGCCTCTTTGTCGTCTCCAAGGCCGCCTTCGACAGCGGCCTCAACACCTACATCTTCATCTTCTACCGCCTCACCGCTGCCACGGCCCTCCTCCTCCCGCTCGCCCTCATCAAGTCCACCTGGCAGAACCGATCAACCCCCGCAACGCCGGCGCCAGCGATGTCGTTCTGGATTCTTTTCAAGCTCTTCCTATACGCCTTGCTCGGGTAAATATTTCAATTATTTGCTATTCTAGCTAATAGATTTTTTTTGGAGAAACGCATTCAAAGCAAACCGAAAAATTTATAGACTCCCATACCAACGGCGATGTTTCCATCGTTGATCCATGCATAATCCGTGTCACATATGTAAAATCCATTAACATTCTTATTCTAAGAAAACCATGCTAAATAACTTGTATGAAACTTCTAGTAACTTGATGGAATTTCTTATAAAACAGCCCCGGTTAAGAGATAATGAAGGGCTCGATCCCACCGCCAAACATATGTTAAGAGATAATGAAGGGCTTGGTGGTTCTTTCATAAGTTTTTTTAGCAGTAATATTTTTTAATATGCGAAGTTCATACAAATATATATATTATCAAATTAACCCAAAAGAGAAGCTAACTCCAGCTCTTGATTTTTTTCATGCATGGCCTGATATGATTTGATAACGTTATGTTCAATCATGTTGCATGCAGGAACACCTTCACAATGAACGTGTACAACCTAAGCCTGAAGCAAACATCGGCGACGGTGGGTTCAGCGGCCACCAACTCCATGCCGGTCGCCACCTTCCTCCTCGCGCTGCTGCTGCGGATGGAGGTAGTGAAGGTCCGCAGCCGTTCTGGGTTAGTCAAGCTCACAGGCGTAGCGCTGTGCGTCGCTGGAGTTCTCGTAATCGCCTTATACGCCGGGCCTTCCATACGCCCCCTCGCACACCGCCCTGTTTTCGCTCACAAGCCTCAGAGCGTCAGCAATGGCGCCTGGATCAGAGGAACATTTCTTCTTCTCCTCGCATGTGTAACATGGTCTCTCTGGATCGTCCTGCAGGTTAGCATGCATGTAATTAGCAGCTAATTACACATTCATTCGTCCCTTAATTCATTAGTTAATTTTTATATCACTCCCATGCATACATATATTGATTTGTATATGCCCATGTATGCATGCGATGCATATACATATTATTTAGGGTTTCTTTATTCATTTGCATGCACATGAATGTGTATGTTTGATTGGGGATTATTTGTGTATTTATTCATATATTTGTATTAATGTATGTTTGTAATGCATGAAGGTTCCCTTGCTTAAAGAATACCCGAACAAGCTCATGGCCACGGCGATGCAGTGCCTTTTTGGTGCACTTCAGTCGTTTGTCGTGGCAGTGGTGGTCGAGAGGGACTTCACAAAATGGAAGCTTGGGCTAGATATTGGTCTTCTTGCCATCTTCTACTCGGTTAGTTCGTTATCTTTTGTATCTTATCTGTTCGTATATGCTAGAGTAGTTTTGTAATATAATTACAAATTTAAGTAATCAAGATCGGTGCAAACGACACTCAACTCCACACCGGAATGTTGCAGGCTTTCTTGGGTACAGGTGTGTCAATGTACCTGCAGTCATGGTGCGCGGAGATGAAAGGGCCTGTATTTGTCGCGATGTGGAGCCCACTGGCTCTGGTTTTCACTATCATTTGCTCTTCCTTCTTCCTTGGAGAAGTTGTCCATCTTGGAAGGTAATCAATTACAACACAAGAAAATCATGAAAATCAAATATTGCTGTAATTCTACAATGGCAAAATAGAGTGCTATGTTGGAAATCCAAGGGTTGTCTATTTATTACGATGAAAAAGGGTGACATGTATTGACAGGACGTCTGAAAAAGTCCATCCAAACCACTAATAAAAAGACAAGACTCCTCTCTCACTAAAATTATAAAAATTATAAGTTGAAATGTTATAATTATTTAAATCAATTGTCTCACGTCAAAGAGTTTATGAGATGGAAAATTAATTTTCTAGTCCTTGGTCTTGCAGTATTTTGGGTGGAATCCTGCTGGTTGGTGGCCTGTACAGCGTGTTGTGGGGTAAAAGCAAGGAAAATGAAAATAAGATATCACCCGTTGTGCCAGAAGAAAGACAACTTGAAGGACAAGGAACACCAATGGAAAAACATGAAGAAGAGGATTTAACATCACATGTATAAAGCTCAATTAACACCCAAATAAATGTACTGATGATACTATATGCCATGTTTGTAATGAACTAAATACTTTTTATTGAAAAGGAGAAAATTTCCTTATATACTTCTCATGTAACAATGTAGTTGACAACGGTCTTCAGTTACACTCCGCCCATCAATATCTCAGAATTTTGTTTATTCTAATAAGTATGCATTATAATTATATATTTCATGCCAAACCTAATTTTATAAACTTAGCAGTTTAGTTGATTTATTATTTTTGGTCATTGTTAAGCTATTGAATAATGGGGAACAAACGATTCTAATTGCACATATTTTCTTACTGATTCATATGAAGCATGCCAGATTTTTTTATACTCAAGTATGATTCACAATGGCTTGTAGGATGTTTGCACACACTTCGAGATGTACTACTTTGCCCGAGCGAAGAATGTGCACAATATCAATGTGTGCAAAATACCCTCTCAATTCTTTTCTGTCTTATTGTGTTACCTCGAGCTAAATAAATGATGTTTAACAAGCTCTACAATCTAGAAAGTTTAACTAAGATTCCACCATCGAGCATATTAGTAGAATCAAACCAACCATATCCAACTGATCATCATCCTTTCTCTTGATAGGTGTCCTCCTTTATTATCCTTGGTGTGTAACTATCCTCTAGGACGAAGCTCCGTGCGTTTTTGAAAGTTTAATACATACACTATGTTAATATTACATGTTAGTATATCCTTAAGATTTGAGTTTGCTAACAGAGCTTACCGCTCCATACATGTTAGTATATGCTACTCATAATCTTTTAGGAAGGACAAAATAAGGAGGTACACTGGAATTCTGCAATACAAAACACATGGTCAAATATTTTCTTTTCCTCCATCTTGACAAGCTGTAGTACCAACGATTGAAGGCTCACTTACATTGGTTGAAGAAACTAGAAAATTACTTTTGAAGTTAATATGTCATGGTCGCCCTTTCTCCAAAATATTGGAGGCCTTTATCATAGTTGAACTACTTTTTCATCATATAGGCTATCAACTGATTAACTATACGTGTGGATAATCTCAAAGTTTGTTGTATTTAGAATTTATGATCGTTTCTCGAATGCTCATATCGACCAATGATCGTTTTGTTAGTTTTCGTGCAATTGTGTCCCTTCATTTTTGGTAGGTTAATGGAAATTGTGAAATGGCTAAGTTTATTCTTTCTTGAGTTCTGAGGCCTTTCAAAGTGCAAGTTTCTATAAGTAGTACTGCTACCCAAATTTGATTAGGTGTCCTGCAAACCCGTGAAGGAGGGAGTAGTATTGCTAACCTATAAGTATTGCATGCACTAGTGGAAGACGTGTTATCTGTCCCGGTTTTTAAAGGCCTTTAGTCCCGGTTTCCCAACCGGGACTACGAAATCGGGACTAAAGGCTCCTTTAGTCCTGGTTCGACCACAAACCGGGACTAAAGGCGCTCACGGGGAGCGTCGAGTACGCAGGACCTTTATCCCGGTTTGTAATACGAACCTGGACTAAAGGTTTTTTTTATTTTTTTTTCAAAAAAAATTGATTTTTTTAATTTTTTCTTAAACTTTTGAATTGTTTGACTCGTTAATCTCCCACGTCTCTCATTTTTAACACTAATTATACTTAATCCTAGTTCAAATCGTACTTACGATCAAACTTTCCGACCGGTCACCCATCCTAGCACTACTCCAAATTCAGCACGCTTAACTTCTTCATTCCATCTCTCTCACCCAGCACGAAGGACCCTTATACCTTGTTGTCAAGACTAGTATATCAATCCTATTAACTCATATCAATATGTGACAGATTTTTATTTTTTAAAATTAAGAACAACTATTTTTAGTAAACAACAATAAATAAGTAATCATAATATTTTATTCTAATGAAAGTAAAAACTAATTAAATTAATATTTTATTCATTTTTTTGCCATTTATTCATTTAATATGACATAAATAATACTATCTTCAAATCTGTAAATCGAAATTCGACAAATAATATATCCATTATTATTATAAAAATGCGAGGAATTCAAATATGACATAAAAATAAAATAATTTAATTTCTGAAAGAATTTTTTTCTTTTTGAATTTTAAGAATCCAAAATGGCCTAAGGATGTTGAAATCAAAGAGCTAACTTTTTCTGCACGTTTTGATAGGTTGTACTTTTTTTACATTGTATGCAAAAGTTATGGCCATTTGAATTTTTCATAACATTGTTTTGTAAATTATGTCGAAATTTACATTTGTTAATTTTCGTAACAACTAAATAACTTAATATAACTACAATTTGAAGGATTTTATTTTTATAATTTTTTGGCATGATTTTGAATCTAGAAAAGACGATCTCCAGAAGGATTTGTGCCTGTTTTACTGCCACAGCAGAACTTGAGAATTTCTTTTGCCCATTTTCTTTAGTCCGGGTTGTTAATACGAACCGGGACTAAAGGTCACACCTTTAGTCCCTGTTGGTGATACGAACCGGGACTAAAGGGGTTGGCACCGAGGGCACCCTTTTAGTCCCGGTTGGTGATACGAACCGGGACAAAAGGGGTTGGCACCGGGGGCATCCTTTTAGTCCCGGTTCGTATCACCAACCGGGACTAAAGGTCCAGTTTGACTCGGGACTAAAGATGGTTGGCGTTCTAGCCGTTGGAACCGGGACTAATGCTCACATTAGTTCCGGGTCCAACCATAACCGGGAGTAATGCTCTGAACTGGGGTGGACGAATGGCTCTTTTTCTACTAGTGATGTTGTTATAGGCATTAAACATTACTCCATCAATCACATGCAGCTGTGAGCAAAAAATCATTAAATGCATTTGGGTAGTTTCCCCTTAAGATATACCACTTCTTAGGATAATGTGCTAAGAGCCAATGCATTGTGAAACAACCGATAGACAAAGCACTAGAGCAAGAAAAGTAAATGCTTATTTAGTTATAATGGTAATATCTAAAAAATATTTTCTTACGACCTACTATATTTTACTCACTTTTTTTTTGGAATGGTGAGTACCATGAATTATAGTACTCCCTCCGATCCTAAGTAAGTGTCCTGGATTTGAACTAGAGCTAGTTTAAAACCGCGACCCTTATTTAGGATAGGAGGGAGTACTACTTATATGATTCTAATTACTAGAATGGGGCAAAAACCTCCTCCAAACCAGCCCACCCCACATCAAATTAACCTAATTACCCACCCGGACCAAACCACTAATTTATTTTGTTAACCCGCACCGACCCGCCCCGCACGATTATTCCACCCACACTGCACCACTCCATATGGAGAGTGCGGCCTCAGCCCACGGGCAGGGCCGGCTCTAGGCCATGGCCACCTTGTGCAAAGGCCAAGGGCCCAGCCGGAAGGGGGCCCATGATTATATATTTCTCTATACTTCATACCATATACATTTCTTAAGAAAAGCCTATATTTCAGCCGCCCCAAGGCGAGAGAAAAAACCACACGGGAACGTGAAGTTGGAATTTGGAAAGGCAATCAATCCTCGAGTACTGGCTCTACGCGATCAGGCGAACATGGCCCTTCGTCCTCCATAGACGCCTCGATACGATGCCTGCGCCTTGACCTCTGTGGCATCTGGGGTCCGGCCGTCCCAACCCGATCCCCGATCGATCTCGGCCGCCCCAATTCTCGGCTGAAAATCCGGTACTTTGGCTTTGCGCCCCCTGCTCTCTAGTATATTCAATTTTTCCTGAATCTTTAATTCTTGTTTTTATGTCTTTTAGCTAAACTTGTACGAATATATATTAGTGTTCTATCTTTAATTCTTGATGTAATGTATTTTAGGTGATATGGCGTCGAGACATATGTCTGGTGTTGTGAAAATGAATAAAAGAAAGGAGAGATTGAACTTATTAAATCACAAAAGTACTTTAAAACGGTATTTTCCTATAGAAAGTAGTGTTGATGTAAATGACGATAATTAAAGTCTAGAAACCAGACAAGACGATGATCCGCAAACTAATTGGAATTAAATCTTATTCGAGCTTTGGGGTAATAAAACTAGCAAGAAATACTAGTTCTTTATATTGTGAGACTAAGAATGTGTTATGTGTGGTTGGATGTTAATTTTTAATTATAAGTATATATGTCTATATTTTTAGATATGCCTACGTATACATTAGCTTTCGAGGCCCATGTTATCAACTTCACACTAGGGCCCCGCAAAACATAGAGCCGGCACTGCCCACGGGTTCAACCCACATGGACACCGTGGTTCGTAAGATTCGGAAACTGCACACTGCTGAAGCCTCCTTGCCGGTCAACCTTGGGTACTCACGTTCGTTGAGTACCGTGCACAGGTTGATGACTAGTTATTCCAATGGGAATTTTGCAGCCTTTTGGAGAGTTTGGGGTGTGACCGGCGAGCTCCAACCATGGGTTCAGCACCGTGCACAGGTTGATGACTAGTTATTCCAATGGGAATTTTGTCTTCAAACTAATCATGCATCTTCTATCTTTTTTCATAACTCCATCAGACTTTGATTGTTTATGTCAAACATATGTGTGTGCGGGGCTATTTAATAATCCCATGTAGGAAAAAGTTCGAAGAACGCTCGTCACGCTAGGATAAAGAATTCCCGTGATCGTTATCCAGCTAGGTAACAATGTGCTTGGTAGGAACAGCCAGGAAATCACTCCACTCTCATTTAAACCGCAGATGGATCAAATGTTCAAAAAATAGTATCGATGGATCAAATGTTTAGTCTAATAGTATTGATGGATCAAATGTTCAAAAAATAGCAAGTAGAGAACATATAAAACAACAATATTTTAATAGTGTTTAAATATGGCCATCTGTTGCTAAAGCAGAAAGCTTACAATATTGTATTCCAACTATAGCAGGGAAACATGTCCTAACAATAACTGATAACGACGGTTCAACTCATCCAGGGCCTCTCCAAGCAAGCACGACAACAACCAGCTAGGTAAAGAAGAAGATCTCTCAATCCCTTTTTCAATGTGGCCTTGATTGCAGGATGTTCGAGCATTGGAATCGCAGGAACAATATCATATTTGATAGTGAACACATTAGCGTAGATCATTGTTATGACACTTTCTGAATCATCCGCTGAGATGGTTAAGCATAGGGTTAGCCCAGCTTAAAGGAGGCAACGAAGGATTGGCTTGATATTTTGTAAGCTCTTTATTTCTTCCCCACTCTCTATATTTAAATAGTCTTTTTATTAAATGAAAACAATGCAGTGGGGCGGCCTTCCCCACTATATTTACTATTTAGCATCAAAAGAACTAGCTCGAGATGGTTACTAGTGGTAGTGGGAGTGTTTCACCATGGAAAAAACTTCTTTTTGCCACATTTTACGCCATTATTTAATAATTTCTACCTCACGCCACATGTCAGGCCGATGTGAAGTGAGGCTCTAACTCGGAAGCTTATTCCATTTGAGAACGACAAGGTTGCATCGTGGAATTGGTCTCAGCTTTTCCGTAGCAATGAAAATTGCCACTCCTTCAGTATAATTTGTTATGAGGCAAATTTTGATGAAATGTCACCAATGGTTGATCCGGTCGACGGCTTCTTCAATGGAGAGCTATGAGCCCAAACCTTGTCTAAACCAGCAAAAATAAAATTGGATACGCTACTGTGCTACTTTTTTTAGTCGGATTTGCTAGTTTTTAGGCGTCCGAGAACTTCTTAAATCTTAGTCGCCTCTTTTACCGTTTAATTTACCTCGTGATTCGTGTAAAATAGAAGTTACACATGAGTTACAGCTCGGGTGTAACTAAGAATTTAATGAGTTGCAACTAGGTTATAACTGAGAATTAGTACAAATTTTATGAGTTATAACTAGGTTACAACTGAGAATTAACACAAATATTAGGATGGCATCAGTGACTTAGACATAAGTAAGTCTTAGGCGCATGAGATCTAGACACTCTATTTTAAAATTTAAACCTGATGGTTCTAAACAGTTCATGGAATGAGTGTGCATGTTCCACATAAGTGACCAAGCAGTCCAAATCCATATCGAGACTATGTATACCTTCGCATAAGTATACTCGGTCGAGTTGGGTATGCTACACGTTCTCACCGGCTGATCGCACGTGCCATTATCGCGATCAATGTCTTTGCATGGCACATTTTAAAATTTTGTTGCCGTTGCTATATATCTCTCGATTTTCACCCCGCGGGCCGTGAGTATACGTACACAAGTAAGCATACGTCTAAAAAGACCATGCGGAGTTCGTGTGGGTTTGTATGGTCTTCAAAACACAAATCGGTATTGAGTTTTTGTTGTCAAAATAAGAAAAGGAAGGGGACACCGAAGCTCAATAATCATTGAGAGTGACGAGATTTTTTGCATGCATGAGATCAAGTGTGGTCACCAAAACGTGATAGTATAGATTGCTGGCTCAAACATAATTTTCATAAAAACATTGAAGAGACAGAGATGCAAGATCCTCAATTTATTTCTTGAAGCAGCAACGGATACAGTGTGCACGCTTGCGCGCCATCGAACATCGATCAATGACAACGATGGAGAGAGTAACGAGTGCTACTCTTCCCAAGCACGCCGCGCACGCGGTAGCGACTAGACGGGGTTCACCGGAATATATACGCTAGCTAGTTACCGGCGGAGGTGGCGGCGGCGGCGGCGGCGGCGTTCCACTTTGGGTAGAGCACCGTTGTCACGTACTCCTCCACCTTGTCCGCCGCAGGCAGCAGCGCCCCGACCGGCTCGGCGGCCCTGAACCGCTCCGCCCACGCGGCCAGCCTGGGCGTCCTCCCCGCGTCGAGGAGCGGCGGCTCCACCCCGGCGAGGCGGCCGACCCCTTCGAGCCAGGGAAGGTAGCACCCGAGCGCGAGGTCGAGGAACCCCACGGCCCGGCCGCCGAAGAACTGTGCCTCCTCCCCCACCTCGGCACAAACTCCCTCGAGGTGCCCCAGCGCGCGCAGGGTCGCCTCCACCATCTCGGCCCTCTCTTGCGGCGCCGTCCTCTTCAGCATGCCGAGGCACGACGGGAACAGCGTGCCGTCGACGAACGCGGCCCAGAAGCGGGCGAGGGCGCGGGGGCGCGGGGCGACGGGGAGGAGGAGGGCGGAGGCGCCGCCGCTGCCGTTGTTGTCAGAGGGGAAGGCGTCGTCGAGGTACTCCAGGATTACCAGCGACTCGCAGACAGGCCGGCCGGCGTGGAGGAGGACGGGCACCTTCCGGTGGACGGGGTTGGAGGCCGCCAGGAGGTCACTCTTGCGCTGGCCATCCTCGGCGATGTACTCGTAGCTCAGGCCCTTGACGGCCAGCGCCATCTGGACCCGGATCACGTACGGGCTCACCCCGGACGCCGCTCCCAGCAGCTGCAGCTCCTCGGCGCCGGCCATGGAGTGGTCGGTAGTGGTGTAGGAACAGACCTCCCGAGAGTAATATATATATATATATAGAGGGATTATGCGAAAATGCGCTCGCGATCCGCTGAATCCTTGAATCATTTGTTTTATCTATACTAGTACCCTACATTAAAACATGGGTTGAATCATGGCCGACACTGTTTCCACGAGGAATATATCATTGCCAACACGTTCTTTTTTGCAAATTTTGATTATATATTTACCAAAACGTTTACTAACCTTGCATCATCTAATCCCTCCGTCACGGTTTGGAAGACGTATTACAAAAATTATGCGTTTTCAAAACTCCTTTCTTTTTAGACGCGTTAGACTTAATTACAGAATTAATGCTTTCTTTTTTTTTCCCCATTTTCTACTCCATGCAGCCAAGAATTAATTCTTGCATGCAACTCCACCGATACATGCGCCTAAACTCCTTGTTTTCATTGAGTAATTGTGTTTAATAGGACGCCCAATAATTAACGAGCGCATGTTTTTGCAAAAATCTGGCCCCAATCAGCACCCACCTAGGTTCCAACAATCTTTCTAAAACGCCCTCCAAACCGTGATGAAGCGAGTACCCACAGTTGATTGTCCATTGGTAGACCCATTGGTATACTACACATTGAAAGAATTAAATCTCCTTTATATTTACCAGAAGGGGGTTTTCTATAAACTAGACGAACTCACTCATAGACAAACTCAGTCGTTTAATGTCCGGAGAAAAATATTACTGCTTCTCAGTGATTGCAGCGGTGGCGATTTTGCAGCTCGGAATGCAAGCAAGCGCAGGTGATTGTGCAGACTCTGGAATTGTTCGCAACACAGGTGACCTGAGGCTCAGCTTCTTCCTTAGCTGCGCGGGAGTTCGGTATGGCCGAGGAGCGAGGTGGAAAAAGGTTCAGGCTATGGAGGGGACCGGTTTTTAGTGAGGAGCAGGGGGTGTTGAGCAAAATGAGCTTGGGTTTCTTTGACCAGCTCTAGAATATCCCCTCATAACCTATCTTCTCTGGGACAACTGGTACACCATGCCCACAACCACCACGGTGGGTTCTCGGATACCGATGTTCAACTTATCTAGCAATATGAAACCAATGGTGTCTACTCCTCCAAATATACTCCCTCTGTTTGGAATTATAGGTCCCACACGCATACCTAGGTTGTTAATTTGACCACTAAAATATAACTTATATATTACAAAAGTTATATCATTAGAAAATATAACTTCTAAAGTTTGTAATGGTATAATTTTTATGCTATATTATTTATATTTTATTGTTCAAATTAGCAACCTAGTTATCCGCGCGGGACTTATAATCCCAAGCAGAGGGAGTACATTGCTAAATTTCAGAGGGGTAACACCTATCTATCTACCTGCTGTCTGGGATTTGAATGTTCCCCCTAGGATCCAGGATTTTCTGTGGTTATTCTTTCAAAATAAGATCATGACTAGAGACACCTTAAGAGCTAGGGGGTACCAAAACCTCTAGAATGTGAGCTGTGCAAAGAAGTAGAGTCTGTTAAACACGTCCTTCTTGACTCCATTGTAGCTAGGCAGCTCTGGAGAAATGTTGCAGAAGTTTTTGATATCCTTTTCATTAACTTTGAATCTATTGCTTCAAAATGGCTTGCTAACAAAAGATTTCTGCATTTTAATGTTGTAACTTCTGCGACCCTCTGGGCTTTGTGGAATAATGAAGCACGTATGGCGCCTGGTTCTGCTTTATCTGAGGAACTGGAAGCTCCCTTTCAAAGATTTGGAGGTGGGGATGATCGAGCAATTTATGACGAAGTTGATGCAAAAGCTGAATAGTCCATTGCCCCTCCCAGCGTCCTGAAGTGTGTGGATTTTGGTTGGATTTCTTCCTGGAAAACCACAACATCATCGAGCTATGGGGGAAAAGCATTGCTGGAGCACCTGCAAGAGCACCTAGAGCAGAGTGATTCTGTTCATGTGGTGTTCTGAGTGTGGTGGTGTCGATGGCAAAACATGTCTGTAATATGTCAGCTTTGTACTTGGTCCTTTGCTGGTATTTTCCTTAGTCGAGTAGTTGGTAGTTGGTTGCTCCCTAGCTTTTGTGACCGGCTTGGCTGTTCTGGAGTATTCCCGGCGGTCAGATAGGCCGAGTGGTGTCTCTAAGCTGTTGGCCTGCTTATCATTTTCGTTTTATTTTATCAGACTCTGTAACTGTAAGTTTTATTTTGATTAATGGAACCAGAGAAATATTACTTCTCCCTTTTAGTCTAAAAAAAAGATTACGTCTCCCTTATTCCATTTTATTCAGTTCTTTTTTCTCTCGTAAGTTGAATCGCTACGTGCAACAGCATATCCGCCCATATGCATGTAGGTGTTGGCTAGCTTAGAGCAAGTATAATAAGGTCCAGTCAGCTGACTATAAGAACTAAAATAATATATATGTGCTTAGTTGGAGGAAAGAGAATAGAAGAGAGAAGGAGAGTGTGCTCTCATGCAAGAGCCAGCTCTAGCACGTGCTCCTAGGCATTGTGTGAGAGTCAAGTGGACCATATATTCACAAAATAGTACACTTTTGTGGCAAATTATTGTATATGTTGGTTATAAGGTTGACTCTAGATGACATGGCATTGTCTTCTAGCCAGCAGGCTCTACTATTATTTTTACTCTTAGTACTAGCATTATTAACACTACCATCAGAAACACAAGTGGATTAGTACTTCCATTAATTTACTCAGGCCGGCTGATCGCAACCCCATCAAGTCGCAACTACCTCGTGCAACATGCATGAATTTTGAATGGTATTGCAAACCCCACAAAAAGAAGTACTAGTAGAATAGTATAAGATTAGGGAGTACGGACCGCATTTGCGTTTCTGACCAACCGGCTCCAAGTGATCCATAATGATGAGAATTTATGACGGGATCCGACTGAACGCGGTCCCACTTATAACGGCAAGCCTGGTGGATAACAAGATTTAGACCGTGTGAGAGTTTCGTAGTAGAATGTGGGCAAAACTGAAAAAAGTTAAGCGACTGGGGAAAACTGAGTACAACTAACGAATAAGGGACACGAAAATAGAAATTCTATAAATTATTGATTATTTACTGACTGAAACGTTAGAGATGAAGCAGATGCTCAGCCATTGCACAAAAATGGACAAACAGGATAGGGCCATCCAACTAGTGGGACCAGCTACAACTTTTAAAATAAAAAATGGACAAAAATGTTGGGCCAAAAAATGCGAGGGCCGAAAAATATATGGGCTGAATTTTTGGGCTTGGCTTACTAAATAACTACACCATAAATGCTAAATTTGTAAAATAAAAAAACTGAAATTGTTGGGCTTGGCCCATATAGAGCACCTCGTTGGATTGAGCTGAATTTGATCTACAAACATTGCCATGTAGGATTGGCTTATATGGAGGCTTCCATGGATATGCTAAGATAGCCACCGATCAAACCATCTATATTGGTCATAGTAGTCTATGACCAATACACATAATCGATCTTTATTGTCCATCAGTGATTCTCAGCTTTTGACTATCTATTTTTGGTCACAATAAGGTCACAAATAGAGAACAGTGGCCATCTAGTGACCAATATGAAGGGTCAAAATTACCACATTTTTTATAGTGTAATGAATAATGATCAAATTACACTCAAGTACATGTTTATGATTTGAATTTTTATCATTTCAAGTTTGTGTTGGGTGCTAATGGAATGTGTTTATTCCAACACTTTGGATGTGAGTAAGTATATTTGTGTGATTTGAATTTGAATTCAAGTTTCACTTAGGTCAACTTCCATTCTGAATGTTGGAGATATGCCCTAGAGGCAATAATAAATGTAGTTATTATTATATCTTTGTGTTTATGATAAATGTTTACATTCATGCTATAATAGCATTAACATGGAAACATTAATACTTGTGTGATTTGTAAACTTAATTTGAAGTCCCTAGTATAGCCTCTATACATCACTAGCTTGTTGGTTGATAGATGATTGTGGTTTCCCTATCATGAACATTGAGATGTTATCAACAACAAGATCATATCGTTAGGAGAATGATATGGTGGACATACTCCTATAGATAAGCATAGCATAAAGATCAAGTCATTTTAATAGTTCAATTGCTATATGCTTTCTGATACATAGTAACCTAATTCCTTCGACCATGAGATCATGCATATCACCTTTAACGGATGGATGCTTTGATGACATCAAACACCACACCGTAACAGGGTGGCTATAAAAGTGGCATTGAGTGTTCGGAAAGTATTGGTTGAGAAACATGGATCAAGAGTGGGATTTGTCCATCCATATGACGGATAGATATACTCTGGGCCCTCTCGGTGAAATGTCATCCAATTAGCTTGCAAGCATGTGACTGGCTCACAAGGGATCACATATCACGGGAACGAGAAAAGAGTACTTATCAGTAACAAGGTTGAACTAGGTATGCAGAGATACCGACGATCATGACCTTGGATAAGTAAACTATCGTGAGACAAAGGGAAATTGGTATCGTATGTAAGTGGTTCATTCGATCGCAAAGTAATCGTAGAAATATGTGGGAGCCATATGAATTTCCAGATTCCTCTATTGGTTATTGTTCGGAGAAGTGTCTCGATCATGTCCGCATAATTCACGAACCGTAGGGAGACACACTTAAGGATTCGACGTTGTTTGAGTAGTTATGGTATTATGAGAAAGAGACCGAATGTTGTTCGGAGTCTCGGATGGGATCCGGGATATCACGAGGTGATCCGGAATAGTCCGGATAATAAGATTCATATAAGGAAAGTCCCGTTTCGGAGTTCGGGAATGATTTCGGTGATTTCATCGGGAATGTTCTAGAAGGTTCCGGAATGTCCGGCACTCCAGAGGGGAAGGGGTACATGAATGTGTCATTGCATGTTGGAATGATTGCATCATGTACTAAGTGTCATCGCTGTCCGAAATAAAGGGTTAATTCAAATCCTAGTTTGAAAAGTCAAACGGCTAGTTTGAAAAGTCAAACTGCCAGTTTTCGGAAAGAGGAGAAGGAGGATTGGTGGAGGCCGAATTGGAGGAGGGTTCCTCCCTTGGCCGGCGCACCACCAAGCCGACTTGGGGAGGGACTCTCCTCCCCTTGGCGCCGGCCCTCCCACCTATAAGAGGAGGGGCAGGGCCTCCTCCTCTAGACACACAAGTTCCTATCCTCTAAATCTAAACCCTAGTTCTAGACCCCGGTTTAGAGCTATTTCGGTTTAGAGCTTCTAATTGCACTAGCCCGTGATTAGAGCCTTCTAATTGGTGTGTCTAAACCCTAGACCACTAAACCCCTCTCATAATCCACCATACTCGCACCGGCTTAAGGCGAAGCCCTGCGGGATCTTCCCTCTACTTTCGGTACCACGCCGTTGTGCTGCCGGAATCGCGAGGAGAGTGCTACAACCTCCGCTGCCTGCTGGAACAAGGGAGAGGAAGGTCTTCGTCGAGTACCGAACGTGTGACCGACTGCGGGAGCGCTGCCGGAACACAGCGCCGGAAGGATCGTCTACGCGATCTTGAGATCGGAACGAGTACGACTACATCACCCACGAGAATCTGCTCTCGTTAAACACTTTGGAATCTTCGAGGGTAAGTTATTCCATCGACTCGTTGCTACAATCTAGTAGATAGATCTTGGCTTGTTTGTTTGTATGCGATAGAAAATTTTTGTTTTCCATGCTACGAACCCCTACAGTGGTATCAGAGCCGTGTCTATATGTAGATCTGTTGCACGAGTAGAACACAATGGTCATTGTGGACGTTGATGCTTTTATTGTCGATTGCTTCTTGTGTACTTTGCATCTTGCGGTATGTTGGGATGAAGCGGCCCGGGCTAACCTTACATGACATCGTTCATGAGACTTGCTCCACGCTTAACATGCAACTTGTATTGCATAAGTGGCTTTGCGGGTGCCTGTTTCTCCCAGCATAGTTAAGATCCAATTTACAACGGGTGATCAACAATACTAGTATCAATGTTGTGGTTCTTGTTCGTAAGTTAGAACGACACTTATTGAAAGCCCCAAACCACGTAAAATATGCAAAGAAAGTAGAGGCGTCTAACTTTGTTTTTCAGGGGTGTGCAGTGATGTGATATGGCCATGATTGTGATTATATTTGATGTATGCAATGTTCCTTATTGTAAGTTGGCAACCGGCAGGAGCCATATGGTTGTCTTTAATTTCTGTTAAGACCCGCGTGTCTATTCAAAGTAGTTGTAATAGTTGAAGCTGGTGGACGACAACCATGAAGGAGCGTCATGGACCTTGATGCAATCCCGGTGATGATGGAGATCATGTTCGTGCTTGAAGATGGAGATCGGAAGCATGAGAAGAAAGGCCATATCATATCACATATTTTGAATTGCATGTGATGTTAATCCTTTATGCATCTTGTATTGCTTAGTAGACAACGGTAGCATTATAAGATGATCCCTCATGCACATAAATTTCAAGTCATAAAGTGTTCACCCTTAGTTAGCACCGTTGCTAAAGCTTGTTGTTTCAAAGCACCACGTGATGATCGGGTGTGTTAGATTCTGCAAGTGTATACAACGTGAGCAAGCCAGATTTGCTCATGCGGAAACTAAGGTTTGATCTTGACGAGCCTAGCATGTACAGACATGGTCTCGGAACACGGATCACCGAAAGGTAAAGCATGAATCATATAGTAGATATGATGAACATGATGATTGTTCGCCATTGAAACTATATCAACTCTCGTGATGATCGGTGTTGATGTAGTGGATTTGGTTCGTGTGATCACTAAAACAATGTGAGGGATATTGTTTTGAGTGAGAGTTCACCTAGGTTAATTTCATTAATTAATTTGAACTCAATTTGTCATAAACTTAGTCTAAACTATTGCAAATATGTTGTAGATCAATGGCAGCCCCTACCATCAATTTTAATGCGTTCCTAGAGAAAGAAAAGTTGAAAAACAATGGAAGCAACTTCGCGGATTGGTTCCGCAATTTGAGGATTGTCCTCGCAGCTGGTAATTTGACCTATGTGCTGGATGCACCGCTGGGTGACCCACCTGCAGATGATGCTTCCGATGAAGTAAAGAATGTTTACCTCGCTCGGAAGAATCAGTACTCCATAGTTCAGTGTGCTATCTTGTATGGTTTGGAATCGGAGCTTCAGAAAAGGTTTGAAGAGTCAGACCCATATGATATTGTCGAGGATCTCAAATTGATTTTTGAGACTCATGCGGCAATTGAAAGCTATGAGGCTTCTGAAAAGCTCTTTAACTGCAAGATGGAAGAAGGCAGCTCCGTCAGTGAGCATGTGCTTAAGATGTCTGGGCACGCAAACAAACTTCAAAGCTTGGGTATAGTGATTCCTAATGCTTTGGGGATTTACCGTGTCCTACAATCACTGCCACCAAGTTACAAGAACTTTGTGATGAACTACAACATGAAGAACATGAACAAGACGTTGCCAGAACTCTTTGCCATGTTAAAATCTGCAGAAGTGGAGATAAAGAAAGAGCACCAAGTGTTGTTGGTCAATAAGACCACCAAATTCAAGAAAGGCAAGTCTAAGCAGAAGGGACACTTCAAGAAGGGTGGTAAGAAAGTTACCACGCCGACGAAGAAGACCAAGGCTGGACCTAAGCCTGATACTGAGTGCTTTTACTGCAAGGGAGAAGGTCACTGGAAGCGGAATTGCCCAAAGTACTTGGCGGATCTGAAGAACGGCAACATCAAGAAGAAAGGTATATCTGATATACATGTTATTGATGTGTATCTCACTAGTACTCGTAGTAGTGCCTGGGTATTTGATACTGGTTCGGTTGCTCATATTTGTAACTCGAAACAGGTGCTGCAGAATAAACGGAAGCTAGCGAAGAACGAGGTGACGATGCGCGTGGGAAACGGATCAAAGGTTGATGTGATCGCGCTCGGCACGCTCCCTCTTCATCTACCATCGGGATTAGTTTTATACTTAAATAATTGTTATTTGGTGCCTGCGTTAAGCATGAACATTATATCGGGATCTTGTTTATTGCGAGACGGTTACTTGTTTAAATCCGAGAATAATGGTTGTTCTATTTATATGAGTAATATGTTTTATGCACATGCACATGCACCTTTGATAGATGGTCTATTCTTATTGAATCTCGATAGTGGAAATACACATATCAACAACATTGAGGCTAAACGTTTGAAATCAAGCGATAATTCGACCTATTGGCACTGTCGTCTTGGTCACATTGGAGTGAAACGCATGAAGAAACTCCATACCGATGGACTTCTTGAATCACTTGATTTTGAATCACTTGAAAGATGCGAAGCATGTCTGATGGGTAAAATGACTAAGACTCCATTTTCTGGTATGATGGAGCGAGCTACAGACTTGTTGGAAATCATACATACCGATGTGTGTGGTCCAATGAGTGTAGCATCGCGCGGTGGTTATCGTTATGTTCTTACCTTCATGGATGATTTGAGTAGATATGGGTATATCTATTTCATGAAACATAAGTCCGAAAATTTCGAGAAGTTTAAGGAGTTTCAAAGTGAGGTAGAGAATCAACGTAACAAGAAGATAAAATTTCTACGTTCTGATCGTGGAGGTGAATATCTAAGTTACGAGTTTGGCGAGCATTTGAAGAAATGCGGGATACTTTCACAGTTGACACCGCCGGGAACACCACAGCGCAATGGTGTGTCCGAACGTCGTAATCGAACTCTTTTAGATATGGTTCGTTCTATGATGTCACTTACAGATTTACCGCTATCATTTTGGGGTTATGCATTAGAAACAGCCGCATTCACTTTAAATAGGGCACCGTCTAAATCCGTTGAAATGACACCGTATGAATTATGGTTTGGGAAGAAACCTAAATTGTCGTTCCTTAAAGTTTGGGGATGCGAAGCCTATGTAAAGAAGTTATAGCCGGACAAGCTTGAACCCAAAGCGGAAAAATGCGTCTTCATAGGATACCCGAAGGAAACTATTGGGTATACCTTCTATCATAGATCCGAAGGCAAAGTTTTCGTTGCCAAGAATGGATCCTTTCTAGAGAAGGAATTTCTCTCGAAAGAAGTGACTGGAAGGAAAGTAGAACTCGACGAGGTTGTCGAACCTTCTCTCAAAATTGCGAGTAGCGCAGCACCGGAAGTAGTTCCAGTGATGCCTGCACCAATTAGAGAGGAAGCTAATGATGATGATCATGAAACTTTGGTTGAAGTTGCTACAGAGCCTCGGAGATCAACGGGAACTCGCACCACTCCAGATTGGTATGATTCCGTTATGAGTGTCATGTTGGTGGACAACACCGATGACCCCGAGACATATGAGGAAGCGATGATGAGCCCAGATTCCAATAAATGGCAAGAAGCCATGAAATCCGAGATTGGATCCATGTACGAAAACCAAGTATGGACTTTGGTGGACTTACCGGATGGCCGGAAGGCTGTCGAGAACAAATGGATCTTCAAGAAGAAAACAGATGCTGATGGTAATGTTACTGTCTATAAAGCTCGACTTGTCGCAAAAGGGTTTCGACAAATTCAAGGAGTTGACTACGATGAGACTTTCTCACCAGTAGCGAAGCTAAAGACTGTGAGGATTATGTTAGCAATCGCTGCATATTACGATTATGAGATATGGCAGATGGATGTCAAAACAGCATTCCTCAATGGAGACATTGATGAAGAAGTTGTATATGATGCAACCCAAAGGTTTTGTCGATCCTAAAGATGCTAACAAGGTATGCAAACTTCAACGGTCCATCTATGGATTGAAGCAAGCATCCCGAAGTTGGAATCAACGTTTTGATAAGGTGATCAAAAGTTTTGGTTTTATACAAACTTATGGAGAAGCTTGTATTTACAAGAAAGTGAGTGGGAGCTCTGTAGCATTCTTAATACTATATGTGGATGACATATTGTTGATTGGGAATGATGTAGACCTTCTTGATAGTGTCAAGGAATATTTGAATAATAGTTTTTCAATGAAGGATCTTGGCGAAGCAGCTTACATATTAGGCATAAAGATTTATAGAGATAGATCGAAATGCCAAATATCATTGTCACAGAGTACATATTTGGACAAAGTTCTAAAGAGGTTTGGAATGGAAGATAGCAAGAAAGGGTTCTTGCCCATGTTGCCCAATGCAGTCTTGAGTAAAACTCAGAGCCCAACATCGGCAGAAGATAGAGAAAGGATGAGTAAGACTCCCTATGCCTCAGCCATAGGATCTCTAATGTATGACATGCTATGTACTAGACCCGACATTGCATATGCTGTTAGTTTAACTAGCAGATATCAAAGTGATCCAGGAGTGGATCATTGGACAGCGGTCAAAAACATCCTTAAGTACTTGAGAAGAACTAAGGATATGGTTCTTTCTTATGGAGGTGATGAACAGCTCGTTGTTAATGGTTACACCGATGCTAGTTGGAACACCGATCCGGATGATTCTAAATCACAATCTGGATACGTATTTATTTTGAATGGTGCAGCAGTAAGCTGGAGGAGTGCAAAGCAAAGCGTTGTGGCGAGATCTTCAACTGAATCGGAATACATGGCTGCTTCGGAGGCTTCACAAGAAGCGATATGGATGAAAGAGTTCATTACAGAGATGGGTGTGGTTCCTAGTGCGCTGGACCCAATGTCTATCTACTGTGATAACATGGGCGCCATAGCCAATGCGCAAGAACCAAGGTCACACAAGAAGCTGAAGCACATCAAGCTACGTTTTCACGCTATTCGAGAACATATCCAGGATGGGGATATAAAGATTT
Organism: Avena atlantica; assembly: GCA_910589765.1. NCBI lineage: Eukaryota > Viridiplantae > Streptophyta > Magnoliopsida > Poales > Poaceae > Avena > Avena atlantica. The sequence continues at coordinate 6,137,304 of OU342733.1, forward strand.
GCAAAGTACACACAGATCTGAATGTGGCGGATCCGTTGACTAAACCTCTCCCGAGGGCAAAACATGACCAACACCAAACTGCCATGGGTGTTCGGTATATTACCATGTAATCTAGATTAGATGACTCTAGTGCAAGTGGGAGACTGTTGGAGATATGCCCTAGAGGCAATAATAAATGTAGTTATTATTATATCTTTGTGTTTATGATAAATGTTTACATTCATGCTATAATAGTATTAACATGGAAACATTAATACTTGTGTGATTTGTAAACTTAATTTGAAGTCCCTAGTATAGCCTCTATACATCACTAGCTTGTTGGTTGATAGATGATTGTGGTTTCCCTATCATGAACATTGAGATGTTATCAACAACAAGATCATATCGTTAGGAGAATGATATGGTGGACATACTCCTATAGATAAGCATAGCATAAAGATCAAGTCATTTTAATAGTTCAATTGCTATATGCTTTCTGATACATAGTAACCTAATTCCTTCGACCATGAGATCATGCATATCACCTTTAACGGATGGATGCTTTGATGACATCAAACACCACACCGTAACAGGGTGGCTATAAAAGTGGCATTGAGTGTTCGGAAAGTATTGGTTGAGAAACATGGATCAAGAGTGGGATTTGTCCATCCATATGACAGATAGATATACTCTGGGCCCTCTCGGTGAAATGTCATCCAATTAGCTTGCAAGCATGTGACTGGCTCACAAGGGATCACATATCACGGGAACGAGAAAAGAGTACTTATCAGTAACAAGGTTGAACTAGGTATGCAGAGATACCGACGATCATGACCTTGGATAAGTAAACTATCGTGAGACAAAGGGAAATTGGTATCGTATGTAAGTGGTTCATTCGATCGCAAAGTAATCGTAGAAATATGTGGGAGCCATATGAATTTCCAGATTCCTCTATTGGTTATTGTTCGGAGAAGTGTCTCGATCATGTCCGCATAATTCACGAACCGTAGGGAGACACACTTAAGGATTCGACGTTGTTTGAGTAGTTATGGTATTATGAGAAAGAGACCGAATGTTGTTCGGAGTCTCGGATGGGATCCGGGATATCACGAGGTGATCCAGAATAGTCCGGAGAATAAGATTCATATAAGGAAAGTCCCGTTTCGGAGTTCGGGAATGATTCCGGTGATTTCATCGGGAATGTTCTAGAAGGTTCCGGAATGTCCGGCACTCCGGAGGGGAAGGGGTACATGAATGTGTCATTGCATGTTGGAATGATTGCATCATGTACTAAGTGTCATCGCTGTCCGAAATAAAGGGTTAATTCAAATCCTAGTTTGAAAAGTCAAACGGCTAGTTTGAAAAGTCAAACTGCCAGTTTTCGGAAAGAGGAGAAGGAGGATTGGTGGAGGCCGAATTGGAGGAGGGTTCCTCCCTTGGCCGGCGCACCACCAAGCCGACTTGGGGAGGGACTCTCCTCCCCTTGGCGCCGGCCCTCCCACCTATAAGAGGAGGGGCAGGGCCTCCTCCTCTAGACACACAAGTTCCTATCCTCTAAATCTAAACCCTAGTTCTAGACCCCGGTTTAGAGCTATTTCGGTTTAGAGCTTCTAATTGCACTAGCCCGTGATTAGAGCCTTCTAATTGGTGTGTCTAAACCCTAGACCACTAAACCCCTCTCATAATCCACCATACTCGCACCGGCTTAAGGCGAAGCCCTGCGAGATCTTCCCTCTACTTCCGGTACCACGCCGTTGTGCTGCCGGAATCGCGAGGAGAGTGCTACAACCTCCGCTGCCTGCTGGAACAAGGGAGAGGAAGGTCTTCGTCGAGTACCGAACGTGTGACCGACTGCGGGAGCGCTGCCGGAACGCAGCGCCGGAAGGATCGTCTACGCGATCTTGAGATCGGAACGAGTACGACTACATCACCCACGAGAATCTGCTCTCGTTAAACACTTTGGAATCTTCGAGGGTAAGTTATTCCATCGACTCGTTGCTACAATCTAGTAGATAGATCTTGGCTTGTTTGTTTGTATGCGATAGAAAATTTTTGTTTTCCATGCTACGAACCCCTACACTGAATTCATTCTAGTCATTTAAGTTTAACTTTGAATGTGGTGTCAATTCCTGGTGACAATTTGGTTGCAATCAACCTCACTAGAACCAAATTCAAATAGGCTATTGTAATTTCTAATTGACCCTAATTTCTATATGCATGATATGCAACAATATCAAATCACATATCTACCCTTCCTATAATATAAGTCCCTGTGTCATTACAATCAGGCTCCTAAACAAGTCGCCACATCTGTTTAGCTAGAAGGGTGAGGTTGAAAAAGTGAATATCATGAAAACCCATCCCTACTTCTTTCTTCGGAATACACATTTTCCACTAGGCTAACCTAGTGCATCCTTCTTTGATATGTTGGCATCTTAAAGACCGACATCGCATATGTTGGCATAGCTTGTGCTATTGCTTTGAGAAGAACTTCTTTACCACCCGCCCAAACAAATTTCTCCATCCAGCCGTTAATCCTTTTACATATTCAAAAATTGCAAGCAATGACCGTAGTCTATTCCCACAATTGCGGGAAGCCCGAGATATTTGTTTATGATAGTCTATGTGTTAATGTCCAGAATTTTGCATATTTCTTCTCTCCTTTTCACACGTGAATATTATATTCTTCAAGCAATTTGCATTAGATGCATTCGCTTGCATGAGAATAAGAGAGTCATCCACAAACAGGAGATTAGAAATTGATGGTGCATCACAGCACACTTTAACTCCATTAAACTCACCTAAGAGCTCAACTTGGTTTAATAAACCACTCCGCCCAAAGCATGAATAGATATGGGGATGGGGGATCCCCTTGGCGCAAACCTCTTGAAGGATAGAAAATATTACTTTCCTCAGAATTGATCTGAACTCAACATTAGATAGTGCGCACACATGCCATTATCATCTTCAACCAATTGACATGAAAACCCATTTCAACATAATTTTATCCATGAAATTCCACTCACACATGCCATTATCATCTTCAACCAATTGACATGAAAACCCATTTCAACATAATTTTCTCCATAAAATTCCACTCGGCATGGTCATATGCCTTGTGCATGTTCAGCTTCACTGCACACAGACCGTTCTGACCTTGTCTCTTCTTAATTGTATGGAAGCTCTCGTAAGCTAAAAACCCAAATTAGACGCCCAGAAACAAAGGCACTTTATTAGTTGTGGATGATACACTTCATTAGTTGTGGGTGATACACTTTGTTAGTTGTGGATGACACTAGCCTCATTGCCTTGCTTTAACTTCAATAAAAAATGATGATGTTGATGCAGAGTCACGGGGATTAACTTCCTTTTGGAAAAGAAAAATGTTGATAGCATCTTGGATGACATCGAGAAGTCGCTGGATGAAGCGCACTCGAGCCGAGGGCAGCAAATCGCCAAAAGGATCTCTGCCTTCCAGAGCAAGAAGTTATTTTTGCCTAGCCTTTGTGTGATACATTGGGCTTAGGTTGGAGGGTGTGAGCTCGCCGTTCGGTGATTACTGATTGATTTTATTACTACTCTCTCCGTTTTAAAATATAAGATGTTTTAGCTCTGTGAAGCTAATGTATGTAGATCACTTTTATAGTATAGGTTCGGAGTGGTCCGGATTGAATCTACACACTAAAAAAGGTCTCGATACATTCACTTCATAAAGCTAAAACATTTTATATTTTAAAACGGAGGAAGTACAACCGATGGACTTGTGCGCTACAGAAAATATACACATTCAAACCTGAAACTATGTTTCTATCTTGAGGTAGCTGCATAAGTATTCAATTATAGCCGTGAGCTGCGAGAGATGTATATCCACCAAATTAATTCTCACAAGCACGTTTGATATGAGATCACTCCGTTTCAAAATATAAGATGTTTTAGCTTTGTGAAAAAAAAATCTAGACTTGTTTTAGTAGTCTAGATTCATTTTCTTCACAAAACTAAAACATCTTATAATTTGAAATGGAGGGAGTACGTATATACCACGTTCCGCGTATCATGCTCACAGTATCTTTTTTATAAGTATGAAATAGCTAGCAGGCAACTGTCAGGATTTCTGTGATTGTCCATGTGGATCGTCAAAAGTCAAAAGGCTTCATAAGTGAGCTGTGGCGATTTTTATATTTTCTCCGGTCTATATTAATATTTTTAACTTTGTCCAAATTCATATATAGTTAACTATTTGTACTAGATATATTTTTATTTAGATAAAATTGAAAACATTAATATGTACGAGAGAGAGCACCGAGATGCAGCTCCTATAAATAAATAAATAAATAAATAAGCTAGCAGCGACTTAAATTTGTACTCTGCACTAGCGCAGATTCTATATATTCAGACACAACCACACAGAGAGATCGATCATCATATATACTCTGAAGCACGATGTCATAGCGACGGCAGCGGCGGCGACACACCATGGTCGACGGGAGAAGCAAGTGGACGCCGTACGTGGTGGTGGTGGCTATCCAGTCGATCTACGCCGGCCTCTTCATCTTCTCCAAGGCGGCCTTCAACAACGGCGTCAACACCTACGTCTTCATCTTCTACCGCCTCGCCGCCGCCACCATCCTCCTCGTCCCCATCGCCCTCATCGACATGGCTTGCCGGACGACACCGGCCGCGGCGCCAGCCATGTCATGGCGCCTGCTCTTCAAGCTCTTCCTCTACGCCTTACTCGGGTACATATATATGCTAGAATCTCTCGTGTGTTTCATCGAACATATTACTGACAATAACGAAAGAGGAAAAACAATCAATTTGGTACATCAGCCACAAATTGAAAGCATTGGTCAGGAAATACTAGCATCTTGACAAAACTAGGCCAGGAACTGTCCAAACATGTGCAAATAGTTCCCTCCTTTGTCCTTGACTAGTTTTGGCAGATTGTTTTTTATTTATTTTGCGAATAGCACCCTAAAGTTTTGCTTCTTCTCGGTTGTTCATCCTTTGGGCTAGGCATTATATCAAACAGTTGTGTAGCACCGTAAGAGATGGAGATGCCGATTGGCAGGAGCGGGCGTTCCACGCGGCAGAGGAAGATGATCCGTTCGTTGGCGCTAGCTGCCCCCTTTTGGTCCCCTCCTCTATCCGCTCCCTCCCTGGCCTCGCCCCATCTGAAAATATAAGTTTTATTAACTTGTTCTCAGATTGGAAGCAACTATCTATCTGGATATGCGGATGAACTGTTTATACCTACGATGAGCTTGGTCAATACCATTCTACGCCATGTTAACAACCTGGTTAGTTCAAAAAATTCAATAGAACCCCGTTTCAAAAAAAAAAAAAAATCAATAGAACCTGGTTAGTTCTGACTGTCTACTTTACTCATAACCATTTTATAACTTGCAAAAAATCAGTAGAACACATTTCACCCAACAGGAGGGGCGAGGCGACAAAGCTTTTTGCGTTTCCCATGTTGTGAGTTGCATCGCGCGCACTAATTAATTGGCAGGAGCAAAGGGGATGATAAGTTATTAGCAGGAGCAAACCGTTTGAGGCTATGCACTAAAACCACTTTCCAGCATGAGATGGGTTCTGCGCGCGTGAACACATACTCTAAAAGTTCTTACCGTAAACCTTTTTTTTTTCTCTCAAATTCAAACCTGTGTTTCCCCTGTTTTCTGTCACAGCTATATAAATATCCAAACAAGACATAATTAAGCACACATAGAATTCAAATAACATCGTATCCAATTTGTATCTCGACTCACAACAATGCACGCGCGGGTTACAAATTTTGGTCCCAGAAATATTTCAGGGCCATTTGAATTGCCGAACCTGATTTTTTTATTGTGGTTTCCATTTTATCGATACTTAACAAAATGGAGTTAACTTAATTTTGCTTCAATTATAATTTGACGTCTTTCTAAATATTCCGAAAGTCAAGAATATTCCCCTGCCCTCTAGGTGACCAAAAATCCTGAAATTTTATGAATTCCAGCTGAAGTAAGAACATGTATCCATGCATGTAGGAACACCTTCACTCTAAACATCTACAACATGAGCCTCAAGCACATCACGGCATCGGCAGCGTCAGCGGTCGCTAACTGTGTGCCAGTGATCACCTTCCTCCTTGCGTTGTTGATGGGGATGGAGACGATGAAGCTCAGGACCCGATCGGGGATGGGAAAGCTTTCTGGCATCGCGCTCTGCCTCACCGGAGTCATTGTCATTGCTCTCTATGCCGGGCCAGCTGTGCATCCCCTCATCGACCACCCTGTCTTCTCAGCTCATAGCAAAAGCAAGCCGCATGTCAGCAATGGTGTGTGGATCAGAGGAACTTTTCTTCTGCTCCTATCTTGTATAACCTTGTGTCTATGGCTTGTCTTGCAGGTTAGTAAGGTTTTATTTTGCATTTTGGTACATTATGATAATTCTAGATGTGCAATTAGACTAGCTTTTTTGATTAATCTGCTTCTTGTTTTTAAGAGAATACAACTTCTTGCATATGACTATCTTTGCATAAGATTATAAAATAAGTACTTTACAATTCAACAACCACGAAATAAGTCTCATAAATAAAGCTAGCATATGAACCATGATCCTTAAATAATTATTGACGAATGTACATGCGATGAACTTATACTAGAGTTTTTATTTACTTACATATATATATTCTAATGCGTCATGCATGCATGTGTGTTATTGACGGTGTAGGTTCCGTTGCTTAAAGAATACCCGAACAAGCTGGTTGCAACAACTATGCAATGCTTTTTTGGGGCAATTCAGTCCTTTGTCGTGGCGGTGGTGGTTGAGAGGGACTTCTCCAAATGGAGGCTTGGATTGGACATTGGTCTACTCGCTGTCCTCTACTCGGTTAGTCCGGTTGTAACTTAGCTTGTTATCTATTCTCTTGGTGCAGAAGTAGTTTTATAATCTTAATTCAAGTGTACAAACTAATGAGGGAACACACAACCCACACACCTTATATTCAAATGTTGTAGGCTTTCTTGGCTACGGGTGCATTGATGTACCTACGATCTTGGTGCGTGGAAATGGAAGGACCAGTGTTCGTAGCGATGTGGAGCCCGCTATCTTTAGTTCTCACTACCTTCTGTTCATCCTTCTTCCTAGGAGAAGACATATACCTTGGAAGGTAAGCATTTCATCACACATGGGAAAATTCCATGCCAAACTATTACTTATGAAGATTGCATTGTACTTTTCGTGTCCAACAACATAACATATATATATATATATATATATATATATATATATATATATATATATATATATACCAAACAAAAATATTACGCGGTTGAATCTATGTCAAAAAAGAATTAGTTTATGTGGTTGTCAGTAGACTTGATAAATAACATTGGTGATCTTTGTTTTTGCAGTATTTTGGGTGCAATTTTACTGGTTTCTGGCCTTTACAGTGTGTTGTGGAGTAAGAGCAAAGAGAAGAAAGATAAGATTACACCAGCGGCGCCGATAGTACATGAAAAACATGAACAAGAATTAACATCACAAGTAGTATAAACTACCAATATTCATAAAATGTAAGTCCCACAAGGAAATCAATTAACATGTATTTTTCTATGGTACGCTCCAAGTTGGTATTATAGAAGGAGCCAAAAGGCTGACGTTTACAATGCAGAAAAGAACACATCGTTGACTCGCCAAAGGCAGTACAACAAACTCATGGCCGAAAGGCCTACTTCGCGCTAAACCCTAATTTCCCTCTATCCACACATCCCACTACAACAACAAAAATCATGTGGAGACAACTTATTTAAGGGTTTTTATTACTTTCTTGCACATAAACACAAAACCTTTCAAACACCCTTTACTTAAAATCAAAGCCAGCTTACAAGTATCCTTTGGTAGATAGTGACGAGGGGCATAAAACTTTAACCAAATAGCTCTTTGTGGGTTCGATAATCTTATTTCAAAACTAGCTATAATCGATCTGTGCTCTTGTAGTCATCATTTCGCCTTCTCCATTCCAAGCTCCCTCCCACCTCGCCCATAAAGTGTTCGACATTTTGCCTATTTGGCTATGTACTCTGACGATGAGAAGATGTTCGCCCTGCTGTTGGAGGAAGAGACCGCTGCAGCTTCCGAAGATGAAGAGCACATGCGGATCGTCGGCTCCCTGGCTAGGCTGTACACATGAACTACGGCGCCGAAGCATGGAGGCTCGACGAAGGCTCACCGGAAGTTCAAAGCAAGGCAGTGGATGGAGGGCTACTTCATAATGTACGCCGACTATTTCATCGATGACCCGCTGCACGAAGAGGCCGTGTTTCGGCACCGTTTTAGGATGAACCGGAAGCTCTTCCTCGAGAACGTGCATGCCATCCGGGAGTACGATCCCTACTTCATATGCAAGAAGGACTACACCAGCATGGTATGGGTTTCCTCATTACATAAGTGCACATTGAAGATGAGGTTGCTTGCATACGGAGCTCTGGGTGACAGTGTCGATGACTATCTCCGCATAGTCGAGCTCACCGCCAGCGATTATTTGTATAGGTTCTGTAGGGAAGTGATTACAATGTTTGGGACACTATACTTGAGATCACCTACTACTATAGACACTGCTCGGATCCTCGCAGTCAATGAAAGTAGAGGATTTCCTGGGATGCTTGGAAGCATCGACTGGATGCATTGGCACCGAAAGTACTGTCCATTTTCTTGGCAGAGAAGGTACAAAGGACACAACGGAGGTCGCACTATGATACTCAAAGCATTTTCTACACATGATCTATGGATTTGGCACTCCTTTAGCATGGCAGGATAGAACACTGACATCATCGTCCTCCAGTCCTCTAATGTCTTCGCCAAGATTTTTGAGGGACATGCTCCATGGTGGACTTTGAAATCAATGGTAACTACTACAACAAGCTATCCATGACAGGCAACATTTGTAAAGACTATATCAAGGCCCATGCTCCCCAGGCATGCTCAGTTTACCATGGAACAACAAGCTTGCGGGAAGAACGTGGAGCAGGCATTTGGTATGCTCTAACAGAGATTTGGAGTTGTTGTCAGATTCCCTTCTATGACCTAGTCGAAATATTAGATGTGGGAAGTAATAAACTGTTGTGTGGCCTTGCACAACATGATCATTGGGGATGAATGGAAGAATCCCGTGGATTTTCTCAAGCAGGATGAGCCATACTACAGACAGGGGCCTCTTGTAGCCTGATCACCTAGTGCTGGCATCGTGGGCTGCCTTCTTTGCCATGCGTCAGGAGAACGGAGAGCCGACAGTGCATCAACAACTGCAGTATGATCTGGTCGAGCACATATGGATACGCAAGGGCAACACATAGGATCTATGCCAAACATGATCTGGCCAAACCATGTTGTGCTTCATTCTATGACGAACTATGGTGTGTTTAATTTTATGCCGAACTAAGCCGAACCTTGCTTTGTATTCATATTATGCCAAACTATGTGAATTTGAATCGAATTCAGGTGAAATGACACCAAATTTTCCTAAAACGCCTGCCTGGGAACCACACCTAGGAACACGGGTGGGAATTCGGTCATTCCCAAGCCAAAAGTTCCATCCATCTAGCGAAGTTAATCGATCTAATCTAGTCCAATCCAGCTGAGGTTCACCATGGTTCCTGCTTTAGTAGTAACATATTGTGAGAGGGAATGCGACGATGACGACGCTACTGCTCGTACTTGTCATAGGGTTTCCCCCCTACACGGAGGTGAGAGGGAAAGAGGTACACCCAACACCATTAAGAAGGAAAGGCAATACCCATAGGTGTCACCCCGTCGGTGCCGGCAAAGCGACAGGTATTTCTCCCAACCCCAAAGAACCTATACCCCGAAGGCTCTGTAGGCTTCCACCCATCCACTCCGCCCACCAACTCACGCCACCATCTTTGTCTCACTATGAACACCGACATGAGGCCTATGAGACGAAGAAAGGGTAGTGGATCGGGACTCGGGGTCGACAACACCGCCACCACGAGGGAGGGAACATCCTCCACCACTTTCACCATAACTGATCGGACGCGGTAGCAGGGGCATACTAGGCCTAGCGAGCCCGGCTGTGCCCATATTAGGCCTGCAAATCCTCCGCCGCCATACTACAGTAGGTGCATAGCAGCAGCACCACCAACTATGTTCCACGACCGCCCAATGTCCATCTCTAAGAAGCAAAACTGCCCCGTGAAGCAGCCAATCGAGCCCAACCCAGATGGCGGCCAAGCGGTCCCAAATTTGGGCAGAGTAGGCTCCAGCAGCCGCCCACGCGCCATCGCTCCTGTGGTGACCCAGCATACCACTTCATGTGTAGTACACTATAGTCGTTGACATGACATCTACAGAACACTGTTCCGTAAATATCACATCCCTCAGAGTGGTACAACAGAAACATTGCGGGCCCATATTACAAATGTACACACATTACTATTATTACAATACTGGAAGTTCAAGACTTCCAAAAGATCCAACTTACAAACCAAAATATAAAGTGTTCAGCGGAATTTAAAAGTAGCAACTCCGTCTAGGAGTTGAGCTCAACAGCTTATTCTATAGAGTTCATGTTGCTCGGCTCCATTGGTTACTATTAACTAGGGTTACTTAGTTGGACTCATTATCATCGACACCATAGCGGATTTCGTAATCCACTCCTTCAACTCCTCTAGACAGATCAGGTTTCTCATAGAACACATCTTCTTGGCATTCGGTTGCATACATTGGCACGTCTTCAGGATCCTCGGAGTCTAAGCAAGGGATCAAAGGAAAGAATGAGTAACAACGTTACCCAACAAGTTCATTATATGCAAGGTGGGAAGTTTGATGCTCTAACTACCACCTCGGATTATAAATCCTTGGCACTATGCAGTTTTTGTAAATCTTTCTTCAAAGATTGATTTTATTTCGAAAAACTATGACAATCAGCCTTCACAGGTTGACTAGAACTTTCATGGAGTTCCTTTCCTGCCACGTTCGTAGCTCCTTCCCGGAACAGGGAGTAACAAGTTACAATTCTTACACTCTGCAGAGGTGCGTTACTTTACCCATGAGAGATCAACTCCTTGTTGCACAACCGGGCGTACTTTACCAATCATTGCCCCCTTCGCGACCCCGCATTCCTCCTTGGTGTACACCATGCCCATATAATGAATTACGGCAATGGTTTGTACAAAGCGTTAGATGCAAGAACTATCGTGGGACGATGAGGGTTCCCACCCATATGCTGCATATCCTATACGAATTACCAATTAATATGCAAGCTACGAGGATAACATCCACGACCTGCACATTCGGCTTCATGCGAGAGGAAGAAGATACAGCTGACTTCTCTGTCCCATTCCAAATCTCATGGCTAACGCGTAATATACGGCGCTAGAATCACTGATGTCAGGGGTTATTAAGTCCCTACTTGATCATCATTGTTGCAAATAGAACCCTAAGTTCTATTGCTCCATTATATCACCACTTAGGATGATATCTATGATTTCTTTATTTATGAAAATAATATTTTCTTTCTGTTATAGCATATATGATAACACACAATTTGCAATACTTTGATAAAGACTCTTCAAAGGACATGAGCAAGTGATGAACTTGCCTTGTGATGGCAAGGTAGTGAAGTCTGATGCTTGCACTGGACCTTGAGCTTCTAGTTCTACAAAAACATCATTATTGCCCGGTAAGGACAATATTTAAAGAAGCAAAATGATTATGCAAGTAATGTAATGCATTATTTAATTCTATATGCATTTCCCTATATAAGGTGCCTTTTAATAAAGCATTTATATTTTTTGTATATTTATTGCATATATTGAATTATTTTATTTTACTTCCTTTTTATTTGACTTTTATTGATTTAATAATTGTTTTAGGAATTATTAATTATACATTAAAATTTATTATTAAATATTTATTTAGTATTTCTCAAAAATACTATAATATTAATATATAATGAAAGTGATTTTTATTTATTTTTATCATCTTTCAATAATTTTTTAAATTCCATAAGGAATATATAAATTACAAAATTCTTATAAAAATTTATATCTTATTTTATTTGGATAGAGTGGATTATTGTGGATCCAAAAATATTTTATTTATAATTTTTGGACTTTTATTTTATTTTCTAGAATTTTATTGAGGTCAGGGGCATTTTGGTCCTTTCCAATTGATTAAAACTTCTTTTGATTCTTTTTTAAACGACTTGGGCTGGCCCCTTGGGCTTATTGGGCCAGTGTGGCCCAATAGGGCAGGGTCAAAATCATCACCCCGAGGGGTTTTTGCCCACCCAGCCCACTCTCTCTGCCTCCTCCTCGTTCTCACCTTTCCTCTTCCTCGACCCCGCGGGCTCTGGCGCCGCTGCTGGCGATGGCCGCCGTTGAGGCTTCCCCTGGCCGCTGCCGTGGTGCAGGGCGAGGTTTGCGACTACGCTCGTTCATCTAGTCCAACTCGATTTGAATCCGGGGCTTCCCTGTGGCCAGGTTCACCCTGTTCCCGAACCCTAGGGTTAGGGGCAAGTGTTGTCGCCACCGCCGCGGTCCCGCCTGCGGTGGTGTGCTGGGCTCGTGTGCTGCTGTGGCCGCCGCCGTGGCTGGTGTAGGTTGCAGCGCCCCCTGGGTGCTCCCTGTGCCGCCGCGGGTTCGTCGGCCAATCTATGTCCTCTTCAATTCGTCTGCGAGGACCCCGGGTAAGTTGCCTATGTGGGTCTTGTTCATGCTACTACCATGAATCTTTCTGTGTGTATCTAGTGGCTTCTCGTGCCTAGTGACTATGTTATGATTAGGGTTCATCTCTTAATTACGGTTCTTGTTCTGATTAGGATTCATAACCCCCTGTTGATCATATCCATGATGCTTTAGATCTAGTGGTGATCATACTTGATCATGAAGAATGATTGTTTGCTGTGGATCATGATTTGTAGTGGATTTGATGATGCTAGTGGCTTGTCAGATTTATTCCAGTGGTAATTCACTATGATCCCATGCTAGTGTTTCTATGGAATCCCTGATTCGAAATGTTGTTAATCTGAGAACTTACTCTACTATCAGAATGCTTATACTAACAGTAGTTCTCTCAGTAGTCGCTTACTGCAATTATAATGGTAGGCTTGTATGAGATTATACATACTGAATATAATCATTACATGTAATGATTTTCTATGGATGTATAGATGAATTTGATGTTGATTCCTGGCACTTGGCTTCAGGAAGATGATATTTATTGGTTTGTCCCTTTTATATGTGGAAACTAAGCAAAGATTGGTTTTAGATCATTTAGAACTTGTCCTTGTGATACCATTATGATTTAGCACACAAGTGATTGAGTTTTATTTCTAAGCTTAGCTTTGACAATACTTGTGATTAATACTGGCAGGATAAAATGAAAGATTTTCTTAACTCTCCTGCCTATGATGTTGGTCTGAGGCTCTAGGATTTTAAGTCCTAGTTTGTTGAGCAAATAGTTGGTTTGTAACTTGTAGGATTAGAGGTGCTACTCTCTCTGGGAGATGTGCCCTGATTTGATTAGAACAAATGAAGAATGATTTAAGTTGCATAAATTAACACTAAACTCTGTGATGCTGGTCTGAGAGTTTAGTGCTTTTGGCTAAGTTTGATTTCTTATCTTTATACTTGAAATCTCTAGGATAGATTCACCTCACTTGGGTGATTATTGAGAGAATATTTCATAAAGCAACACATGCTTTTGTTTAGATACTATGATTGAACCATGTGATGGTTTTATGAGGCTCACCACAAAATTTGATGATGATGATGATCTTGATCTGGTTTTGCTGGACTCCTGTGCTTGCTCTTGAGATAGCCTACTCCTCCTAGCTCCTGGGCTTGATCTTGCTGTCCACCTGATTCATCCCCCTCCTTATGTCACCATCCTGGTGATGTTTGGTTGGTGTGGTTGCTGGCTGTGGTGCTTGGTTTAGCTGCTTTCTACACTTGTTGTTCTTGTGTGCTGTGCAGTGGGGTGATGCACTAGTGCCCCCCACGACTGTGCTGTGGTTTTGTGAGATTGGGCTATGCTTGTGAGGTCGACAGCACACCATATGCATGCTGGTGTGTGTCCAACTTGTGTGCCTGCTATGCACTTGTGGATATGTTCAGAATTTTTGAACTTACTATTACCAGATTACTTTCACCTGGCTGGTGAATTGGTCCCTCTTGGCTGTCATTTGACTTCTGGCTTTGAATTTATGAAAGATGGAATCTTTCATATTGGTGAAACTTGCCCCTTTTATAACATTTCTCAATGATGAATTTGTGAGATGCATTTCACTGACTTATCTGAGAGAAATAATACTAACTCTAATCTTCTTTTGTTTTTATGTAGTCTTTGTTTTGCAGGTACAAAGATAAAGATGAAGATTTAGTTTAGATTTAGATATAGGATAGTTAGTAAATATTCCAATGTAATTTTCTTATTCTTTTGTAATTTTTCTTTTATTATTATTGTAATCTTTATTTTATTCAATTGTAATAAAGATTATATTATTTTTAATAAAGAATATTCTTATTCTTTATTCTTTTGTAAATTGTGAAGTTTGTAAATGGATTCAGTAGGTTACATTCTTTGTAACTTGTTTATGTATTAATAATATGAAATAATTTTCATATTCAATATTGTTTTTGGATAAAATTTAAGTTATAATACTTATCTCTTAATTAATTTAAGATTCAAAACTTATATCTAAATCATTTAAATTATAATTCAAAAACTCAAGTTTAAAATTCAAATTCATTTTAAACACATAAATCCTTAAGATCATCTCAAAGTTTATAACAATCATCCTTTAGACTAAACCTAATCTGAAAGGATAAAAGAAACATTGATCACTTAAGATTTTAATTTGGTGAAAATTTTACCCACATTTTCACAAATAAATGCATGCAACATTTGATATTCCTAAATCTACCCTTCGTTAGTTCCTAAATGCTAGGATGTTACAGACTTCCCCCCTTAAATTAAACTTCGTCCCGAAGTTTGTGGAGATGTACCTGAATAGTTCTGGATAAGCTTTTCTTAAATCCTCCTCCTTCTCCCATGTGGCTTCCCTCTCAGGGTGATGTTCCCACTGTACCTTGCAATATTTGATTGCTCTGTTCCTCAATCTTTTCCAGTTTTCTTCCAGAATCTTATAGGGCTTTTCAATATAAGTTAGGTCTGCTTGTAGTTCTATCTATTGATGTGTTATTGCATCATCTGGAACTTTCAAACATTTGCAAAGTTGTGACACATGGAAAATATTATGCACTTGAGCCAATTTGATGGTAACTCTAAAGCATAAGCTATAGTTCGGTTTTGACTCAGTATCTTGAATGGTCCGATATATCTTGGACTCAATTTCCCTTTAACTCTGAATCTTTTTACTCCTTTCATTGGACTTACTTTCAAATAGACCATATCTCCCACTTCTGGATGCCATGATCTTCGACTTTGATCCGCATAACTTTTCTGCCTGCTCTGGGCTATTTTCGGTCTATCCCTGATCTTATCAATGATGTCTTGTCTCTCCTTGATATAATCTGGTGCAATTTTTTTGCTTCTTCCAGGTTCATACCAACATATTGGTGATCTACACTTCCTTCCATACAGAATCTCATATGGAGCTGCCTTCAGACTACTCTGATAGCTATTGTTATAAGAAAATTCTGCCAATGGTAGGTGATGTTCCCATGTTCCTCCAAAATCTAGTGCACAAGCTCTCAAAATGTCTTCTAGTATTTGATTTGTTCTTTCAGTTTGACCTCCTGTCTCAGGATGATATGCCATGCTGAAATCTAATTTTGAACCAAGTGCTTCATGCAATTGCTTCCAAAATGCTGAAGTAAACACTGATCCCCTATCAGTTACGATCTTTTTGGGTACTCCATGCTTACTTACTATCTCTTTGACATATACTTCAACTAACTTCTCGGTATTATCCTTTTGATTCACCAGAATAAAATGTGCACTCTTAGTGAGTCTGTCCACAATTACCCATATCATATCCTTCCTTTTTGGTGTCATAGGCAATCCTGTAATGAAATCCATACCTATTTCCTCCCATTTCCATTCAGGAATTTCCAAGGGTTGTAATGGTACTGCTGGACTTTGATGTTCAGCTTTCACCCTTTGACAAGTATGGCATTCAGATACATATTTAGCAATATCTCTTTTCATGTTATTCCACCAGAATAGTTCTTTCAAATCCATATACATCTTAGTACTCCCTGGATGTATAGAATATGGTGTATCATGTGCTTCTTTGAGTATGACATTTCTAATCTCAGTCACATCTGGAACACATAGACGATCTTGGAACCATAAAGACCCATAATCCCCAAGGCGAAAAACTGATTTTTGCCCTTGAGATATCCTCCAAATTTCCCCAGTAATAAAAGGATCTTCTTCTTGATGTCTAAAAATTTCTTGCTTAAGATCACTGTCCTGTTCTGCAACTTCCTGCATAGTAGCTAATCCTCCAAGAACCTCCGTTCTCATGAATTGAAGTTCTAATCTTTCCAAGTCCATTTGTAACTCTTTTGGTAGCTCCCTATTGCTAGGATGAATCTCTGCACTCTTTCTGCTTAAAGCATCTACTACAACATTTTCTTTCCCTGGGGTGTAATTGATTGTTAAATCATAATCCTTGATTAATTCCAACCAACGCTTATGTCTCATATTCAATTCCTTTTGAGTGAAGAAATATTTGAGACTTTTATGGTCAGTATATAACTCACATCTGGCTCCATAAAGAAAATGCCTCCATCCTTTCAGCGCAAAAACTACTGCTGCTAACTCTAAATCATGAGTTGGATAGTTGACTTCATGTGGTTTCAATTGTCTTGAACCATAAGCAATCACTTTCTGATCTTGCATTAACACACAACCCAAACCTTCTTTAGATGCATCATAGTATACGGTGAAGTCCTTCCTTGTTTCAGGAACTGCTAAGATTGGAGCTGTGGTTAATCTAGTCTTCAAATCTTGGAAACTTGCTTCACATTTCTCATCCCACTTGAATGGTGTATTCTTCCTTAATAATTTGGTCATTGGTCTGGCTATTTTGGAGAAACCTTCAATGAATCTCCGATAATAACCAGCCATTCCTAAGAAACCTCGAATTTGCTTCACATTGGTCGGTGCAGTCCACTCTAGTACTGATGAACTTTAGATGGATTCACAGCAATCCCATCCTTACTGATCACATGACCGAGGAATTTTACCTCATCTAGCCAGAACTCACACTTACTGAACTTAGCATAAAGCTTATGTTCTCTTAAAGTTTGCAATGCTATTCTCAAATGGTCAGCATGCTCTTCCTTATCCTTGGAATATATCAGAATATCATCAATAAAGACGATGACAAACTTGTCCAAATATGGCATGAAAATCTTGTTCATCAGATTCATGAATATTGCCGGTGCATTGGTCAAACCAAATGGTACTAACAGATACTCATGGTGTCCATATCTTGAGACAAATGCTGTTTTTGGAACATCTTTCGGCTTGATTTTTATTTGATGGTATCCAGATCTTAAATCGATCTTTGAAAATACTCCAACTCCTTTCACTTGGTCAAACAAATCTTGAATTCTTGGTAAAGGATACTTATTCTTGATAGTCACGTTGTTCAGATTTCTATAATCACCACACATCCATCTTCCACCATCTCTCTTATCCACAAAGATTATGGGTGTTCCCCATGGAGATACACTTTCCTGTATAAATCCTTTTCTCGCTAACTCATCAATTTGCTTTTTGAGTTCTTTCAACTCTTTGAGTCCCATTTTATATGGTGCTTGAGCTATTGGTGTTGTACCAGGTATTAGGTCAATGGTGAACTCTATCTCCCGGTCTGGTGGCATTCCCGGTAACTCTGTTGGAAAAACATCTTGGAATTCATTAACTATAGGAATCTCTTCTAATTTAACTTCTTTCATTGAATTCAACTGCAGATCCACTGTGATATGACTGTGTTTATGTGCTTGGTAAACTATTCTTGCTCCACCTGGAGTTTTGATTGAGACAGTTTTCTCCTCACAATTTATCTGAGCTCCGTGTTCCATCATCCAATCCATCCCCAGCACTACTGCAATTCCCTTCAAAGGAATCACATAAAGGTCTGTGAAATATGTACAACCATAGATCAAGATAACCTGATCTTGTTTTATGTGGCGTACAATCACATTCCCTCCTGCCGTAACTACGGTCATAGGACTTTCTAACGTTGCCCTTCTAATCCCGAACTTATCACAAAATTATTCAGAAATGAATGAAGTAGTTGCACCAGTATCAAATAGAACTTTTCCGGGATTGGTAAGGATAATGAGCGTACCTATCACTGCATGCTCTGAATTATCCACCTCCTCGAGGGTTGCACAGTTCAGTTTTTCAGTAGGTCGATTTCTCTTGCCATTATTTCCTCCTTTATTGGGTTGTCCATTACCTCCACTGGCTTGCCCTCCTCCCTTGGTAGTCCATCCTCTTGGTGGTTTGATCGGACAATCTGGCTTGATATGCCCCTTCCGACTACAACCATAACAGATTATTGCAGGCTTTTTGCATTCCCTCTGGAAATGCCCTAGAATTCCACAATTGTTATAGATGACATTCCTTCTCGGATTGGATTGATTTCCACAACTGCCCTTGTTATTGTTATTGTTATTGTTGCCATAATTCCTATTCCGAGGTTTGAACTCCAGGTTAGGTTTAGGTTTGCTTGCCTGAATTCTCTTGGTTTCCTTCTTGGCTCTCTTCCTCCAATCCTCTTGGACATTCTTGTAGTCATCCTCAAAAGTAATGGATGCATCCAACAACTGCTGATAAGTTTGCTTATTGGCTAACCTTAGCTGCATCTTCACAAATGGATTTAATCCACGCAAGAAACGCTTCTTCCTCTTCTCTTCAGTATTAACATCCTCCTCAGCATAACGAGACAGCTGGCTGAACTCCCGGATGTACTTCATGACACTAGTATATCCTTGCTGAAGCTCCTCAAATTCTCCCCGCTTCAACTCCATGACACTTTCCGGAACATGATATTCACGGAATCCCTGCTTGAACTCCTCCCAGGTAAACTCCCTTCCTGGTTGTTGCATGGCTAACTGATTTTCCCACCATGATGCTGCAGGTCCAGTCAGCAAATGAGTTGCATACCTCAATTTTTCCTCATCATTGCAACCCACAATTTTTAGCTTCCTTTCAGTATCTGCTAGCCAGTCTTCTGCATCCATTGGTTCAGGAGCTGATGCAAAAGGTAACGGTCTTGCATTCTGGAAATCAGATAGACTCACTCCTCCACCTTCAGGTGCCCTCTGATTTGCTCACCCCAGTAGCTCTTCCATGAACTTATTTTGGGTATCTTGCATCATTTGCATGCATTGCATAAAGTTCTGCTCCATTAACGACCTCATTGGTGGTGGTAATGCTTCTTGGTTTGCTGCATCTGCATCGGCCTTTTCCTTGGCCTCTCGCTCCATCCGCTGCTGCTCAGTTTCCATTTCTACACCCGTATCCATGACCCTCTAGTCCTGCAACATAAAGCGAATACTCATAATTACATTATGCACATGTGTTCTGAGCTCGACTTTACGCATAGAACTAGTCACACAATGAAGATCCAAAGAAAATCCAAATATGCATTTCACATATTTACATAATAGCATAATGATACAAAGTCATTACAACATATACCATATTGGTATTATTACAAAACTACCTTATTACTTGGGTACAATACACAGTACTTGATACTATTGACTACTTGTCTCCTCCTAATAGTAACCACGTTCATCGTACATGCATGATGTCCAACCATGATGACGTGTTGTTCGTCGCACAGTTTGTGGAACATATGGCCTTCCAGAAGGAACATACTCTGTATCTGAAGTGTCAGGACTTGAGTCATTACTCAACCTGAGCGCATTGACTCCCTCCAGCTCAGCTGAAAAGTCTTCAGAAACATATTCAACATTATCTCCAGCCTGCATCTCCTAAGCTTCATTTCTTGAGTTGTCAACAGGATACACAGATCCTGCTGCTCCCCAGGTGCTCTCGTCGGCAAGATAGTTAAACACTGGATAATGTATATTCCCTGGGTTTTGAGAAGATGTTGATGATTCAAACACTCTATCCTCAGGATATTCTTCTTCATCCTGGTTATCTATTGACATGGTATTTCTACTACTATTATTAGGGTTCATCCTTGCACCCATCCAACTAGATTGTCCAACATTCCTGTCGAAACCATCTGTGGACATCTGGTGTTCATGAGATCCATTATATGATCCCATTCTCCAACCATCTGAATTCTCAATAGGAAGTTCTGAGTCAGAACCATCCTCTGAGCCCTGTGGTACTGCATACCGCATATTCATAGTAGGATCATGTGTAGGTTCAGGTCTTGGTGAATAAGGATATGGTATAGAAGATTCCGGTTCTATAGGTATATCCTTAAAGATAGGTATTGCACTACTACTTGCTTCTTTCTCTAGCTGGAATGCTAACTGCTTCTTCCTTTCCGGGTCAGTTAGATCCTCTAACATGTCATTTTTGTCTTCAACAATCACTTGATGAGTCTTATAAAAAGACGCAACGAGTGTCCGGTATCTATCCATAAACTTGGAAGCTAACTTAGGATGCTTCTTAACCAAATTAAGATGATCCGGTATAGGCTCTGAGTCTATAGAATCATGAGGTATCACAGAGAATGTGCTACCTTCTAGCTCCTTGGTTTTCTGCTCCCGGATATTAGCTATCGCCTCCACAACAGCAACATGATATCCTGCTAAATGACTCCTACCTTCTCCTATGGGTAGATCGTGATATAATCCAAGCTTCTCTGGAAGTTGGATACTCACACGATACTTGGATAACATCCGGCCATCAAGGTAGGTGATAGTGTTCACTAGAATTCTAGTTGGACAACTAAAGAGCTTTAAAAGTTGATGAAGTTGGTCTGTAAATGATCCTTGATAATAATCAAGAGTCTCCTCTTTCCTTACCAAAGTCTGTTTTGGAAACTTTGGTGCCATATCTCTGTATATCAGAAAAATAATTTTGATTAGTATCCAATGATATATTGCATCATAACAAAGAATTATCACACTAAAATATATAACGGAATATTCTCATCTGAATACCCATTATATTACTTTTAGAGAATTCTTTATCGTTGCTAATTCTTCTATAGGTAATACCCTTTACTAGGTTTCCAACCTAAGCTCAAAGAAATTTGCTCTGATACCACCTGCGGTGACCCAGCATACCACTGCATGTGTAGTACACTATAGTCGTTGTCATGACATCTACAGAACACCGTTCCGTAAATATCACATCCCTCAGAGTGGTACAACAGAAACATTGCGGGTCCATATTACAAATGTACACACATTACTATTATTACAATACTAGAAGTTCAAGACTTCCAAAAGATCCAACTTACAAACCAAAATATAAAGTGTTCAGCGGAATTTAAAAGTAGCAACTCCGTCTAGGAGTTGAGCTCAACAGCTTATTCTATAGAGTTCATGCTGCACGGCTCCATTGGTTACTATTAACTAGGGTTACTTAGTTGGACTCATTATCATCGACACCATAGTGGATTTCATAATCCACTCCTTCAACTCCTCCGGACAGATCAGGTTCCTAATAGAACACATCTTCTTGGCATTCGGCTGCATACATTGGCACACCTTCGGGATCCTCAGAGTCTAAGCAAGGGATCAAAGGAAAGAATGAGTAACAGCGTTACCCAACAAGTTCATTATATGCAAGGTGGGAAGTTTGATGCTCTAACTACCACCTCGGATTATAAATCCTTGGCACTATGCAGTTTTTGTAAATCTTTCTTCAAAGATTGATTTTATTTCGAAAAACTATGACAATCAGCCTTCACAGGTTGACTAGAACTTTCATGGAGTTCCTTTCCTGCCACGTTCCTTTCCTGCCACGTTCGTTCTTCAAAGGACATGAGCAAGTGATGAACTTGCCTTGTGATGGCAAGGTAGTGAAGTCTGATGCTTGCACTGGACCTTGAGCTTCTAGTTCTACAAAAACATCATTATTGCCCGGTAAGGACAATATTTAAAGAATCAAAATGATTATGCAAGTAATGTAATGCATTATTTAATTCTATATGCATTTTCCCTATATAAGGTGCCTTTTAATAAAGCATTTATAAATATTTTTTGTATATTTATTGCATATATTGAATTATTTTATTTTATTTCCTTTTTATTTGACTTTTATTGATTTAATAATTGTTTTAGGAATTATTAATTATACATTAAAATTTATTATTAAATATTTATTTAGTATTTCTCAAAAATACTATAATATTAATATATAATGAAAGTGATTTTTATTTATTTTTATCATCTTTCAATAATTTTTTAAATTCCATAAGGAATATATAAATTGCAACATTCTTATAAAAAATTTATATCTTATTTTATTTGGATAGAGTGGATTATTGTGGATCCAAAAATATTTTATTTATAATTTTTGGACTTTTATTTTATTTTCTAGAATTTTATCGAAGTAAGGGGCATTTTGGTCCTTTCCAATTGATTAATACTTCTTTTTCTTCTTTTTTAAACGACTTGGGCTGGCCCCTTGGGCTTATTGGGCCAGTGTGGCCCAATAGGGTAGGGTCAAAATCATCACCTCGAGGGGTTTTGGCCCACCTAGCCCACTCTCTCTGCCTCCTCCTCATTCTCACCTTTCCTCTTCCTCGACCCCGTGGGCTCTGGCGCCGCCGCTGGCGATGCCCGCCGTTGAAGCTTCCCCTGGCTGCTGCCGTGGTGCAGGGCAAGGTTTGCGACTACGCTCATTCATCTAGTCCAACTGGATTTGACTCCGAGGCTTCCCTGTGGCCAGGTTCACCCCGTTCCCGAACCCTAGGGTTAGGGGAAAGTGTTGTCGCCACCGCCGCGGTCCCGCCTGCGGTGGTGTGCTGGGCTCGTGTGCTGCTGTGGCCGCTGCCATGGCTGGTGTAGATTGCAGCACCCCCCGGGTGCTCCCTGTGCCGCCGCAGGTTCGTCGGCCAATCTGCTTCCTCTTCAATTCGTCAGGGAGGACCCCAGGTAAGTTGCCTCCATGGGTCTTGTTCATGCTACTACCATGAATCTTTCTGTGTGTATCTAGTGGCTTCTCGTGCCTAGTGACTATGTTCTGATTAGGGTTCATCTCTTAATTAGTGTTCTTATTCTGATTAGGGTTCATAACCCCCTGTTGATCATATCCATGATGCTTTAGATCTACTGGTGATCATACTTGAGCATGAAGAATGATTGTTTGCTATGGATCATGATTTGTAGTGGCTTTGATGATGCTAGTGGCTTGTCAGATTTATTCCAGTGGTAATTCACTATGATCCCATGCTAGTGTTTCTATGGAATCCCTGATTGGAAATGTTATTGATCTGAAAACTTACTCTACTGTCAGAATGCTTATACTAACAGTAGTTCTATCAGTAGTTGCTTACTGCAATTATAATGGTAGGCTTGTATGAGATTATACATACTGAATATAATCATTACATGTAATGATTTTCTGTGGATGTATAGATGAATTTGATGTTGATTCCTGGCACTTGGCTTCAGGAAGATGATATTTATTGGTTTGTCCCTTTTATCTCTGGAAACTAAGCAAAGATTGTTTTTAGCTCATTTAGAACTTGTCCTTGTGATACCATTATGATCTGGCACACAAGTGATTGAGTTTTATTTCTGGGCTTAGGATTGACAATACCTGTGATTAATACTGGCAAGATAAAATAAAAGCTTTTCTTAACTCTCCTACCTATGATGTTGGGCTGAGGCTGTAGGATTTTAAGTCCTAGTTAGTTGAGCAAATAGTTGGTTTGTAACTTGTAGGATTAGAGGTGCTACTCTCTGTGGGAGATGTGCCCTGATCTGATAAGAACAAATGAAGAATGATTTAAGTTGCATAAATTAACACTAAACTCTGTGATGCTGGTCTGAGAGTTTAGTGCCTTTGGCTGAGTTTGATTTCTTATCTTTATACTTGAAATCTGTAGGATAAATTCACCTCACTTGGGTGATTATTGAGAGATTATTTCATAAAGCAACACATGCTTTTGTTTAGATACTATGATTGAGTCATGTGATGGTTTTATGAGGCTCACCACAAAATCTGATGATGGTGTAGTAAGTTGATGATGATGATCTTGATCTGGTTTTGCTGGACTCCTGTGCTTGCTCTTGAGCTAGCCTACTCCTCCTAGCTCCTAGGCTTGATCTTGTTGTCCACCTGATTCATCCCCCTCCTTATGTCACCATCCTGGTGATGTTTGGTTGGTGTGGTTGCTGGCTGTGGTGCTTGGTTTAGCTGCTTTCTACACTGGTTGTTCATGTGTGCTGTGCAGTGGGGTGATGCACTAGTGCCCCCCACGGCTGTGTTGTGGTTTTGTGAGATTGGGCTATGCTTGTGAGGTCGACAGCACACCATATGCATGCTGGTGTGTGTCCAACTTGTGTGCCTGCTATGCACTTGTGGATATGTTCAGAATTTTTGAACTTACTATTACCAGATTACTTTCACCTGGCTGGTGAATTGGTCCCTCTTGGCTGTCATTTGACTTCTGGCTTTGAATTTATGAAAGATGGAATCTTTCATATTGGTGAAACTTGCCCCTTTTATAACATTTCTCAATGATGAATTTGTCAGGTGCATTTCACTGACATATCTGAGAGAAATAATACTAACACTAATCTTCTTTTGTTTTTATTTAGTCTTTGTTTTGCAGGTACAAAGATAAATATGAAGATTTAGTTTAGATTTAGATATAGGATAGTTAGTAAATATTCCAATGTAATTTTATTATTCTTTTGTAATTTTTATTTTATTATTCTTGTAATCTTTATTTTATTCAATTGTAATAAAGATTATATTATTATTAATAAAGAATATTCTTATTCTTTATTCTTTTGTAAATTGTGAAGTTTGGAAATGGCTTCAGTAGATTACATTCTTTGTAACTTGTTTATGTATTAATAATATGAAATAAGTTTCATATTCAATATTGTTTTTGGATAAAATTTATGTTATAATACTTATCTCTTAATTAATTTAAGATTCAAAACTTATATCTAAATCATTTAAATTATAATTGAAACACTCAAGTTTAAAATTCAAATTCATTTTAAACACATAACTCCTTAAGATCATCTCAAAGTTTATAACAATCATCCTTTAGACTAAACCTAATCTGAAAGGATAAAAGAAACATTGATCACTTAAGATTTTAATTTGGCGAAAATTTTACCCACATTTTCACAAATAAATGCATGCAACATTTCATATTCCTAAATCTACCCTTCGTTATTTAACAAATGCTGGGATGCTACAGCTGCTCTCTGACTCGAAGGGTATGTACCATCGCCTATAGCCACCCGGGGCCAGCCGCTGGACAACTATGTGCCGAGCTTCATGGCCATTGGACGATCCCGCCCGGGCCAGGGCTCCATGCGTGCGGGGAAGGATGAGGTCGTCGCCGCCAGCAGCGTGGACCTAGACGGGCAAGGCCCGGTGGTGGCCGCTCAAGGCAGTGAGGAGGTTGGGAGGAGGGGCGGAGCTAGGAGGACGGTGGGGAGGAGGCCTCTGGTTGCCTCACTCGGGGAGGCAACGCGGGGGGAAGGAACGGTTTGACATGTTCTCAAATGAACTTAAGGAACCTTTTGTTATTTGGTATTGTAATTTCCCAATATGCCCATTTAGTTGTTGACTTTTAAAGATTAATCATTTAGATGGCTGCTACTTGTATCTTGAGTAGCTGGGCTAAGATGGGGTCTCAAATTTTTGAGCTTGGTTCAGAGATCGAAGATATATTATATGGATCTCTATTTTCATGCACTTGGTCTTTAGCTGTACTCACTTTTCTCCGTCCGCTTAACTTTTCCTCACCTTTGTCCATCTCCTTGTTTGAAATTCTCACACGGTCTGAAACTCGTTGTCCGGTAGCCTTGTCGTTACGTGCTGACAAGTGGGGCCACGTTCATTCGGGCCCCAAAGTGGACACCTCTCTCCACTTATCCGGATCAGACTGGGACCCACAACTTATCCATGTGAGCGTCGGACCCACAGCTTACCCAGGTTGGCATTGCAAGATGGGAACCCGATCTAGCCCCGCACTCGCGCCCGTGTTGTTGCCTCTCCTTTCTTATTCTCTAGCGACGGTGGCCATTTGTCGAGCTTCACTTCGGCCTCCCCTTCGTCCTGGCCATGGTATGGTGTCGTCATGTTGACCTGTATAAAGGATGGCAATGGCAACTGTGCACAGAGAAGGTTAGATCTCGCACCAAATTGTTCCGATTAGAGGGGGCGCTTGCTGTGGACAATCAATTGATGCAACTCAAGAGTTCAATTGGGTGCGCGCTTGTTGTGGAGAATGCGGTAGGAAGAGGAGCCGTTCAAATTTAAAAAATTATACAACTCTTAATGTAAAAGATAGTTTATAATTGACACAACTCTTGAACATTTTCAAATAACAATTTGGACATGATAATGTTTTGCTAAGAAAATCTTAAGAGCTTACCATTTTTAGAGAATGAAAATTAATTCATAAACTTAAGGGATCCGTAAACTAAAATCTTCACAAATCGTTGCGCTCTGCCGCCAAGGGTATGTACCATCGCCTGTGGCCACTCGGGGCTGCTGGACAGCTACGTGCCGAGCTTCATGGCCGTTGGCCGATCTCTCCCGAGCCAGGCCTCCATGCTTGCGGGGAAGGATCAGGTCGTCGCCGCCAGCAGCGTGGACCTAGACGGGCAAGGCCCGGTGGCGGCCGCTGACGGCGGCGAGTAGGTTGGGAGGAGGGGCAGAGCTGGGAGGGCGGTGGGGAGGAGGCCCCCTGTTGCCTCACTCGGGGAGGTAACACGGGGAGAGGGAACAGTTCTCCATGTTCTCAAATGAACTTAAGGAACCTTTTGTCATTTGGTATTGTAATTTCCCAGTATGCTCATTCAGTTGTTGACTTTTAAAGATTAATCATTTAGATGGTTGCTTCTTGTATCTTAAGTAGCTGGGCTAAGATGGGGTCTCAAATTTTTGGGCTTGGTTCAGAGATCGGAGATGGATTATATGGATCTCTATTTTCGTGCACTTGGTTCTTTAGTTGTACTCACTTTTATCCAGCCGCTTAACTTTTCTCACTTTTGCCCATCTCCTTGTTTGAAATTCTCAAACGGTGTGAAACTCGTTGTCCGGCAGCCTTGTCGTTACGTGCTGACAAGTGGGACCACGTTCAGTCGGGTCCCATAGTGGACACCTCTCTCCACTTATCCGGATTAGACTGGGACCCACAACTTATCCACGTGAGCGTCGGACCCACAGCTTACCTAGGTTGGCATTGCAAGATGGGAACCTGATGTCTACGCACTTCTATTATTGTAGACAGTTGTTGGGCCTCCAAGTGCAGAGGTTTGTAGAACAGCAGCAAGTTTCCCTTAAGTGGATTAAACAAGGTTTATCGAACTCAGGGAGGAAGTGGTCAAAGGTATTCCCTCTCAAGCAACCCTGCAATCAAGATACAAGAAGTCTCTTGTATCCCCAACACACCCAATATCGGTGCACTAGTTCAGCGAAGAGATAGTGAAATACAAGTGGTAATGGTGCCATGAAATAGCTTGACGATGAGGCAAAGACTAAAGGAAACAAGAAGGAAGCAAGCAAACATGCAACATATCTAGTAGCAAACGGTGTTTCAATGCTTAGAAACAAGGCCTAGGTATCATACTTTCACTAGTGAACACTCTCTCATATAAATATCCTGTCTTCATGATACTACTCTTAACTACTCTCCGGTTGGACACTCTAATCCAAGGTAGGGCTATAACAACACACCTCAAAGTCCGCCTTCCCCAATCCAGATAACCCCACACTGTCACCTTAAGCACTAGATGGTTCCAACAAACATCACAACTTCATAGAGACATCCAACTCCAAATATAACTCATAACAAATATTCAATCTAGCCAAAGTGCCACACACAGTATGCCCGCTGTCACTTTCACACACGTGGGGAAAACCATAGATCTATTAAAGCACAAAGAGTATTTATGTAGACTCAAGCCTAAGTGCCACCATGGCATCCACACTGTCACTTTCACACACATTGGGAGAGCAGATATCTAATGAAGCACTTGAGTAGCAAGGCAGATCTACTTGATTACAAAGCTCATGAACACAAGATCATGCATAGAGAGAGAGATGAACACATAGCTACCGGTAGAGCCCTTAGCCTCGAGGAAGAATTACTCCCTCCTCATCATGGGAATCAGCAACGGTGATGAAGATGGCAATGGAGATCAATGGAGATGGCTCCGGGGGCACTTCCCCATCCCGGCAGGGTGCCGGAATAGAGACTTCCTATCCCCCGAATCTCCCCTTCGGTGGCGGCGGCGCTACGGAGGTTTTCGTGGATTTCTTCTGGATGCCCTAGGGTTTTTGGGTCGGAGGCTTCTTATAGGCGCAGGAATCAAGGTCGGTGGGGGTCCAGGGGGCCCACACCCCTTATGGGTGCCCCTAGGGCTTGCCCGCGCCTAGGGTGTGTGGCCACCCTGTGGCCCCCCTCTGGCTCTGCTTCGTGGTTCTGTATTGCTCCGGGAAAATAATAACTTTGGCTTTTGTCCCATCCAATTCCGAGAATATTGATTTTCTACCTTTCTAGAACCAAAAACAGAAGAAAACAGGCAACTGACACTGTGGCAACTTGTTAATAGGTTAGTTCCAAAAAAGATATAAAAACACCTCAAAGTAGATACAAAGCAAAGCAAAGTAGATACAAAACAAGCATGAAGCATCAAAAATTATAGATACGTTTCTGACGTATCAGAACCCGATCTAGCCCCGCGCTCGCGCCCGTGTCGTTGCCTCTCCTTTCTTCTTCTCTAGCGACGGTGGCCCTTCTCCAACGACGACGGCCCTTTGTCTAGCTTCACATCGGCCTCCCGTTCGTCCTGGTTGTGGTATGGTGTCGTCATGTTGACCTGTATAAAGGATGGCAATGGCAACTGTGCATAGAGAAGGTTAGATCTTGCACCAAATTGTTTCGATTAGAGGGGGTGCTTGCTGTGACAATCAATTGACACAACTCAAGAGTTCAATTGGGTGCGCGCTTGCTGTGGAGAATGCGGTCGGCAGAGGAGCTGTTCAAAATTAAAAAATTATACAACTCTTAATGTAAA
The DNA here is from genome assembly GCA_910589765.1 of Avena atlantica. NCBI lineage: Eukaryota > Viridiplantae > Streptophyta > Magnoliopsida > Poales > Poaceae > Avena > Avena atlantica. Next base: position 6,166,490 of record OU342733.1, read on the forward strand.
AGATAGTTTATTATTGACACAACTCTTTAACATTTTCAAATAATAATTTGGACATGATAATGTTTTCCAAAGAAAATCTTAAGAGCTTACCATTTTAGAGCGTGAAAAGTAATGCATAAACTTAAGGGATCCCTAAACTAAAATCTTCACAAATCTTTATGTCTCTTGCGTATACGTAAATTATACACCTTTGAATACTGCGAAATCACACTTAGGACATGATAATGTTGTGCTAGAAAATCTTGAGATTTTATCATTTTCATAGACTGAAATATAATGCATAAACTTGGATATACAAAAATTATACACTTTTGAACACTGTGAAATCACACTTAGGACATGATAATGTTGTGCTAAGAAAATATTGATAGTTTATCATTTTCATAGAGTGAAATATAATGCATAAATTTGGATATATGAAACTTATACACCTTTGAACACTGTGAAATCGCACTTAGGACATGATAATGTTGTGCTAAGAAAATATTGAGAGTTTATCATTTTCATAGAGTGAAATATAATGCATAAACTTGGATATACAAAAATTATACACCTTTGATCACTGTGAAATCGCACTTAGAACATGATAATGTTGCGCTAATAAAATCTTTTGAGTTTATCATTTTCATAGAGTGAAATATAATGTATAAACTTGCGTATACGAAATTATACACTTTTGAACACTTGCAAATCGCACTTAGGGCATGATAATGTTTTGCTAAAAAAATACTGAGAGTTATTCATTTTTATAGAGTGAAATACAATTCATATATTTGCGTATACAAAAATTATACACCTTTGAACACTCTAAAATCGCACTTAGGACATGATAATGTCGTGCTAACAAAATCTTGAGATATTATCATTTTCATAAAGTGGAATGTAATGCGTAAAATTGCATATACAAAAATTATACACCTTTGAACACTTTGAAATCGCATCTAGAACGTGAAATCTTGAGAGGTTACCATTTTCATAGAGTGGAATGTAATGCATAAACTTGCATATACGAAAATTATACACCTTTGAACACTTTGAAAAATCTCACCTAGGACGTGATAATGTTGTGCTAAGAAAATCTTGAAAGATTATAATTTTTATATAGTGGAATGTAATTCATAAACTTGCATATGCGAAAATTATACACCTTTGAACACTTTGAAATCACACCTAGGACGTGATAATGTTGTGCTAAGAAAATCTTGCGAGATTATCATTTTCATATATTAGAATGTAATGTATAAACTAGCATATACGAAAATTATACACCTTTGAACACTTTCCCTTCAAATTATATTCAAAATCATTTGTTTATGGAGTTAAAGTACCGGTGGCAAACTCATTATTTTTCATGGATAGAGGGGTGTCCCTCGACAGATATAGGGGTTATCTTGTCCGCTAGATCACAGAGGATCAACGGTTGGTGGGCACAATCCGCGTGACAACTTTCTCGACAAATCAGAGCGTAGCAGCCAAGATGACCACATGTGTGAGAGTTTGTGACTAAGAGAGAGGGGGAAACTGAGTAGAACTTAAAACCATGGGAAAACTTACAAAGAGATTCAAATAGAAAATAGAAAGAGATTTAAAAAATATATAATGCATCTTTTATACAATAAAATACATCTTGGCATACATCAAACTATTTGCAATTCAAATATACATGAGTGTGACAATTATTGCCTCATTCAGACAAACTATGTTTTGGGGAGGGTTGTTTTGGGAAGAGGCTTGAGTAGAAAGCCATGAACCTTCATAGATAGTAGGTGATTTGAGAAGCGGTGATTTAGGTTAAAACTTGATTTTTATACATTTCTTATGGTGGCAGATCACATAGGAACACTCCCCAGGTAGGTGCCACTATGTGTTGATCTTTTTAAATTTATTGTGCATAAAATGACTCAATTAGCTAGCTAAAACTTATTCATTGACTCTCTGTTGACCAGCCACCGAAGGGTAAAACTGAGTATATTGCACGCGGGAGTGTTAGTACTGAAGGGAAAAACTGAGTACAATCAAATTTTCAGTTCTACTCTCGAGGGTATAACTGAGTACAACTAAGTCGTCGGGGTTAGACACGAGGGAAAAATGTAACGCACGGTACCCGTGTCGCGGTGCACAGGGCGGTAGTGGGAGCGTGTAGCCATAAACGGTGCAGTAGCATACGCGGTGCACGGTGGTGCAACGAAACATCCCTTCTTTCACCTTTATAAAGGCCTCCTCACTCTCACTCATCACTCACTCGCTCGCTCACTCACGCAACCGTCTCCACTATACCATCACCTTCTGCAAACCCCCAAGAAAACCCCAACCGCATCAGGTATGGAGAAGAATGGCACGATGGCCATCGTCGCCTCCGAGGCCGCCGGTGAGGATGCCCCCGTCCCATTACAGGACCCTGTTGAGGCATCGAAGGCAGCCTCCATCCCCGCTTCTGCCTTATCCGCCGGCGAGGAGGCCCCGCTGGTCTCGGGAAGATCCCGCTTGGCTGGGACCCCTACAATAAGGAGGAGTACATTAGACGGAGAACCCCTACGACACTAGCATCGTCGACTCGGGGTAGTTGATATAGCATCCAAGCCTAATAACTAGGGAAGCGTCGATATGTAGTTGGGATCAGTATTTGATTTTGTTTGAGATTTGGGGATTTGGGAATTTAATCCACTCGGCTAATTTATGTGAATAATCAGGGGATCTCAATCGGTTAATTAATGCAAATAATTTATCCTGATAATCAAGGCATTTCAATCATGTCCTTATTACACGCTACTTTTTTTCCCAACAGGTGGATAGCAATGACGTCTGCAGCGACGATGAGTCCAAGCACACCAAGACTCGTCAGGTGCTAAGGAGACTGAAGTCTGGCCAGTACGATGACTACTTCATCGGCGATGTGTACAGGTGCCATGTCTGCAACAGGAGACTCCTCGCCACCGACTTTAACTCCCTCGTGAAACATGCCAAGGACGTGACCACATATGGCCAGTCAAAAACGTTAACACCTTCGGATACAAGCACAAGGCGCTTGGCTTTCACCTCTGCAACCTCCAGAAGGTGTCCATCAAACCCAAGGCGCCCAAGGTCAAGGGACTGGGCAGCAAGAAGTGGAGGAAGCGCCAGAGGGAGGAGGCGAAGGCCAGGAGGGGCCACTGATCTTGTGTTGTTGTTGCTGCTACTACTGCTAAAGAAGCTTATTTTGTATTGTCTGTGTTGAATTTGTCCGCTGTTGTTGCTGAGTAGCCTAATTGTCGAACCTCGTTAATGTAACATCCCAGCATTAGAGCTTAGAAAATAAGCTGAACCCAGATGTGTGCATTGCATTCATGCATAGAAAATCCGAATATTTTCGCGCTTTAAATAAAAAATTGTCAAAGTAATTGAAGCTTCTCTTAACTTGATGGAATTGAAGTAGATCATCAAGTTGACTACGATAAGTTTCAATATGACCTTTTCTAAAACCTTATTTTGGGTAAAGATGATTTGATCTAAGGGTAGATCAAATGTAATAAAATTAAACCATAACCCATTGTTTAAAGATTAATAGCATATCCTTAAGAGATCATATCATAGTATTCATTACAAAAACTCATAAATACCAAGTTAAGAATATAACTCAAGTAACAAGAATTTAATAATTAAATCTTGACCTATCTTATCCTTATATATTTATACCATGAGTATCATGGTAATACTTAACCCTAACTCTTTAGTTGTATTGAGTAGGAAGGAAATCAAGTCAAGACCATTCACCATATATCTTTATTTTCATACTAATCCTTATGGAATCTTATCCTAATATCTGTTGTTCATCAATGTTGAGTAATCAACTATTGATTCATCAATTCTTAGCTTATTAACTCTTGATTTATCAATCTTTAACCTATCAATTCTTGATCTATCAACTCTTGTCCTTGCCATAGAATTCACCCTAAAGCCTTTAAAAAAGAAGTAATAAGAGGTAAGTGGTAATGCTAGTTTTAGATATCATCTATAGGATGGGAGTGTTGGAAGAGAATTAATTCAATAAGAAAGTTGGTGGAGTTAACTCACTCCTGATTGGATAGAAGAGTTATTTGAAATAAATATATATGTGGTAACAAAGATGATCATAAGGAGGAATTCTAAAGATAGTTATCAGGAGTATTCCTATTGGATCAAGTAGGCATAGTTAATGAATAATATCTCCTTATCAAATAGAGATATTAAGAAGATAATTATAATACAACTGTAATGTTTTATTGATGAAGCCTTGATTAGCCAACTGGAAACCTGAGCCATAATGATCAAAGGATTATAATGATCATTCTCAAGTCACTAAGAGTGATTGATTAGATGATGTATAAGTGACATTGGTGGATAGAACATGATTAAACCCTTGTATAGATATGTTATCCTTGTTTATTCATGACAAGTCACAATGGTAAAATGTGAAGTTGGAGTATGAGTTACTGAGGTAACTGATGCGGCTCAGATCACTGTAGAGCTTCGTTTGGAAACCCCAAGAGGAAGGTATGTTGAGTATAGCAATAAGTTTTCCCTTGGTATGAAACCAAGGTTATCGAACCAGTAGGAGGAAGGAAACAACTCCAAGGTGTTGCTAACAACTTGAAAACCTGCACAACACAAACTCAAGACTTTGCCTAAACGAACAGTGAGGTTTTCAATCTCACTTGCTTGCTGAAAACAAAGGATTAAATATATGGTGTGGAAGGTAATGGTAGCTTGCAGAAAGTAAACAGTAACAATGGAAGATGTATCAATGGTAAAGTTTGGACCATGGTCCACAGTTCACTAGAGGTGTTTTCCTGAAGATAAATAACAAAACATGCTTGGTAAAAAAATTACAGCGGGGCAATTGACAGGACAGAGCAAGGCATAATAATGCAATACTAGACATTCATGATCCTATGAGACTTGATTGGGCATTACAACAATATACATAGACCTCCATCCAACTACATCTATGACTAGTAATCCACCTTCAGGTTATCATCCGAACCCCCTCCAGTATTAAGTTGCAAGCAACGGATAACTGCTTTAAGCAATGTGTGTAAAGTAAACAATACAATTGTTCCATGAATAAGAGATTGTTGTTTTCTCCCTAGTAGCAACAACACATCTACAACATTAGAGATTTCTATAACTTCCCCAGATTCAATAGAGGCATGAACCCACTATCGAGCATAAATAGTCCCTCTTGGAGTCACTAGCATCTACTTGGACAAAATAGGTACTAGAAACGCAGAGCATGCAAGATCTCAAACAACACAGACATGATAGAATCAATAAGATAGAATCATTAATCAATCTGACATAGTAATCTCAATATCCATCAGATCCCCGCAAACACAACACGCATGATTACAAATATATGATCTTGATCATGAACGGAGCTCACAAGATCTAAACATGGTAGCACAAAAGGAGGAGAAACAACCATCTAGCTACTATATGGACCCATAGTCGAAGGTGGAACTACTCACGCATCATACCGGAGGCTGGCATGGTGATGAAGAAGGCCTCCGGGATGATCTCTCCCCTCTGACAGGGTGCCGGGAAGAGCTTCAGATCCCCCGTGATCTAGGGATGATGGTGGCGGTGGCTACGGACTGTTTCATAGAGATCTGATCGGGTACTGAGGCTTTTGGCATCGGGGGCTTTAAATAAGCGAAGGGGGAGACCGAAGGGGGTGCCCGAGGTGGCGACCCCCCAGGCGCGGCATGGCCTAGCCCACGCGGCCAGGGGGTGTGGGCCCCTCGTGTCCCTCCTCCATCTCGTCTTCTGGCTCTGTGTTCTCCCCGGTGAATTATTGACTTTGGCTTTCGTCCTGTCCAATTCCGAGAATATTTTTTTTCTGGATTTTATGGAACCAAAAACAACAGAAAACAGGCATCTGGCACTGTGGCATCTTGTTAATAGGTTAGTCCCAGAAAATATATAAATATACCTCAAAGTGTAAACAAAGCAAAGAAAGTGAATACTAAATAAGTATGGAACATAAAATATTATAGATACGTTTACGACCTATCAGTAACTAAAGTTAAGGTAGTATAACCAAACTCATACTAAAGAAGCATTAAGTTATTGAAGTAGTATTATTCCTCTTAGAGAATAATAAACACTTGAGGTGAAGTAGGATTTGATATATACATCTATTGGAGTAATATTAATGATGGATGATAAAAGAAGGGTATGAATAGAGTTAAAAGTAACTACTTAATGGATTAGAGGTTATCATTAGTAGAGTAGTTTGATATAACCAAGTATAGATGTGAGCAGATTATGAAAAGCTTTAGTGACAGCTTCTGAGATTCATAAGTAAGATTATAAAGTAATTCATTAAGAAAGACACTAATCAGTCAAGTGAAATTGAATTTATTAGAAGCATTCTAGAAATGAGAATTATCTCTATGAGAAGATCATATTGAGCTTTAGTGTCAAGCTCATTGAATTTACAAATGGATTTAGAAGAAGAAAGTATTGATAAGAATATTCTTGTGAAGTAAATCTCATCGTGTTAACACATGATGATGGATGTGAAGTAGTAGTATATCTAAGAAAGGAATTCCTTAATTAGAAGTCAAGGATTATAAAGTATGGAAGATAGGAATTCTTGGTAAACACTCAACCTTAAATCTATAAGCAAGATTAATATCTATCTCATCTGCTTGATCCAGCATCCTATTCCCCATTGGTTTGTAAGAATACTTTCTATAGCAAATCACTTAAGCACATCTTTGTCATTTCCAACTATCATAAGCATATGTGCTTAGGAACTATCCTTATCAATTCCTTCTCATAAGTCATTCTAGAGAATAACCTTACTATTTTAAAGGGTGATATCATTCATGATCACAAACATGAGGGCAATATATCTCCACCCATAATGTTCATCCACATTTATAAAATAATACAAGTATATTGAATCTCCTAAAACTCATGGTAAACATTTATAATTTTAAACCCTAACTTCTATGCAAGTTATAAAAAACTATATACCTTGATATCACTTACGCTCGTGGGAATAATATTAACCATATTAATTCCTTAAAACTTTATGTATCATATAATAATGAAGGATCACTATATAAAAGATTCCTTAAAAACTATAAGTTAATGAGAACCAAGTTAATAAATGAGTAGTAATAGGTATTATAACAAATTCATGGTATGTTTTGTAAATAAAATTCATAACAAAGGTTCCTATAAAATATTAAAAGGAAAAGTATATATATATATAAAGTAAATAAAGAAATAATAACATCATAATAAAAACTCATAAAAGGACCCTAAATACACTTTATCATTGCCATAACTATTTAGCAAATAAATTCTATGAACAAAACTTCAAAGCAAATATGAAAATACAAATCTTGAAACAAAATAGAAATAGAAAAGAATAAAGAACAAGGAAAAACAGGAAGTAACAGTTTCTGGCCGAGGCCCATTTCCTCTCTTTCTATCTGCCACTCACGCACAATACCCACCAAGCTACCTTGGCCCAACATCATCCCAACTCGTCACCCATAGTGACTGACAAGTGGGACCAGAGGAGGGTTCGTGGATTGAGAGTAAAGATTTGCCAAGGGGTTTTCTGCAAAATTCTTGTTGTCGTCTTCCTCGTGCGTCACAAGCAGCTCGCTGGAGGATCCGCCGCCACTCGATGCCATCGTCGTCGTCAGTAGCCCGCCGTGATGCCCGTCGCCGACACCTAGGGAGGATAAGAACGCCATGAAGCTCTACCCTCTCGTCCTTATTCCCCATTCCTCTCCTCTTCCTCTCTGTTTTCTCTCGGGGCCGAAACCCTAGCTCACCGGACCGCTCGTCGTCATTTGTGGAGGTCGTCCCGAAGTCCGTGGCATGGTAGAGGAGAATTGCCGCGTCACCCTTTTCGTCTTAGGATACTCAATCGAGTCAGGGGAGCTCCAAATCGATGCAGCCGAGCCATTCCCTTTCACCGGTGATCGTTGGAATTCGCGACGAATAGCTCATATTGGGGCGCCACCGTCCTCTTTGACTACCACAGCGACATATGGGTGAGTGTACGCATGTCCCCATGCCCTCTAATCCCGTCCTCTCGCCGTGTATCGTCGTTCCACCGTGTACCGCCGCCGACCACCGCAGTTGAGGGTCGCCGGAGTAGCTCCGGTGATCAAAACTGAGCGGCGCCGCCACTATTAGGTTTACCGTCGCGCCCTCTTTCCAACAAAACCAACCACAGCAGCGCGTGCACCCCAGTGATCGATCGATCTTCGATCTATGAGGTTGCTCCCAGATGATTTCATCGTGAGGTCATGCGTACGTCATCCCTCGCCACGTCGACGTGTTGACCGGGTCCAATGTTGACTAGTCTTGTGCTTAGGTGGCTTATGACGTGGTACTGGCCCCACTGGTCAGTGACCCTGGGTAGGTTAGGTCTATGTGTAAAAAGTAATTTGCTATTTAAAATTTAATTAGAAAATGATTAAATCTTATAGATTTAATATTTTTGTTTTATAATTCACAAAATATGTTTAATATATTAAAATTTTCAGAAAAATAAAATATACAACTTAAAATTATTATCAAACATTATTGTGTTAACCATTTAAATAATTATTATTTAATAAAGAATTTATAAATAATAAAACTTTGAAAATTCATATTTTAATAATGGTAATTGATAAAATATAAATAATATACCAAAATTCTTAGAAAAATAAGAACTATAATTTAATACTATAATCATGTATTATAATTTCACTTAATTAAATATCTATTATTTATTAAATGTTTATATGGTAATCAATCTTATAAAAATCATATTTTATTATTTATAAATCACAAAAATAAATGTAATATACCAAAATGATCACAAAAATAATACCTACATGTTAAAAATATGTCATTCCACTTTTGAGGTAAATAAAAATTAAACACTCTAATAACTTGAATTTAAACATATTTCCTTAATTGATAATTCATATAAGGATAAATAAAAACTTGCTAATAATTCTAAAAATTATACATATAAGGCCTAATAATAGTATTTGACTTAAATATCGATAGTATGAAATTCATATAATCCAAAACATCTTAATTAAATTTTTTGAAGAATTATCATTCATCTATAAGTAGTAAATAACTTATTTACAAATCATAACCACACCTTTATAAGGAGATAAATGATTCTATTCCCTTATAATATTAAGAAACCACTATTCAAATAGAAGTATTAGCACTCTTAAGTAACTTTAAGGAAACATTATGAAGTGAACAGAGTACAAATATCATAAGCATTACACCTTAAGTCCATCTTTGTCCTTAAAGTAAAACTTTAGTCTATAAGACTATAAACACCATGTTAAAGGTTTTATTATGTATTTTATAGTTTACTTTGGTCTGATTCAATTAAGACCTAATGCATCTCAAGACCAAACTAACCGAGTAAACACCAAGAGGCATCGACCACATTCTATTAACCATAACGATTGTTTCAACCTTAGAAAAGAAACCTTTTCTTCGAAGGTTATTCTTTTTGCCACTTCAAACAACAATTTTTATAATAATATCTCTAACTCTTAACAACTAAACCCAAGGACTTTTATCATAGTCACCAGGTGACAATTAATCATAATCACATTACTTTATACTCTACTTGTATATTTTAGATTGTTAATACTTAAAGTTTAAATGCTTTTCTTTAGTTAAGTAAACTTTTCTTCAAAACTTATTCTTCTATAATACACTGAAAGTAATTCTTAAGCATTCCAAAATAAATCTACTTAAGTAACAACCTTCATATAAGGAGTCTTTAGATACCATTCCACAATTGAATCTTCTATTTTTGTGTGTACTTTATTATACATGCATGTTGTTTCACACACACTCACAAGCCTTAATAAGAAGCACGCGTGTGGAACTTATCTAAAAGAACAACACATTACAAAGAAACCATTTCCAGTATCCAAACCCTAGGACAACGTTTATTCCGGAGATTTGAGTTTATCAAATTGCATTACATTACTATGCATAATAGCATCTTGCTTCCTTAAACATTAGTCCGTAACGGACCAATGATGTTGTTTTCAGATATTGGATCTTATATTATATTGAAGACCGTGAGTGCATAATCTTGCAATCACAAAAGGCAAGTTCACACTTGCTCATGTCCTTTGATTATTTTCTGTAAACTATTTTGCAAATCCAGTGTTGTCATCACCTGCATTTCAAAAAGGTCATAAAACACTATTTTCATAATAATATAATTATAGGTTATTTTCCATAAGGTAATAACCTACTATCAAAGTTCCGGTGGTAAAGGAACATATTACCCAGGACTTAACAACTAATGTCGCCAGTGATTCTAGCGCCGTATATTACGCGTTAACCATGAGATTTGGAATGAGACAGAGAATTCGGCTGGATCTTCTTCCTTTCACATGAACGGATGACCATCTCGTTGACGCTGTTGTATCTTACGAGGCTCAGCATGGGTGAGACCCCTTAGTTCCCGGCGATATTGGTGTCTAGACTATCCCTGAGAGACGGTCGTAGGTATGTCCTCATTTGTTGATGGGGGCGACCAGGTTCTTGTCTGCTCACTAGAGTCCTTAAGGAGTCAACTATAGTTATATCTGCCATGCGGATTAACAGAGGTCGTTCTGCTTGTGGGGTCATGTTCTATGTGGGGTTGCGGAGAAGGGCAGTGATAGGCTTGGATCTTAGTCTGGGCGTCATACCAAGGAAGTGTGAACGGGTGCGCGGCTCGGATGTTCAACAAAGCTAAGATCTTTCATGGGTAAAGTAACGCACCTTTACAGAGTGTAAGAACTATAACTTGTTACTCCCTGTTCCGGAAAGAAGCTGTGAACTCTGCAGGTAAGGAACTCCATGAGAGTTCTGGTAAGCCTGTGAAGCCTGACGGACATAGATTTTCAGAATAAAAGCAACCTTTGAAGAAATTTTTACAAAAACCTGCATAGCCTACGACCTACGGTCTGTGGCTGTAGATATAGTGCATCAAAAACTTCTTTTTAGTGAACTTGCTGAGTACGCTCGTACTCAACGTATCTTCTTAACCCTTACTAGATTCTAAAGCCAATACAGGCGACGTCTAGATCAACTTATGCACAAGGAAATCGTCATCAACAGTTCAAGTTCTTCAATGAAGTCAACTTATACATCAACTAAAGTAAAGATGAAGTTGCTGATTAGATAAGAATATAATCTCTAGCCATAGAACCTACTTCTGTAGAGTATTGCAATAGCAGCAATACAACCCATTAGTTTAAATACTAGTATATTAGTATGATAGTTATGAGTTGATTATTTTTGATTCTTCTTTGTAAGAAGTTTCTTTCTCTCTCTTTAACCTAGAGTGTTCTCTGGATATTTTGTAAAGAGTCAAGTTGTAACCTATAGTCATGTCTTGGACCTGCTGTGTTTCTGTTATACCACTCTAAGGGATGTAATACTAGTGAACGGTGTTTCATTCGTGTTATGTCAACGACTATAGTGTACTACATCATACAGTGGTATGCTGGGTCACCGCAGTTAAGTACCATACTATATGTCCTATATTAGCTGCTTTATCTATATCTACTGTGTTTACTGAATGTATTTATGATGCTGGCTAGATTTACTGATCTAGATTTGCTACCAGACTGGGCAAAAATAAGGGCAAAAAAAACAATGAATGAAGAGAGAAGATGCTCTAGATTCGCTAGCTTTTTGGGTAAAAAAGCACAACTGCCAGCGAGAGAGAAGGCGATTTTAAAAAGGACAATCATAATAATAATAATAAAAAGGAAAACTTCCAATTTAGATGACACGTGCGCGCATAACTAACAAACGCGCCCCCACATGGTTTCACATTACGTCCCACACGTCAGTATAATGCGGTCCCAACTAACTGGTCCCACGCGGTCCCACATGGCACTGCCCATACGTCAGCATAACACGTTCCCGACCAACCGGCCCCACATGGTCCCACACCGTGTGGCCCCACACGTCAGCCAATGGTCAACCTAACGACAGCTTTCATTCGAGCTCTTTGATGAGTTTCGGAGAAGGAGATAAACAAAAGTGAGAAAAATTTAAACGGGCGTGGAAAAATGAGTATAACTAACAAAACAGGGACACGAAAATAGAAATTACTAGATTATATATATGTACTCCTTCATGGATAGTTCGGCTTCACGGGTGCCACCTACACCCAATAGCTCAACCTGCCAAGAAAAAACGCACCACCACTAGGAATACGGACTACATATTTTCATATGATACATTCATGATGCTTTTTATCGTTAGTTCAAGTATGGACTAAGACCCACATCTAGAGAAGAAAATGAATGAGCCTTTCGAATTTATTCAATTGATAATATTAGTATTATAATTACATGGCCCTTATTAATTGGTCCAATATTTTTAACGGAGGATGACATCTGTGTAACAAACTAACAGAAACTAACAAACAAAGTATCTAGAAACAGAACAAGGCTCATATGTGCCAAACAGAAAGGTAGCTACTTCCTAAAGAAGTACCTGCAATTATAAAAGAATATGTTCTCCTTAGAAAAACAAACTGGCTCGATGTTTAGTTTCATCATCCGGCTGGAGTATGCAGCAGGTCCGGTATGAGATCATTGTGTTCAGACTACCCACTAAGTCCCAGATATTTCCTTTCTTGCCAAATCGGGCAGGCCATCATTTGGGCACTACTACTTGTGTATATGTATAGTCAACTACTGAAAATAGTCATTCCAGATATATATATATATACATATATATATCGCATAACCTACTGGGGGCCACGTTTTGCAAATCATTTTCAGATGATGAAGCTGTCATGATTTTCTCTGATTTTCTGAGTGAAATATCACAAACTAGAATAAGAAAAGCGTACAAACAGTACCAAATTTTCATTAAACCTCAACCCAACGAGCTGCCTAGTACATAATCCATCGCAATGTGAAACAGAGACTAATTATGTAAAGCATTATCAAGGAAATTAAGCAAGTACTAGTATGTAGCTAAGCTCACAATGAAACCTAATTAGACCTGAATTATGTACACTAAATAAGATAGGCATCTTTATGCATATATGCTCAAGCATGCAAACATGAAACTTACATCTTAAATGCTGTATGCATTATTTCGATGCGAGATCTCATTCGCCTTTCCAAAAAAACAACACACGCGAGTACTTGTTAATAGCTCCCATAAATAGGCTAGCAGTCTAGCAGCGACATTGGTACTCTGCAGAAGTATATATTACATATATTCCCACATCATCATACTTTCAAGCACGCCGTCGTCATCTTCAGCCAGTGCACGTCGTCGCTGCCAGCGGCGGCGCCATGGTCGACGTGAGGAGCAAGAAGACGCCGTACATGGCGGCAGTGGCTATCCAGATCATCTACATGGGCCTCTTCGTCATCTCCAAGGCCGCCTTCGATGACGGCATCAACACCTTCGTCTTCATCTTCTACCGTTTCACTACTGCCACCGCCCTCCTCCTCCCCATCGCCCTCATCGACTCCGCCTGTCGGCGCCCTACCACCCCGGCGCCAGCCTTGTCATGTCGGCTGCTGTTCAAGCTCTTTCTCTATGCTTTACTCGGGTACACACAAAATATATATGTTCGTCAGATTTTCCTTTCATTTTCACTTTTTCTTTTACAATTTGCAGCAGTTGAATTTCGCATAAATATGCATGTGGTTTGGTTTCTGAACGGGGCCACTAGAATCTAGAAATTTTGTTTATTATGGGTTTCTATTTAATTTTAATGGTTTTGCTAAATCTCAATCAACTAGGATTTTCTTATGTTTCATTCGATCGGGAGAAATACAACTTTAGTATATCAAAAAGGCAGATGTAAGCAGGGCACTGTATAGTGATTATGCTGTCCAAGTTTAATGAAAATATATCAGCGCTCCAAGTTTTAAAAAAAAAGGTAGTTGCATCTTTCGGACTACCGAGCTACCATTGTTTGAATATGATTTATTGAATTTTCCTTCTAGCTTGAGGAGTTTCACGTCTTACTGAAATATTCTACTCCCTTCGATTCATATTACTTGTCACTAAAATGGATGTATTTAAACATGTTTTAGTGCTAGATACATCCATTTCAACGACAAGTAATATGGATCGGAGGGAGTAACAAAAATGTCAAATATTTTTGTACCTGCTGAAATGGCTGAAAATTTTAAACGTAAAAACCCTCCGTGCATATAGGAACACCTTCAGTATGAACATATACAACATGAGCCTCAAGCTTACCTCGGCGACAGTGGCATCTGCAGTCTCCAACTCCATGCCAGTGATCACCTTCCTCCTTGCGTTGCTGATGGGGATGGAGACGATGAAGCTCAGGACCCGATCGGGGATGGGCAAGCTTGCAGGAATCGTGCTCTGCCTCGCCGGAGTCCTTGTCATCGCCTTCTATGCCGGGCCCTCTGTTCGGCCCCTTGCCAACCACCCCTTCTTCGCCACCCATAGCGGCAGCAGGCCACACATCAGTAGTGGTGTGTGGATCAGAGGGACTTTTCTTCTGCTCCTATCTTGTGCAACATTCTGTCTCTGGATTGTCCTGCAGGTCAGTTAGGCCCTATTTGGCATTTTGGAAAATTATGTTAATTCTTGTTGTTTTGAAAATAATGAAATTTTATGCATGACTATCTCTGCATCATATTTTAAATTAAAGTGAATTCCACTCTTAACCCCAGGTTGTGTATTTGTGACACCAATTACTCTATTTAGTGGAAATTCTACCTAAATAACTATCTAAGAAATGTTGAACACAGTTTACCCCATTTAAGCATCTTGGACCACATGTTTTTTTCCGAAAAGAGGGAAAACCCCGGCCTCTGCATCTTGGACCGCATGTAAGGTCGACATGGCGCAATAATAATGTGTAAATCTTAGAGGGTGTCATCAGCGATCATGTATAGCATTTTTCTTCTTTATATGTTTAATTCCTCGTCATCCTCTAGATATCCTCAACCTTGATCATCAAATCACACATTTCCCATGATCCACATCAGAGAATGGTGGTCCAAAGTTTCTTAAATGAGGTATCCGGAAGGTTCATGGGGTCATCGGTGTCACCAATGCATAACTAGAGGGAAAAGGTTGAATTCAATCTATTAAATATGTTCATGCAATTCAACAGTAGGAAAATAATCCCTAAAACTATAGCTAGCAAATGCACGATGCTCCATAAATAAATAAGGATGAAGAAGTACATCAACATGATCATGTATTAGCGTTTCTATTTATTACATGATATGTATTATCATGCCTGATGCATGTTTTGCTTGGATGGATGTAGGTTCCATTGCTTAAAGAATACCCAAACAAGCTGGTTGCAACAGCAATGCAGTGCATGTTTGGGGCAATTCAGTCCTTCGTCGTGGCGGTTGTGGTCGAGAGGGATTTCTCCAAATGGAAGCTTGGGTTGAACATTGGTCTCCTCGCTGTCGTCTACTCGGTTAGTCAGTTGTCTCCCAGCTTGTTTTCTATTTCTCTTGGTGCATAACTAGTTTTCTAGTCTTAATTCAAGTGTACATATTAAGGCTGATGCACACAACCCACTCACAAAACACTCCAATGTTTTAGGCTTTCTTTGGGACGGGTGCCTTGATGTACCTAATGGCTTGGTGCACGGAAATGGAAGGCCCGGTCTTCCTCGCGATGTGGAGCCCACTAAGTTTTGTTCTCACTATATTTTGTTCATTCTTCTTCCTTGGAGAAGCCATATACCTAGGAAGGTAAAAACATTTCAACACACATGAGAACATTTCATGTTGATTTGTATTCTATGAAAAAGATAGGATATCATTTTCATGTTGAATGGCATAACATATATATACCAAACAAAATTTGCATTATTGGAACAATTTTAATTGAACTGTTTTACATCATATTATGATTATAATTGAGAAATAACACACACCACTGGCATTTACTCTTTGCAGTATTTTGGGTGGAATTTTACTGGTTGGTGGCATTTACAGTGTGTTGTGGAGTAAAAGCAAGGAGACGAAAAATAAGACTACACCAACAGCATCGATGGTACAGGAGAAGCAAGAAGAAGAATTAACATCACAACTTTGAACCTCCATATGTATAATGTTAACAGGACACCCAGTTTGTCAAATATACATGAGAGCAATATATTTATTTTCAACACTAGAAAAGTTGTTGGTCTCAATATCACATGGATTGATACAACCGTAGACACTCATATATCTACACAAGTTTCATACACCAATAGAACATGATACGCAATATGATAAAGAACTTGCCACTTATTTTTTTAAAGCCAGAAACTTTACATACTCATTTGCCACATGGCACCATGCACGTCGCCTCAGGCATTTACATTTACATGGTCTTCATTGTTACAGTATCCATGAAAATGTGTACTCAGATCGAAAATGTAATTGAGTTTTGCCGATGTCTTGAGCTGGTATGTGTCTACCCGAGAGTTTAATCAGATATCCATGTACCAAAAAAGTTGAAACACTGAGGACCTGATCTTGAATTGAACAGAACAACACTTGCACATCAATTTTTCTTTTGCAAAATTTAATCATATGGAGATCACTCAAACACCTGCAAAAAAGAAGAAGAAAATTTCACCTAGCTACAATGGCTAGAGCGAGTCTTTCGTGGTTCAACCATGTATTAAAATCTTGGAGCATGTGTAAATCTTTTGGCTCAATTTCACCATGGACTCAATCAACTCACATCTTCTTAACTAAACTTAAGGAACCTTCTATCATTTGGTATTATAATTTCCCAGTATGCTCGGCTCAGTTGTTGACGTAAACTGATTAATCATTTAGGTGGGCTGGTGCTTGAGCAGCTGGGCTAAGTTTGGGTCACTCGAATTTTTGGGATGGGTTGAACGAGAGATTTTATATTTTTATGATAAATAAATATATATTAATATCAGGAAGATACTAATTACACCCAGCATATGCATCAACGGTGTCCTAATGGCAATACATATGCACATAGACAAAAAAAAAGAATTACAGAAAAGAAAAGACCCACTACACTGACTCATTCTATGTAGCGGCAGTACTAATACCACCAAGACACCATCAGAAGTCTAGTTTCTCTAATAGCGATGCCTCCAAAATGAAATGGTGCATAGGTGTCATCGTTGCCCAATCATCTGTTAGAGATATGCTCTAGAGACAAATAATAAAGGTATTTATTATTATATCTCATTAGTATATAATAGGTTTTATGCCATGTTATAACTGTATCAATCGGAAACATTGGTACGTGTGGTGTGTAAACAAACCAAGTCCCTAATAAGACTCTATTCAACTAGTTCATTAGTCAATTGATGATCAATGTTTCCTGATTATGGATATTTATATCAATTGGCAATGAGGTTATATTATTAGTGAATGTTGTGATGGATACGTTGCTTAACCAACATAAGTATTGCAACAAGATCAAGTCAAAAAGTTCATCGTTGAGTAATTAGGAAATTAAGTAACCTACTTCTTAGACCGGAAGATCATATCTAATCACTATCACCCGAGACTATCTTGACTGTATCAGCCGTCACGCTATAACAGGGTGATCATAAAGGTGTATCTCAAGTATTTCAAAGGGATAGGTTAAGGCATATGCATCAAGATCGAGATTTGTACCCACTATATATATGTTGTACTACCTTGGTTTATAAATGCATGGTGCCGGTGGCGGAGCTTGCAAACGATCTCAGGGGCGAAGCTAGAAAATAACATGATTTTTTTTTTGGGAACACCAAATAACACGACAACAACTAGCTGAAATCAAATCATATGAGAACAAGAAGCTGGAATTCAAATCATATGACAACAAGCTTAAATCTGAAGCATTTTGAGAAACTTGAAATTAGATTGATCTTGTTCACAAAACACATTTCCAACATCAATCTATGTATAAGCTACTCCAAAACAAAAGAGAACTTTGCACTAAGACATAGACTTTGAGAACTTTGCACTAAGCCATAGACTTTGAGAACTTTGCACTAAGCCATGGACAGAAAACCTTCTAGTATGCGGTCGAGGCTCAGATGTAAGAGAAAAAGGAATGACTTTGTTTGTAAATGGGCTTATGCCCTCGTGGGCTGGAACAGACAAGGGGGTAGTAAAAAAATCGCTTTTCATTGGTGGGGGTGGGGGGGCGACATCATAGGTTCGCCCCCGAGAAGCTCCCAGTTGCATGGTGACATCATTATAAAATATGACCCATAATATGCACAGAAATTAAAATCATTTTTGTAATATATTCATAGCATTTGAAGTCTATCAATTTTGATAAATATATTCATGTGAAGACCAACAGTCAAATTGCATGTGGGTGAACATGGTTAATTCTGAAATGACATGTTTTTCTAAACAACATGTATTCCAGTTAGCTTTATTATGTTAGCGTCCACTTGGCCAGCCCAGTACTCACCCCATGTTCTGGACGTTCATGCGCTCACATCCCAACAATAAGAAGAGAGCCCACTTCATCCCAAAAGCCCGGACTGAAAGGAGGAAGGAATCTCTCCCTTATAAGCTGGGTGTCGCCTCCTCCCGTAAGCGAGGTGGGACTAAACTTCGTATAGCCTCACCGGTCAACAACAGCCTAACATCCCATCCCCCTAAGAAGCCCCTCAGGAAGGCATGGCGATCGCTAGCTCTAATACCAGATGTTAGCGTCCACTTGGCCAGCCCAGTACCCAGCCCATGTTCTGGACGTTCATGCGCTCACAGCCCAACAATAAGAAGAGAGCCCACTCCATCCCAAAAGCCCGGACTGAAAGGAGGAAGGAATCGCTTCCTTATAAGCTGGATGTGGCCTCCTCTCGTAGGCGAGGTGGGACTAAACCAAGCAGCCTCCACCGGTCAACAGAGGGGTCCTTACATCCCATCCCCCTGAGAAGCCCCTCGGGAAGGCATGGCGATGCTGGCTATGATACCAGATGTTAGCGTCCACTTGGCCAGCCAAGTACTCAGCCCATGTTCTGGACGTTCATGCGCTCACGGCCCAACAATAAGAAGAGAGCCCACTCCATTCCAAAAGCCCGGACTGAAAGGAGGAAGGAATCTCTCCCTTATAAGCTGGGTGTGGCCTCCTCCCGTAGACGAGGTGGGACTAAACCAAGCAGCCTCCACCGGTCAATAGAGGGGTCCTCACATATTAAAACTGCACACTTGGTCAATTTAAGCAAAGTAATATATAATATCTGCAGATGAAGGAAATATATAAGATTATCCATGTGAGTGTTTAGTTAGCAAATTTTCGCTCATCAGTACATACACTGTGTCCACGGCGGATTTAGTATGTAGGTCCACACACTTGCTTGGATGCAAGTTTTAATTACTACACGGTGGAGTAGTTTTAGTTTGCTTGTGTGCATTCATAACCATTGAAGAGGGAGACGTATATCTAGTTTTTAATATAGTCGGTCAATTTGGGGCTTATAGCTCCCATGCGACGTCTTTATGCGGAATTGGAAGGAACACGACATCGTTGAAAAGAATAGCTCGCATGCGCTGGTTGTGAGGCAGCTAATATCTCAGGGCCACACGGGCCATAAAACGGTCGTTAAGGACACATTTAACTTTGTTCCAAGATTAGGGTTAAGCCAAACCGGTCGGTTGGGACAGCCAGTCAAGCCAGTCAAACCAACCGCTTCCGACCGTGAGCGTGCGTCACACCGATTGTAGCTTCCCCGATGGCGGTGGTGGACCTCACCCATCGTTCTCGGCGCCGGCGCCGGCGGCACGGCACTTAATATAGGCGGCAGCGCTTTCGTTCGATGGCGAAGGTGGTGAGTGCCATTTGAAAGCTAATTCCTCTCCCATTCTTCTCAATTCGAGATCTGGGCGTGCCCATTGATGCTAGATTGTGGAGGCGAGGGTGTGCTGAACGGGGCGAGGGGGAACGAGATGGAGCATGGAGAGGGGACTTCTAATCGGTATATTCCGTATCTCTGCACTTAATTTCTCTAAGGTTGAGCTCTTTGTTCTCTTCCGCTAGCTCACAGTGCCCGCCAAAAACAGGGGATACGATGTTGCGCGCCAAACCTTCGAATTTCGCATCAGTTTCTTTCCCTCTAGGGCTGTTTTAGTTGATGGCAGCACGCAACTCATTGAGAGAGACACAGTTGTTAAATGGGAGGTGGAATTAGAACATGTTGATCCCCAAGAGCTAATAAACATGGGAGAGGAGGCGGTGAGGAAAATGGTGAAAAAAATTGGGGATAGTGTGGTTTGGGGGGCAGAGCAAGAAGTTTCTTTGTTACGATTTGATGATTGCAGATGTGACTATGTTAGGGTTGAGACAGGGGAACATATAGTTGATGAAATCGATGAGCGAAACGGTTGTACAAGCAAAACTATTCTGTTTTTAGCAGAGCTCATTGATCTGAAACCTGATTCGAGGGTTGGATATGTGGCCTCGAAGCTGGCTGCTCAGATGGTCGAGGATGATTGGGCTGCACAAAGGCAAGTAATGCCTATACTTACTGAGTTGGAAGTGTTAACAGTGGAGGATGATGCTAATGCACAAGGGGATGCTGCAGATGCTAATGCACAAAGGATTGTAACTGTTGACTGGAATTCAGTTGAGATACATGACCGGACTGATTTGGTCATTGCACCAATAGATGACATTGAAATGACAAAGCTTTTTGGCATTCCTATAGATGACAGAGACAAGGACAAGAAGAGGGATGAAGCTGCAAATGATGGTGACAACCATTTAAGAGATGAAGAGGTGGATATAGATCTAGAGTTGTTGGAAAATGCTGCAGTTCATGTAGATGATGCACATGATGATGAGCTAGTAACAGTCTATGACAAAGAGGACCCAGTTATTGAAGTTGGGAGATTGTTTCCAAGCATGGATGAATTCAGGATGTGTTTCAGGACATATGCAGTCAAACATGAGTTTGATACCAAGACTATGTGGACTGATAAAAAGAAGTTCTATGCAAAATGCGTAGGTTATGATGGTGGTGCCAAGCCTTGCAAGTGGTATATATCTGCTAGACGCCAACCTGATGGAAGGACAATAAGAGTGAATCAAATTCCAAAACCTCATACTTGCATTACAAGTTCTCAAACAGTTACAAAGATGACATCACAATTATGGGTTGCAGAAAAGATCAAGCCCATTTTAGCCACAACACCAAACAACACTGCAAAGAGGCTGAAAATAGACTTGGAAAAGCAGTACCCCATTAAGCTGAATTATACTACAGTGTGGAAGGCAAAGCAAAGGGCAACGAAAGAGCTATATGGTGATTGGGCAAATACCTTTCGAATGCTTTATAACTTCAAAGCAGAAGTAGAGAAGAGGTCACCTGGCAGCGTTGTGGAGATAGATACTGAGGTAACAGCTGATGGGAAAGTCTTCTTCTCTAAATTCTTCGTAGCTTTAAAGCTTGCATCGATGGCTTCAAAGCAGGGTGCCGTCCATATTTGAGTATAGACTCATCTTTCTTGACTGGAAAGTGGAATGGTCAACTAGCAGCATGCAATGCTTTAGATGGACACAATTGGATGTTCCCTGTAGCTATTGGCATGTTTCAGTCTGAGACAGAGGCATCATGGACATGGTTCATGATGTAGTTGAAAAGATGCATAGGGCCAGTCTCTCCATTGACAGTGCACACAGATGCATGTAAAGGTTTAGAAAATGCAGTGAAGATTGTTTTCCCTCATGCTGAGTAGAGGGAGTGCTTCGGACATATGTGGATGAATTTGATCAAAAAATTCAGAGGAGATAATTTTGGACGCATGTGGCCAGCAGCAAGATCTTACACCAGACAGACACATTCATATCACCTTGAGAAGATTAAGGCGGCATGCTCTGAGGAGGATAGGGTCAAGTTTTGTACATGGTTGGAAACCTACCATTCTATTTTATGGTACAGGTCTGATTTTAACACTTCCATCAAATGTGATCATATCAACAATAATTTGGCAGAAAGTTTCAACAACAAAGTGAAGGAGTTAAAAGACTTGTCTGTCCATGACATGGTTGACCAGATCAGGATCATGATCATGAGGTTGTGGGAATTGAGAAGAAGGCTTGGTGATGTTCTTCAAGGAGATAAGCTTCCTGATGTTGTGCAGCAGGTGGTCAACAGGAGCAGAAATCTTGCACATTTGCGTGTTGAGAAATCCTCATTGTGGGGTGCTGAAGTCAGAGATACAAAGACTGGCAGGAGGCATGTTGTTGACACTCAATTGCATGAATGCACATGCCTTGAGTGGCAACACACTGGGAAGCCTTGTGAGCATGCCATACTTTTCTTGGCCTCCAAACACAAGCTAAATATGCACCCATATTTGCATGAGTATTATTCTGTAGCAAAATTCAAGGCTGCATATGGAACACCAATTCCAACACTTACAGATCAGTCTCAGTGGCCTCAAGTGGACATTCAGTTCTCCTTGTGTCCTCCTTTGATGAAAAGAAAGGCTGGCAGGCCCAAGCAGAGTAGATTCAAGGCTTGGTTTGAGAAAGGTGGGAGAAGCAAGAATGAAAAGAAAGATGCCAAGCCAAAAAGGGCCCAAAAAGGTAACAAGAATAGATGCAAACTCTGTGAAGAACTTGGACACCGAGATGGCTCTACCAAGTGCAGATACACTGCTGAAAAGCCACAGTATGTTCATCCAAAATCTATCCCATTTCTTGTTGATGATTTTTCTCCCCCAACTAACTTGCTTGTTTTTAGGAGGAAGCGTGGAGAAAAAGGCCCACCTCTTGTTGTTGACGAATGCTGGCCAGTGAAAAGGGCAAGAATCAATGGCCAAAGAAAGAAGAGAAGTAACCAGATCATGTTTGGTGCTGCTCAGGTGCAATCTAAACTTGTTTTGGAGGATGATGTGCAAACTGTTGAGGCTTTAGGGCACACCATTTATGATTTGGAAGCTCTGGTGCAAAATGAGGGGCAAAATGAGCATGTTGTTGAGGCTCTAGTGCAAAATGAGCCTGTTGTTGAGGCTCTAGTGCAAAATGAGCCTGTTGTTGAGGCTATGGTACAAAATGAGCCTGTTGTTGAGTCTCTTGTGCAAACTGACCATGTTGATGAGGCTCTGGTGCAAAGTGACCATGTTGATGAGGCTCTAGTGCCAGATTGTGTTGTTGAGGAGGAGCAGGAGGTGAAGGAGACTCTTGGACGTGCTGTGGGGAGGCCAGATGGCAATGGTAAGAAAAGGAAGAGCATAAACCTATTGTGTGGTGTGAAACTTGTGAAGGAGAAGAAAACGAGGGGTAAGAAGAGCCAAAAGAAATAGACTTTGAATTTGGCACTTGTTGTTGTAAACATCTGTTATTGTAATAATTTGGCAGTTGTTGTTGTTGTAAACATTTGTTATTATAATAATTTGTCACTTGTTGATAATTTGGACAAAATTCAAAATATGATGGTAAATTTGAATTTCAACAAATGTATCTATGTGTACTTTTCTATGTTTGTATGATCTTCCAACGTTTTTCTCATATGTACAGTACAACTCATCCTCACCCTGATCCCTTTTGTGAAGTACAACTCACCCTCACCCAAAATGTGATAGAAATGGGCTCCAAAGCTAGGGTAAACCACCCCATTTCTAAGCAAGTTTTTTTTCGACCATTTCTAAAACCAAGTTTGGTATTTTTCCTCACAACTATGTCACATAACATGACATCATGCGAAGGTTTTGTATTTTTTTGATTTTTTGAATTAGTTATGCACATTTGAATGTCTGGTCAAACTTTTTGAAGGGTTTTCATAAATATTCTTAGCTAGGGTATGAGGCTCACAAAACTAGCATTGGATCTCTGATGAAATAGCATTTGTGAACCTAAAAATGATTTTTACAAAAAATCATCAGCATGAAATCATGTACCTGTAGTTCATATCTTACCCACTTCCAGTCGATTCGGCGGATTTGTCTTTTTCACCAGGGATGGAATAAAAGGTTTGAGATACTCAAGTTGGGAAATTGTACATGCTAGGTGGTCTAGTATTTTTTAAAAATAGGATGTTACCATTTTGAAACTTCAATTTGGTGGTTGCTTCACAAATCCCCCCTCTTTCGGCACTCAGAAAATAGAAAATGCATTTTCTGTGCGTAGAAAAGGAAAACTTTGTACTACAACTTTGTTAGTCATCCCATTATACACATGCATGCCCAATATGGGCACATTATCACAAACTATGCCTTGATTTTAGCCATATCATTGGTCATTTGACCCAAAAGTCAGAAAAACTCGGAGGAGATAGGTCATTTTGTGAAGGGTTTTTTGAAATATGATCAATAGACCAAGTTTGATATTTTTCCTCACAACTATGTCACATAACATGACACCATGCGAAGGTTTTGTATTTTTTTTGAATTAGTTATGCACATTTGAATGTCTGGTCAAACTTGTGAAACCTCGTTGACTGCATCCTAAACCCAGCTAACCCTTAGGCCGAATGAGGAACGTAGATCTAACCCTAGCGCGACACTGTGGCCATTCGATCGCGTCTTCTAGAAGAATTCCGCGGGTGGCTCTGGGCGATCCGTGGAAGGGCTTGTTCTGCAACCTAATTGGTTGGCGTCTCTTAGAAGGATTTCGCGGCTAGCTCTTGGCGATCCGTGGGATGGATGATTCTGGAATCTAATTGGCTTCGTCATTTTTCCATGAACATATAAGGTACAGCATGGCACACTCCATTGACCGTTGGACCGAGCTTGGCATGCGAGGGCGCTGGGCGGGCCGGGCTGCACCATGCATGCAGCTGCCTCTAGCGTCGCAGTCTAGCTATTTGCGTGCAACAGCGCTGCAGCGTATTTAGTCCCTTCGTCGCATTAAATAAGTGTACGTCTACCAACTTTTTTCAGTCAAACTTACTCCCCTAGGTTCATGTGCCATAGAAAAAATATTTATAAACTTTGACTATGTATATAAGTCTAGTCATAGTGGGAGTAACTTGGATAGTAACATAGTCCTATATGTATTGTCAACTAAGCATTTAGATGACATGGCATGCAATTAAATTATGAGAGAGGTTTGTGGTAACTAGCAATGTTACCATAACATCACAAATTTCAAGACAAAATGAGTCTACATTGTAATAAATGAGACTTTCCATGATACCACATCTATGTTATTTTGCACTATGGAGTAGTAACTTAGACTAGTAGCATATGCATGTTACTACTCTAAGTTACTCCCACATATGCATGTCACTATGACCGGCCTAAGAAAAAATATCAAAATCTAAAATATGTAATAAATATAAGGTACAGCGTGGCACACTCCATGGACCGAGCGTGGCATGCGAGGGCGCTGGGCGGGGGGGGGGGGGCTGCACCATGCATGCATACAATGCAGCTGCCTCTCGCGTCGCAGTCTAGCTATTTTGCGTGCAACAGCGCTGCAGCGTATTTACTCCCTCCGTCGCATTAAATAAGGGTACGTCTAACAACTTTCTTCAGTCAAACTTACTCCCCTCCGGTTCATGCACCATAGAAAAAGTTAATATTTATAAATATAAAATATCAACATTGACTACGTATATAATAAAAAATATCAAATCTAAAATATTATAAACTTAGTTTCATACTCCCTCTATTCCCTCCAATTGACATCCCTCTGATTACTCCCACCGATTTTTCTTGCGTGTGTAAAAACGAACGAGTTTGTTGCATGCGGTGTGTAAAAACGAACGAGTACCTTGGTCCAAGATTCCTTCATTTATTACCGAGTAAATCAAGGCCAAATTCTATTTTCTCTTTTATTTTTCACTGCCAATGAACAACTACCTTGGACGTTTTTTCTCTCTTTCGCATTAATGCATGCATGCATGCAGGGGCGGGGGCGACGGTGCAGGGGTCACGTCGCATCCTAGCAATTTTTTTTGCATTGACCGCATTGATCACTAACGCGGCTACGCCCGCTGCCTACACGCAACGCAGTGCACGCGGCTGCGCCAATGCTGGATTCCCACGCCACCCTTCACGCTGAGCCCTCAATAAATAGGCAAAATGCCTTTGCCTCCTCATCTCATCTTGTAAGGGTTCGTAGCATGGAAAACAAAAAATTCTACCGCATACAAACAAACAAGCCAAGATCTATCTACTAGATTGTAGCAACGAGTCGATAGAATAACTCACCCTTGAAGATTCCAAAGTGTTTAACGAGAGCGGATTCTCGTGGGTGATGTAGTCGTACTCTTGCCGATCTCAAGATCGTGTAGACGATCCTTCCGGCGCTGCGTTCCGGCAGCGCTTCCGCAGTCGGTCACACGTTTGGTACTCGACGAAGACCTTCCTCTCCCTTGTTCCAGTAGGCAGTGGAGGTTGTAGCACTCTCCTCGCGATTCCGGCAGCACGACGGCGTGGTATCGGAAGTAGAGGGGAGATCTCGCAGGGCTTCGCCTTAAGCCGGAGCGAGTATGGTGGACTATGAGAGAGGCCTTGGTGATCTAGGGTTTAGAGGCACCAAGGAGAGAGGGCTAGGCCGGCGTCTAGGGCAAGGGGATAGCCCCAAGTCGGTGGCTAGGGCAAACCCTAGGGCGGCGGCGGCTGTAGGAGGGCCGGCGGCTAGGGCTAGGGTTTAGAGGAGAGAGGTGTAGGCTAGAGGGGGCACCCCTGCTACTTCTTTTATAGGTGGGAGGGCGCCGGCCAGGGGAGGAGAGTCCTCTCCCAAGTCGGCCTCCTTGGCCGGCGGGTGGAGGGAGAGGAACTCCTCCCCAAGTAGGTTTCCTACTCTCCCTCCACCAAGCAAACTTGTCATTTGACTTTTCAAATTGGCGTTTGACTTTTCAAACTAGGATTTGATTTATCCCTTTATTTTGCTCAGCGATGACACCTAGTACATGAGCAACCATTCCAACTTGTTATGACACATTCATGTACCCTTCCCCTCCGGAGTGCCGGACCTTCCGGAACCTTCTAGAACATTCCCGATGAAAACACCGAAATCATTCTCCAACTCTGAAACAGGACTTTCCTTATATGAATCTTATTCTTCGGACCATTCCGGATCTCCTCGTGATATCCCGGATCCCATCCGAGACTCCGAACAACATTCGGTCTCTTACTCATCATTCCATAACTACTCAACAACATCGAATCCTTAAGTGTGTCTCCCTACGGTTCGTGAATTATGCGGACATGATCGAGACACTTCTCCGAACAATAACCAAAAGAGGAATCTGGAAATTCATATGGCTCCCACATATTTCTACGATTACTTTGCGATCGAATGAACCACTTACACATGATACCAATTTCCCTTTGTCTCACGATAGTTTACTTGTCCGAGGTTTTGATCGTCGGTATCTCTGCATACCTAGTTCAACCTCGTTACTGATAAGTACTCTTTTCTTGTTCCCGTGATATGTGATCCCTTGTGAGCCAGTCACATGCTTGCAAGCTAATTGGATGACATTCCACCGAGAGGGCCCAGAGTATATCTATCCGTCATATGGATGGACAAATCCCATTCTTGATCCATGTGTCTCAACCCATATTTTCCGAACACTCAAAGCCACCTTTATAGCCACCCAGTTACGGTGTGGTGTTTGATGTCATCAAAGAATCCTTCCGGTGATGGGGATAAACATGATCTCATGGTCGAAGGAATTAGGTTACTATGTATCAGAAAGCATATAGCAATTGAACTATTAAAATGACTTGATCTTTATGCTACGCTTATCTATAGGAGTATGTCCATCATACCATTCTCCTAATGATATGATCTTGTTGTTAATAACATCTCAATGTTCATGATAGGGAAACCACAATCATTTATTAACCAACAAGCTAGTATAATGAAGAGGCTTTACTAGGGACTCTAATTTAAGTTTACAAATCACACAAGTATTAATGTTTCCTTGTTAATACTATTATAGCATGAATGTAAACATTTATCATTAACACAAAGATATAATAATAACCACGTTTATTATTGCCTCTAGGGCATATATCCAACAATCTCCCCCTTGCACTAGAGTCAACTAATCTAGATTACATGGTAATATACCGAACACCCATGGCAGTTTGGTGTTGGTCATGTTTTTCCCTCGGGAGAGGTTTAGTCAACGGATCCGCCACATTCAGATCTGTGTGTACTTTGCAAATATGTATGTCACCATCTTGGACATGTTCTCGAATAGCGTGAAAACGTAGCTTGATGTGCTTCAGCTTCTTGTGTGACCTTGGTTCTTGCGCATTAGCTATGGCGCCCATCTTATCACAGTAGATAGACATTGGGTCCAGCGCACTTGGAACCACACCGAGCTCTGTAATGAACTCCTTCATCCATATCGCTTCTTGTGAAGCCTCCGAAGCAGCCATGTATTCCGATTCAGTTGAAGATCTCACCACAACGCTTTGCTTTGCACTTCTCCAGCTAACTGATGCACCATTCAAAGTAAATACGTATCCAGATTGTGATTTAGAATCATCCGGATCGGTGTTCCAACTAGCATCGGTGTAACCATTAACAACGAGCTGTTCATCACCTCCATAAGAAAGAACCATATCCTTAGTTCTTCTTAAGTACTTAAGGATGTTTTTGACTGTTGTCCAATGATCCACTCCTGGATCACTTTGATATCTGCTAGTCAAACTAGCAGCATATGCAATGTCAGGTCTAGTACATAGCATGGCATACATTAGAGATCCTATGGCTGAGGCATAGGGAGTCTTACTCATCCTTTCTCTATCTTCTATCGTTGCTGGACTTTGAGTTTTACTCAACGTCGTATTGGGCAACATGGGCAAGAACCCTTTCTTGCTATCTTCCATTCCAAATCTCTTTAGAACTTTGTCCAAATATGTACTTTGAGACAATGATATTAGGCGTTTCGATCTATCTCTATAAATCTTTATGCCTAATATGTAAGCTGCTTTGCCAAGATCTTTCATTGAAAAACTATTATTCAAATATTCCTTGACACTATTAAGAAGGTCTACATCATTCCCAATCAACAATATGTCATCTACATATAGTATTAAGAATGCTGCAGAGCTCCCACTCACTTTCTTGTAAATACAAGCTTCTCCATAAGTTTGTATAAAACCAAAACTTTTGATTACCTTATCAAAACGTTGATTCCAACTTCGGGATGCTTGCTTCAATCCATATATGGACCGTTGAAGTTTGCATACCTTGTTAGCATCTTTAGGATCGACAAAACCTTTGGGTTGCATCATATACAACTCTTCATCAATGTCTCCATTGAGGAACGCTGTTTTGACATCCATCTGCCATATCTCATAATCATAATATGCAGCGATTGCTAACAAAATCCTCACAGACTTTAGCTTCGCTACTGGTGAGAAAGTTTCATCGTAGTCAACTCCTTGAATTTGTCGAAACCCTTTTGCGACAAGTCGAGCTTTATAGACAGTAACATTACCATCAGAATCTGTTTTCTTCTTGAAAATCCATTTGTTCTCGACAGCCTTCCGGCCATCCGGTAAGTCCACCAAAGTCCATACTTGGTTTTCGTACATGGATCCAATTTCGGATTTCATGGCTTCTTGCCATTTATTGGAATCTGGGCTCATCATCGCTTCCTCATATGTCGCAGGGTCATCGGTGTTGTCCACCAACATGACACTCATAACGGGATCATACCAATCAGGAGTGGTACGAGTTCTTGTTGACCTACGAGGTTCTGTAGCAACTTCAACCAAAGTTTCATGATCATCATCATTAGCTTCCTCTCTTGTTGGTGCAGGCACCACAGGAACTTCTTCCGGTGCTGCGCTACTCGCAAGTTCGAGAGAAGGTTCAACAACCTCGTCGAGTTCTACTTTCCTTCTAGTCACTTCTTTCGAGAGAAATTCTTTCTCTAGAAAGGATCCATTCTTGGCAACGAAGATTTTGCCTTCGGATCTCTGATAGAAAGTATACCCAATAGTTTCCTTCGGGTATCCTATGAAGACGCATTTTTTCGCTTTGGGTTCAAGCTTGTCCGGCTGTAACTTCTTTACATAGGCTTCGCAACCCCAAACTTTAAGGAACGACAATTTAGGTTTCTTCCCAAACCATAATTCATACGGTGTCGTTTCAAAGGATTTAGATGGTGCCCTATTTAAAGTGAATGCGGCTGTTTCTAATGCATAACACCAAAATGATAGCGGTAAATCTGTAAGTGACATCATAGAACGAACCATATCTAAGAGAGTTCGATTACGACGTTCAAACACACCATTACGTTGTGGTGTTCCCGGCGGTGTCAATTGTGAAAGTATTCCGTATTTCTTCAAATGCTCGACAAACTCGTAACTTAGATATTCACCTCGACGATCAGAACGCAGAAATTTAATCTTCTTGTTACGTTGATTCTCAACCTCACTTTGAAATTCCTTAAACTTCTCGAAAGTTTCGGACTTATGTTTCATGAAATAGATATACCCATATGTACTCAAGTCATCCGTGAAGGTAAGAACATAACGATAACCACCGCGCGATGCTACACTCATTGGACCACACACATCGGTATGTATGATTTCCAACAAGTCCGTAGCTTGCTCCATCATACCAGAAAATGGAGTCTTAGTCATTTTACCTATCAGACATGCTTCGCATCTTTCAAGTGATTCAAAATCAAGTGATTCAAGAAGTCCATCGGAATGGAGTTTCTTCATACACTTCACTCCAATGTGACCAAGACGACAGTGCCACATATAGGTCGAGTTATCGCTCAATTTCAAACGTTTAGCTTCAATGTTATTAATATGTGTATTTCCACTATCGAGATTCAATAAGAATAGACCATCTATCAAAGGTGCATTGCATAAAACATATTACTCATATAAATCGAACAACCATTATTCTCGGACTTAAACAAGTAACCGTCTCGCAATAAACAAGATCCCGATATAATGTTCATGCTTAACGCAGGCACCAAATAACAATTATTTAAGTATAAAACTAATCCCGATGGTAGATGAAGAGGTAGCGTGCCGACCGCGATCACATCAACCTTTGATCCATTTCCTACATGCATCGTCACCTCGTTCTTCGCTAGCTTCCATTTATTCTGCAGCACCTGTTTCGAGTTACAAATATGAGCAACCGAACCAGTATCAAAGACCCAGGCACTACTACGAGTACTAGTGAGATACACATCAATAACATGTATATCGGATATACCTTTCTTCTTGATGTTGCCGTTCTTCAAATCCGCCAAGTACTTTGGGAAATTCCGCTCCCAGTGACCTTCTCCCTTGCAGTAAAAACACTTAGTATCAGGCTTAGGTCCAGCCTTGGTCTTCTTCGTCGGTGCGGCAACTTTCTTACCACCCTTCTTGAAGTGTCCCTTTTGCTTAGACTTGCCTTTCTTGAATTTGGTGGTCTTATTGACCATCAACACTTGGTGCTCTTTCTTGATCTCCACTTCTGCAGATTTTAACATGGAGAAGAGTTCTGGCAACTGCTTGTTCATGCTTTGCATATTGTAGTTCATCACAAAGTTCTTGTAACTTGGTGGTAGTGATTGGAGGACACGGTAAATCCCCAAAGCATTAGGAATCACTATACCCAAGCTTTGGAGTTTGTTTGCGTGCCCAGACATCTTAAGCACATGCTCACTGACGGAGCTGCCCTCTTCCATCTTGCAGTTAAAGAACTTTTCAGAAGCCTCATAACTCTTAACTACCGCGTGAGTCTCAAATATCAATTTGAGTTCACGGACAATATCATGTGGGTCATGGTTCTCAAACCTTTTCTGAAGCTCCGATTCCAAACCATACAAGATAGCACACTGAACTGTGGAGTACTGATTCTTCCGAGCGAGGTAAACGTTCTTTACTTCATCGGTAGCATCAGCTGCAGGCAGGTCACCCAGCGGTGCATCCAGCACATAGGTCAAATTACCAGCATTGAGGACAATCCTCAAATTGCGGAACCAATCCGCGAAGTTGCCTCCATTGTTTTTCAACTTTTCTTTCTCTAGGAACGCATTAAAATTGATGGTAGGGGCCGCCATTGATCTACAACATATTTGCAATAGTTTAGACTAAGTTTATGACAAATTGAGTTCTAATTAATAGTTAAATTAATCTAGGTGAACTCCCACTCAAAACAATATCCCTCACATTGTTTTAGTGATCACACGAACCAAATCCACCACATCAAAACCGATCATCACGAGAGTTGATGTAGCTTCAATGGCGAACAATCGACATGTTCATCATATCTACTATATGATTCATGCTTTACCTTCCGGTGATCCGTGTTCCGAGACCATATATGTACATGCTAGGCTCGTCAAGATCAAACCTTAGCATCCGCATGAGCAAATCTGGCTTGCTCACGTTGTATACACTTGCAGAATCTAACACACCCGAGCATCACGTGGTGCTTCGAAACAACAAGCTTTAGCAACGGTGCTTACTAAGGATGAACACTTTAAAACTTGAAATTTGTGTGCTTGAGGGATCATATTATAATGCTACCATCGTTAACTAAGCAATACAAGATGCATAAAGGATTAACATCACATGCAATTCATAATATGTGATATGATATGGCCTTTCTTCTTTGTGCTTCCGATCTCCAACTTCAAGCACGAACATGATCTCCATCATCACCGGCATTGCATCAAGGTCAATGACGCCGCTCCATGGTTGTCGTCCACCAGCTTCAACTATTACAACTACTTTGAATAGACACGCAGGTCTTAACAGAAATTAAAGACAACCATATGGCTCCTGCCGGTTGCCAACTTACAATAAGGAACATTGCATACATCAAATATAATCACAATCATGGCCATATCACATCACAACACACCCCTGCAAAACAAAGTTAGACGCCTCTAATTTCTTTGCATGTTTTACGTGGTTTGGGGATTTCAATAAGTGTCGATCTAACTTACGAACAAGAACCACAACGTTGATGTTTGAACTATCAAGTGCCCATTGTAAATTGGATCTATACTATAATGGGAGAGACAGACACCCGCAAAGCCACTTATGCAATACAAGTTGCTAGTTGAGCGTGGAGCAAGTCTCATGAACGATGTCATGTAAGGTTAGCCCGGGCCGCTTCATCCCATCATACCGCAAGATCCAAAGTACACAAGAAGAAATTGATAATAAAAGCACCACCGTCCACAATGACCATTGTGTTCTACTCGTGCAACAGATCTACATATAGACACGGCTCTGATACCACTGTAAGGGTTCGTAGCATGGAAAACAAAAAAATTCTACCGCATACAAACAAACAAGCCAAGATCTATCTACTAGATTGTAGCAACGAGTCGATAGAATCACTCACCCTCGAAGATTCCAAAGTGTTTAACGAGAGCGGATTCTCGTGGGTGATGTAGTCGTACTCTTGCCGATCTCAAGATCGTGTAGACGATCCTTCCGGCGCTACGTTCCAGCAGCGCTTCCGCAGTCGGTCACACGTTCGGTACTCGACGAAGACCTTCCTCTCCCTTGTTCCAGCAGGCAGCGAAGGTTGTAGCACTCTCCTCGCGATTCCGGCAGCACGACGGCGTGGTACCGGAAGTAGAGGGGACATCTCGCAGGGGTTCGCCTTAAGCTGGAGCGAGTATGGTGGACTATGAGAGAGGCCTTGGTGATCTAGGGTTTAGAGGCACCAAGGAGAGAGGGCTAGTCCGGCGGCTAGGGCAAGGGGAGAGCCCCAAGTTGGTGGCTAGGGCAAACCCTAGGGCGGCGGCGACTGCAGGAGGGCCGGCGGCTAGGGCTAGGGTTTAGAGGAGAGAGGTGTAGGCTAGAGGGGGCACCCATGCCCCTTCTTTTATAGGTCGGAGGGCGCCGGCCAGGGGAGGAGAGTCCTCCCCCAAGTCGTCCTCCTTGGCCGGCGGGTGGAGGGAGAGGAACTCCTCCCCAAGTAGGTTTCCTACTCTCCCTCCACCAAGCAAACTTGCCGTTTGACTTTTCAAATTGGCGTTTGACTTTTCAAATTGGCGGTTTGGTGGCCTACGGCTAGGGTTAGGGTTTAGAGGGGCAAGGTGTAGGTCTTGGAGGGGCAGCCCTGCCCCTCTTTATATAGGTGGGAGGGCGCGGCCAAGGGGAGGGGAGTCCCTCCCCAACTCGGCCTCCTTGGCCGGCGGTGGAGGGAGAGGGACTTCCTCCCCAAGTAGGTTTCCTACTCTCCCTCCACCAAGCAAAATAGCCGTTTGACTTTACAAATTGGCGTTTGAGTTTTCAAACTAGGATTTGATTTATCCCTTTATTTTGCTCAGCGATGACACCTAGTACATGATGCAACCATTCCAACTTGTTATGACACATTCATGTACCCTTCCCCTCCGGAGTGCCGGACATTTCGGAACCTTCTAGAACATTCCCGATGAAAATACCGGAACCATTCTCCAACCCCGAAACAGGACTTTCCTTATATGAATCTTATTCTCCGGACCATTCCGGATCTCCTTGTGATATCCCGGATCCCATCCGAGACTCCGAACAACATTCGGTCTCTTACTCATCATTCCATAACTACTCAACAACATCGAATCCTTAAGTGTGTCTCCCTACGGTTCGTGAATTATGCGGACATGATCGAGACACTTCTCCGAACAATAACCAATAGAGGAATCTGGAAATTCATATGGCTCCCACATATTTCTACGATTACTTTGCGATCGAATGAACCACTTACATACGATACCAATTTCCCTTTGTCTCACGATAGTTTACTTATCCGAGGTTTTGATCGTCGGTATCTCTGCATACCTAGTTCAACCTCGTTACTGATAAGTACTCTTTTCTTGTTCCCGTGATATGTGATCCCTTGTGAGCCAGTCACATGCTTGCAAGCCAATTGGATGACATTCCACCGAGAGGGCCCAGAGTATATCTATTCTTCATATGGATGGACAAATCCCACTCTTGATCCATGTGTCTCAACCCATACTTTCCGAACACTCAATGCCACCTTTATAGCCACCCAGTTACGGTGTGGTGTTTGATGTCATCAAAGCATCCTTCCGGTGATGGTGATAAACATGATCTCATGGTCGAAGGAATTAGGTTACTATGTATCAGAAATCATATAGCAATTGAACTATTAAAATGACTTGATCTTTATGATACACTTATCTATAGGAGTATGTCCATCATACCATTCTCCTAATGATATGATCTTCTTGTTAATAACATCTCAATGTTCATGATAGGGAAACCACAATCATTTATTAACCAACAAGCTAGTATTATGAAGGGGCTTTACTAGGGACTCTAATTTAAGTTTACAAATCACACAAGTATTAACGTTTCCTTGTTAATACTATTATAGCATGAATGTAAACATTTATCATAAACACAAAGATATAATAATAACCACATTTATTATTGCCTCTAGGGCATATCTCCAACACATCTTGCCCCTCATCTTCAACCTCGAGCCCGTCCCTTTGCCTCCTCCCAGACCCAAAACACTCTGGCGACCATGGCGACCTCCCCCCTCCGCTTCCCTTCCGATTCCGAAGTTAGCGACGAGGACAACCACCCGGACCACAAGCAGGTCTAGGAGCAGGAGGCGCCCACGCGTCCCAGGCGTGGCAAAAAGGGGGGTGACGCAAAGCCACGCCCTGCCCCTAGGCCCAAGGCCACTTCGTCCACAACCCCCTCCCCGGCGGCAACCTCCCCGACGACGGCCCCTCCGAAGAGTACTAGAAGGCGGCGGAGAAGGAGGAGGAGGCGGAGCTGGCTGCTTAGGCCAAGTGGGAGGAGAAGCAGGTCGCGCGCGCCTTGAAGAAAAGGCGCAAACGGGAGGACGAGGAACGACGGGAGGCCAATCGCTGGGCCTTCCAGGAGGAGTAGCGGTGGCGGGAGTAGCGGGAGAGGCTGGTGGCTTGGAATGCTGCGGCAGTGGCTCGGAGGGCGGCGGCACCGGCACCGCCTCCACCGCCGATGGAGTAGGGTAGCTAGGGTTAGGGTTTAGCCCAGGGTTTAGGCGCCTAGTTGCCCTTCCCTTCTATATTGTACCCCTTTTCTTTTTATTGTAATGTTATCGGACTATCTAATATAAATATTATCTAATATATTATCTATCCCGTGTTTTATTGTAATATGTGTTTTATTGTATTGTCATTTGTCAAAACACCCAAAACAACAAGTGCATAAAACAAAAGACACAAAAACAAGTTCTCATATAATACTCGTGCAATATTTATAAAATGAGTGAAATTAGAAAAGCTCAAAAGGAAGAATAAGTTAACGTTATGATGGTTGATTATTTTCAAACAACACATGGTTCATTTTCAAACAAGACATTTACATATTTACATAAGTTAAAGGGGCGCCCAAGTTATGTTAGTTAAATGGATGCCCTTGGACTTCATTTATATATTTACTTTCGCAAAAAATAAAAGATTGCGACATGAGCACGAGTATCTGCAGATCCGCACGTCCCTATTTAGATTGTAACGTGAGTACCATTTTTTTCCCAATCTACATGTAGTTATTATTGGGCCTGGATACGACCATTTTGGCCTGGCTAAGTTCTATTTGGGCCTACCCTTTTTCAATCACTCCTCGTCAATTGTTTTTTTCAACTTTTCAACCCCTCCCCCTCCCCTGCACACGGGCGCCCCCTGCACACTGATAAAACTGAAGGAACACTGACGAAACTGAAGGAACACTGATTTCGAAAACAGAGCAGCTCAAAATTAGCCCGAATTTGTGTTGCATTTTATTCAAGCCAAAGACATAGACCATTACATCCATTACAAAGCATCACTGCACTGTCTAATGACTAATGATCAGGAGATAAACTAATCCGAGAGAAATTACACAAAAATAAAAAAAACGGCTATCAGATTGTCCTGCTTCTTCAATTCGATGATTTGCCTTAGCTGCTTGTTCATCTTCTTCAGCTCGGCCTTCACTTCCGCATCCACCGTAGTACCAGCGGAAATGGGGTTGCCACATCCCATTTGCTCCACCACGAACGGTTTTTCGAGCTCCCGGGATGCTACCTCCACCCCAATTCGCTCGATGTACTCATCAAGCCACTCAAAATGCCCACATTTTGGCAGTTCCTGAAATCGCAGAGATGAACCCTAAATCCAAAATTCGATGAAATGCATGAAATTTCGAGAAAAAAGCGAGAAATTGGCGCTCGGAACACTCAGATCTCACCTTTCCCGGCTCGGGATTGCTCTCACACTTCACAAATTCGCGGCCAATGTTGTCGTTCTTGTCGGTGGATGTGACAAGCCGCTTTAGGGGCGCGGTACGGGGGCAATCGGGGCACCTCCTTATCGGCACCGCACCATACCGAGGCCATGAGCGGTGGGAGGCTGAAGCAGAGCTCGACATCCCTCGTCGGCGTTGCCGCACTTGCTCGCCGGAGAAGAAAACGGAAGGGGATGAGATGCTGGAACGGTGGCGGGAGTGCTCGGGTGCGAGGACGGATCGGGGCCAACGGCTCTCTTCAACCACAACGTGGGTCCCACGATATGAGGTGGACATCAGGTGAGTTCCGCCGTGACGTGGAGAGGCTGTGGGTCCTACTGTTCTCAGCTGATTCGAATTCGTTGACGGTCTCGTGGGGTTAAGTGGAAGTGTCGCACGGGAGCTATTTGCCGCTTCAGAAGTGTCGCATGCGAGCTATTCTTTGCAACGATATCGCGTTCCTTCCAATTCCACGTAAAGACATCGCATGGGAGCTATAATCCCGTCAATTTGGCGGTGCTGACTTGAGGAGCATAAAGAATCGACGTATCCATGCAAAACAGCGAGCAAGGTTTTTGTGTTTTCGCGAAAAATCAGAGGATGACATATGTGTAACAAACTAACTGCCTGGAAACAGAACAAGGCTCATATGTGCCAAACAGAAAACTAGCTACTTCCTAACAGAAATATCTGCAAATATATAAAATAATATGTTCGTGAATTATGTTCTTCTTAGAAAAAAACTGGCTCGATATTTTTTTTCTTTTTTTGTGTGTGGGTGGGGGGTGGGGGAGGGGGGACTGGCTCGATGTTTAATTCAATCATACATTGTTATTTCTGTATAATAAAGTGACAGTCCGGTATGAGACCATTGTGTTCAGACTACCCGCTAAGTCTTCCTTACCTACCAAATCTGGCAGGCCATCTTTTGGGCATGAGTAGTTGTGCATATTATATATATAGTTACTTAACTACTGAAAATAATCACTCCAGATATATATCCTACTAGGGGCCACGTTTTGCATATCATTTTCCGTATCTTTTTCATGATGATGAAGCTGTCACGATTTTCTCTGATTTCCTGAGTGAAATATCACAAACTAGGAGAAGAAAAACGTATAAACAATACCAAATGTTAATTAAATCTCAACCCAACGAGCTGCCTAGTACACAATCCATCATTTGTATCGTTGTTGATGATTATTAATAGATCGGTGAAATTTCGCAAAAAAAATCCATCACAGTGTGAAACAAAGACTAATAATTATGTAAAGCATAGTCAAGGAAATTAAGCAAGTACTAGTGGCTAAGCTCATAATGTGACCTAATTAGACCTGAATTATGTACACTAAATCAGATATGCATATATGCTCAAGTATACAACATACATATATAGTTATTATATATATACTTAGATACAATATGCAATACATAGAGGCCGATATCTCATCCGCCTTTTCAAAAAAAAATACATACATACGAGTACTTATTAATAGCTCGCATAAATAAGCTAGCAGCCAAGCAGCGACATTGGTACTCTGCAGAAGTTCAGAATACATATATTCAGACACCAACACACATCGTCATACTTTCAAGCACATCGTCATCGTCTTCATCTGGCGGCGCCATGGTCGACGACGTGAGGAGCAAGATTACGCCGTACGTGGTGGCGGTGGCTGTCCAGGTCATCTACGCGGGCCTCTTCGTCGTCTCCAAAGCCGCCTTCGACAACGGCATCAACACCTCCGTCTTCGTCTTCTACCGTCTCGCTGCTGCCACCGCCCTCCTCCCCATCGCCTCCATCAACTCCGCCTACGGGCGGCGGCCTCGTACCACGGCGGCGCCGGCCTTGTCATGCCGGCTGCTCTTCAAGCTCTTTCTCTATGCCATACTCGGGTACACACTACACTCACACACACCACATATGTTCGTCAGATTTTCTTTCCCTTTCCAATTTTCTTTTACAGTTTGCCGCCTTTTCTTTAAACCCGCAATGGACGTGCGCGTGTTTGTATTAAGCTAACAAAAATGCCATAGAATAGCTACAATTTCACACTTGCCTTTCGGCTTACAACACACTCCTACAACTATGACAGTCACGATTTGCCCAACCTTCAGCCAAGAATGGCGAGGAGGCGGGGCACCGAGCCTCTAGACCGCGTCACAGTAGTTTGCCGCCCTTAAATTTCGCATAAATATGATTGTGGTTTGGTTTGTGCACGGGCCACTAGAAATCGCCGGATCTAGATTTTATATCGGTTTCTATTAATTTTAATGGTTTCTTGTGTTTCAATGGAAATGTAACTTTAGTACAGTAGTATATCAAAAAGGCAAGTTGCACTTTTCTGAATCAGACTGAGTTAAAAGAGATTATTCTCAAATCGATTGATACACAGTAGGACCATTATTTTAACATGTTGTAATATTTAATTTTGATTCTAGCTGGCATTTCGCGTCTTAATACTGAAATATTTTGACCCCAAAAAAAGTTGAATATTTCTGTACCTGCTGAAACGGCTGAAGATTTTGAACATAAGAACCACCCTCCATGTGCACACAGGAACACCTTCAGTCTGAACGTGTACAGCATGAGCCTCAAGAACACCTCGGCGACGGTGGCATCAGCGGTCTCCAACTGCATGCCGGTGATCACCTTCCTCCTCGCGCTGTCGATGGGGATGGAGACGATGAAGCTCAGGGCCCGGTCAGGGATGGGCAAGCTTGCAGGAATCGTGCTCTGCCTCGCCGGAGTCCTCGTCATCGCTTTCTACGCTGGGCCCTCCGTTCGCCCCCTCGCCGACCACCCCTTCTTCCCCACCACCCACAGTGGCAACAAGCCGCACATCGGTAGTGGTGTGTGGATCAGAGGAACTTTTCTTCCGGTCCTGGCTTCTGCAACCTTGTGTCTCTGGATTGTCCTGCAGGTCAGTTAGGCCATGTTTGGCATTTTGGCAAATTATGATAATTCTGGTTGATTTAAAAGTCATAAGTTTTCATGCATGACTATCTCCCCATAAGATCGTAAAATTGAGTGAATTCCAATCTTGACCTAGCGGCCTTTTATTTCATTATTAACTGAAAGTAGTACAAATTATTATAATCATGGGTCACTCAAAGTCTCTACAGTAGTACCTGAATAACCATCTAAGTAACTTTGAACACGGTTTATCCCATGTAAGCACCTTGGACCACATGTTAGGTTGACGTGGCGCGATATAATGTGTAAATCTAAGTAACTTTGAACACAGTTTATCCCACTTGGAGTGTGTCATCGACGATCATGTCTAGCATTTTCTTCCTTTTTATGTTCAAATCCTCGTCGTCCTCCGGATATCCTCAAACCTCTTCATCATGTTACACCTTGCCCATGACACACATTAGAGAAAGACGGTCCAAATTTTCTTAACTGAGGTAATCCGGAAGATTGATGGGGTCATCGGTGTAAAATTGCATAACTAGAAGGTAAAAGTTGAATTCACTCTATTAAATATGTTCATGAAATTCAACGACAGGAAAGTAAGCCCTAAAACTATAGCTAGCATATGCAGGATGCTCCATAATAATTAAGGATGAATAAGTACATGCACATGAACATGTACTAGGGTTTCTATTGCTTACATGATATGTATTCTTATGCCCGATGCATGTTTTTCATGGACGGATATAGGTTCCATTGCTTAAAGAATACCCAAACAAGCTGGTTGCAACCGCAATGCAGTGTTTGTTTGGGGCAATTCAGTCGTTCGTCGTGGCGGTTGTGGTTGAGAGGGACTTCTCCAAATGGAAGCTTGGGTTGGACATTGGTCTCCTCGCCGTCCTCTACTCGGTCAGTCAGTTGTCTCCCGCCTTGTTTTCTACTTTCTTTGGTGCATAACTAGTTCTCTAATCTTAATTCAAGCGTGAATTAAGGTAGATGCACGCAACCCACTCACATGACATTTGAATGTTTTTAGGCTTTCTTTGCGACGGGTGCGTTGATGTACCTAATGGCGTGGTGCG
Source organism: Avena atlantica (assembly GCA_910589765.1). NCBI lineage: Eukaryota > Viridiplantae > Streptophyta > Magnoliopsida > Poales > Poaceae > Avena > Avena atlantica. The sequence goes on from OU342733.1 coordinate 6,207,634, forward strand.
CGGAAATGGAAGGCCCAGTCTTCCTCGTGATGTGGACCCCACTAAGTTTGGTTATCACATTATTTTGTTCATTCTTCTTCCTAGGAGAAGTCATATACCTTGGAAGGTACAAACATTTAAACACACATGATAACATTTCATGTTGAGTTGTACTCTATGAAAAGATAGCGATCATTTTCAAGTTGAATGACATAACATATATAAACCAAACAAAAGGTGCACTGTTGCAACAATTTTGAATTGAATGTTTTACATCATATTGTAATTAGAATTGAGAAATAACATACCTTGGTGGCGTTTATTCTTTGCAGTATTTTGGGTGGAATTTTACTGGTAGGTGGCCTGTACAGTGTGTTGTGGAGTAAAAGCAAGGAGAAGGAAAATAAGACTACGCCAACAACATCGACGGTACATGCGAAGCATGAAGAATTAACATCGCAAGTTGTATAAAGCTAGCTACATCGACCTCTGGAACTAATTAATAAACTATGAACCTCCATATATGTAATGTTAACAGGACAGCCATTCAACATATTTGTCAAATATACATAAGAGCAGTAGATTTCTTTTCAACATGAAGAAGCATGAAGAAGAATTAATATCACAAGTTGTATAAAGCTAGCTACATCAACCCCTGCAACTAATTAGTAAACTACGAATCTCCATATATGTAATGTTAACAGAACACCCAGTTAACATGTTTGTCAAATATACATGAGAGCAGTAGATTTCTTCTCAATACTAGATGAGCTTTTGATCCCAAGATCACATCAGTTGATACAACCGCATAAGTTCACACGCAGCCTCTACACAAGTTTCACACAACAATGGAACATGATACGGAATATGATATAGAACTAGTCACTTCTTTTACAAAAGCCAGAAACTTTAAATACTCCTATGCCACACGTGTCACCATACACATTGCCTCAAACATTTACACGGTCTTCAATGTTAACAGTATCCATGAAAATGTGTAGTCAGATAGAAAATGTGTACATTATGAAAATATAATTGAGTTTTATCGATGTCTTGAGCTGGTCCTTTGTCTACCTGAGAGTTTAAGCACATATCAGTTGAAAACACTGAGGACCTGATCTTGAATTGAACAGAACACTTGTACATATCAGTTTTTCTTTTGCAAAATTTAATCATATGGAAGCCACTCAAACACCCGCAAAAAGAAAAAGGAAAAACTTCACCTAGCTACAATGGCTAGAGTGATCTATAACATGGGAAAAAGGTACCATGCCCTGCAGCGCAGCTCCCTGTTTCATCATATCCTTGTCTATGTACATTACTATGGGACACACCCATGCTACAGCCTCGAGAGATTCAGCACCAACCAAAATTTGGCTATCACCCTATCGATATGCATTCGCAGTATCGTCAGGCGATAAAATTGCAGCGACGATCGCATATGGCAGTGCCCACCCCAGTAGGCATGACCTCAATTTTGCTGTGGATTTATGGGTCATCCTCGGGTATGTTAATAGGCTGACCGGGTCGAGGCTGCTGACGATACTCGTTCAGAGCTCCTCACGTTGTACCGCTCATACACTTTATCGCGGTTCTCGTTCCACCAGTTTTCAGCCTGATGCTCCCCAAAGCGCCTTCGACTGCAAACAAGAAATTTTTTAAGGAGGGAAGATGTCAACGTAAATTAGATTTTACAATGAAATGTGGGCATGCCAGTCAGTGTATAGGAAGCTAAAGGTAGAATGTACAGCACAACTCAGCGAATTAGCCTGCTGAACAAGATAGCATGAAGTTTTATTCTGATAGTGTTTAAAGTCGAAAAATGTTGTGCTCTAGAATGTTATTATAAAAAAAAACTAGATAACATGTCAGACCTCTTTGGCCGCATATGAATTTGTGGCCAAATACTAGCACTGCAATCATCAATGTTCAATGAGTTGTTTGTATGTGAAAAAAGAAAAGCTAACTTGGAAGTAGGAAGCAAATAAGAGGAAAAAACTTGAATCACCTGAAGCGAACCCTCTTCAGATCTCGAGTCCCGTCGCGGAGGGTCGTGAGCGTTATGTAAACACCTGGTTCGTACTGCTCAATCCACTCCGCCTGTACTTGGCTGCTGGATATTGATACCGTGCCTCGAGGCTTGTAGCCCTCTTCCCCATTCTGAAGGGACCTAGCATCTATGCTGACATTATCATCAGCTCTGCTACTTGCAGACAGCATCTCATCACTATTGCTGTGTGCTCTTCGATGAGGACGATCCGCTTCATGGGGACTGGTAATTCGAAGGCTGTGAATGCTCCCTTCACTGTTTTCATTAATATTACTTAGTAATTTGTGTTGGCTCGATATTCCATTTGAATGTGGCGACCATCCAGAGTTTGGACTATGTGCATTTGAAGCATTGAGCAACTCATTCCTTGACGGGTGAATTTTCCCATTCATGCCAGAGTAGATAGAAACATGTGGCTCGACACTGTTTGGAGCATGTACTTGCTTTGCTTCATTGCAATCATAAGCTCCATGTTCTGGTGGTAATCTCTCAGCCATGTCCTTGAGCTACATAAGTCGAGAAAAAAAACACAAACATATTTAACAATTATTTCTGGTGAAAAAGAGGTATCCTGTTCATTTCGGAAGAAGCCTATATGATAAAACTCAAGAGAGCTCAAGCATTGAAATGTACCTGTGCTGTTAGTGATTTTATAACTTCTTTTGCGGCTTTAGATTTTGCAGATTCCTCCGCAACCAGTGTCATGGCCTCTTGTACTTTCTTGGCTGATTTATGCAGTTCAAGTTCATGATGCTCACAACGCTGTCTCAGGCTATCAACCTACAAATACATAAGTGCTGTAAATTTCTTGCAACATAATTAACACCCAAGCAAATTTCTGCTAAATAGAATGAAGTACATACCTGTGCATGCAGCCTCTCAACTTCCTGATTTAAGAGCTCATTTGTTTTCACCAGATTATCAGTAGCACTTTTTGAGAAAGAAAGACCATGAGTTGTTGGGACTGGTGTGGTAGACCGTGGTGGACTAGACTTGCGAGAAAAAGGGGAAACAGCCCTCGAAGTGGCTACTGACCGCGCTGACGTGCGCACCGCTCTCGGAACGGGTCTGTTGAGATCTACTCCGCCAGAGAAGGCAATATCTCTCAGCTGCAGTAGCGAACTAACTTGAGGATTCCGGAGAAATGACAGTGCATCAGTTTTCTTCCCCTGCTTTGCTGCTTTGCTATCCAAACTCCTAATCATATCCATATTGCTAGAAAGGATGGACTTTCCTACTCTAGCTTCACCATTGCTCTCACCTAAAAAGTTGGGAGCAAGATCTTTCTTTTTGCTAGCTGAACGAGAGTCAGATGCATTCTTCAGTTTCTGGAAACAAGAATCACAAACACGCTGAAGTTTCTCAGGATTAGGAGCCAATGCTGCTCTAAAAGCCTTCCTTGAGGTGCATGCATTACAATGGACAAGTCCACAGTTATAGCAGTTATGCCTCTTTCGGGTAAACCCAAATGGCTGTCGACATGAGGAGCATTGTGATTGATCAGCTCCAGAAACCCATCTGTGCAGGCATATAGCAGCAGTGAAGTTTGCACCACAGGTTATGTGCCTAACAGCTCTATCTTTCAATGCCTCAACCGGTGTAGGTACCTTCCTGTCCTCTATATCTCCATGGCCCAATCTCCCATTAGCTCCTTTGCCCCATGTAAAAACTTCGCTTCTACTTGTCAAAACTGCAACATGGTAGGAACCACAAGCAACTTGTAGAACATGTTCACTTGCAATCTTATCTTCAACTAAACATGGCCTTCCATCTGAATTTGGATTTCCGAGCTGACCGTAAACAGAATTACCCATGCTCCACACTTTTCCAGAAGTTGTCAAGCCTACAGTAAGACTGTGACCACATGCTACCCTGTAAAAATCATAATCAATAAGCGAAGCTACACAAGTAGGCTTAAGTCGTGCATCCTTATCACCATGACCAAGTCTACTCTTGTCGCCATCTCCCCATGTGAACAGCTTTCCAGCAGACACAGTTGAGCTGGACTGAGTGACCATAACCTCTACAATAGCTGCAGTATGCCATACACCACATGCAACTGCAATTGTTTTCAGCCCTGACAGTGACTCTACCTCCCTTGGACACGAATTGCTCTTCAGATCTCCATGGCCTAATACGCCAAATGAACCATCTCCAAAGGTAAACAATTGACCCATTGATGTAATCAAGGCTGTATGCCAGGTCCCGCAAGAAACATAAGCAATTTGGAGACCTTCCAGAGCTCCAGAAATCCTCCTAGGTATCCAGTGTCCTACATCAGTGCCATGTCCTAGCAGTCCAACATTGTGGGTTCCATCTCCCCAGGTATAAAGTTCGCCCGTTGTGGTCACGGCACAAGTATGAAACTCTCCACATGCAACAAAATCTATGTTGCAAGCAGCTAAAGACTCGACGAGACGAGGGTGGACAGAATCCTCACGAGTTCCATGGCCTAGGCGGCCTCCAGAATCTTCACCCCATGTAAAAACTTCTCCATTTCTCGTCACCAACGAGGCGTGCCTGACCCCACAATCCACATGATACACATCAAGAACCAAACTGGACTCCAACGGCTTCGGGAGGAGGAAATCAGTCTTCCCAGTTGATCTAATTACAGTCTCGGAACCGGTCCGTGCAGAGTTATCGCAAACAACTTCACCCCACACATAGACATCGCCTAAGGAGTCGCAGTCATCTTGCGCAGAACCATGGCTAGATGTACTAGGGGCACTAGAAATGCTTGCTCTAAGAACATCCAATGATGGCCCCTTTGTGTACATCATTGTCACATCTGATCTTGAAGCAACTACAAAGCAAAGGGGACACTACCAGTATGCACATATACTCGCGACTGTCATGATAGTATTGTAGCACAACAATGCTGCAGGATCTGTAAGACAGAATAAGGTGGATATCTGAAAAACACCTGCACACAATTAACAATAAGTGTCAAGTCATCAGACACACAAGTATTACTTCATGAGATAGAAAAGGCACAGGGTGCACAAAAAAGCAGAGCAGGTTTCACTGTTGAGAAGAAAGAGCTATTACTATTTTCACTGCTTCGCCCATATGAGGAAAGTTTGCTGTATTCAGCGTAACTGCAATCCTTCAGGAAATAAAGGACAGTGGCTTCAGGTAGTAACATTTTCTAAAATTAGGAGAACCCACATTGTACAACTGGACAGAGGTGTCCTGCCGTTAACTTGAAATGCACAATTGCAAGGTTTTTATTCCAGGATAAAATCAAAATTTTGTACCATAATACTGAATCATCGCCAACACTAACAGACTATTAACAATCTGCTCCATCAGCCATACAATCTCCCTAAATTTCTGCTTCTACACTATAACAAACAGAACCATTTGCACCTACATCTAAGTTACCCGACCAAATCATGGGCCAGAAGACCACGAGAAGTTCACAAAGGGGGGAAAACAGCCACCGTCGCTGCGACAGAGATGCTGGTAACTACGACGCAGATAACCGAGATTCCGCGCAGAAATGCGGAAAGAAGCCATCTTTCCGGCGCCAGAGGCGCAGAACCAGGCCTCGAAACCGCACACGGAGTACAAATTCGTGGAGGAAAGGTGGGAGATTTGCTCACCGGAGCTCCGCTCCCCGCGCGCCGCCGGAGGAAACCGCTTCGCAGTTCGCCCCCTCGTCCTAGATCCGCCCAGCCCGAGCGCCGCCCGGACGCGGGACAGGTTCGCCGCCCGCCGTACGCCGGCGGCTGCAGACGGAGCCGATGCACTCCACCCTCCTTTTCTCTCTCTATCTCTCTGTGACTCTGTCTCTCTCTCTCTTGCCAACTCTCAGAGACTATACTAGTACTGGTACATGGCTGGCCTGTTACGCTTGGTGCCGATGCTTTCTTTCTCCTTTTGGGGCGCTCCGGAATCGGATCACCCGGCGGAGTTGCGGCGGCGGTGCGGAGCCATCGTCACCGCCTCCATCATCATCACGCCCACGCAGCCGCGCACGCATGCACATGCGCCTCTTGTGTTCTTGCTTTGGACTCTTCACTCACTCCCCCACTCACTCCTAGCTTATCCCCCTTGTTTTTTAAGCCACCCTTGCTTAGTTAAAACCCCTTGCTGCTCTGCTCTCCCGATGCCACTGGAAAGCAACTAGAACAGCTGGTTCGGCTTGGCATGTTCCTGCAATTTTTCTTTAATCACACTGTGGTAATGTGTTTAGTTACTATTGGGATCTAGATGGTCTTGTTCTTGTCACCACTCGTCTGATCCATATATGTATGTCTTTTGTTTCTCAAGGAATTTTATATCACATGTGTTTTTCGATAAAGGGAATTTTTATTTATCTCATTTGTAGCATCAGGATGATACAATCAGAAGTAAAGAGTTTAACATGGATTTGGCCATTTAGTTGTTTTATTATGGTCCTTTTACTAGAGTCAATCTACATTTTTCCTTATTTTCTTTGTTAATAAAATATCTCATTTATATGTACATACTCTAATGGATGGTGCTGCTTTTGAGAAGATCAGGCTGGGGAACATGTTTGTACTAGATTATTAGAATCTAGGTTGGAAATGCAGGGCAAAGCCCAGCAAAAAGAATTCACCAACTTGCCTATGCTACTAGTATATTGGTATAAGCAGCTTGATTGGTGTACCAAAATCAGCAAGGAGATCAGAAGGCTTGCTTCGAGTGAACTCATTTTCTTTTCTTGGAGGCGGTAACCAACTGTCCCCCGTATAGAAGGAATAAGAATGTTTTGCAAGCCATGACTTTCTACTACAATGAATACTATAATATGAAATGTAGGTCATGCATGATGCATGAAAAAATAGGTAATTAATTGATTGATTCTATTCAGGACGATTAGCATGTGAACAAAAAACTAAATTAACATCGATAAGCTGAGTTTATTCCACTCTTCATTTCCTAGTCATGACACGGAAAGATTTTACCTCATTTAAAATCTATTACTCCCTCCGATCCATAATAAGCGTCGTTGATTTTGGATCAGAGAGAGTATCAAAATTTTACCTCCTACGCATGACATCATCTTGGATTTACCCCCATCTAGGTTTTTTACGACAATGGCAGTCCATTTACACCGAGACGACATTGGCTAGGCGTCTTGGAAGTGGCAGCTATATACGGGAGAGGGTGTGATGTAGTTAGATTGCACCATTTGCTACACACACCTCCCCTACCCCTTACCTCCCTAGCCATATTTGTTCATCGGAGACCCCATTAGGTACCGCCGCACTTAGGGTTACACCGAATGCCAGGGGTAAACCTTACGACAATGGAAGCGTCAGTGCAACCGTCATTTAGTTGCCACCTCTAAAATGGCCATCACAAATATGCATCCCGCTTCCACCCAAGCAACCGCCTCCATGGTCTCACACATGGGGTCGATTTTTTAAAAAGTGAAAATATTCATTTCTACAACTCAGATAATTTCTGAAAAAAATATAGAAGTAGATACAAATGTCTACTATGTACATAAAATTTATTTATCTACATATGTTCTCAGATGTGATCTACACAAAGACAATGTGAGGAGATTAAAAGTTCTTTTTCCTTTTAGAGCCATAATTTTGTCGAGCGCAAAATTATAGATGTACAGAACATACATGTATGTATTTAGGAAAATTCTGGAATTGTCCACTAAACTTTTGAAAAAAAATATTGCCACTGAACCTTGGGTTCAATTCCAAAACGCCACACCGGTAAAATTTACGACAAATATGGTAAAAAACATGAAACGGGCACATTTTTAACTGAATATTGATAATTAAATGTACACCAATAAGTACATTGGTAAGTAGGTACATTGTCCTGGATCAGCTCATTTAAGATGATCCAAGAGGGTGCACAAGAACCGTATGAAACATATACTGTATGAAACACACCAGCTTAACCGAGCGATCGATCTAGTGTAATGAATGGGCATTCAATGTACTGTGCAGTACGGTAGGGCCGCACGTATATGAGCCATGGCAACCATTAATTCGACGAGGAATAGCTTTGGTTGTTCACGATCATATCTTTGTCCAGTATGTATATATCACTATATGTACTTTTACTTGAGGCTTTCGTAAAAATAATGATACAACTAAAGTTCATATTCTCTAAAATAATGATAAATTTACTTGAAAATGGTTTGCATGAATAGTAGGTTGCAACTTGCAGCTACATATGCACAATGTAAAACCAAGATGTATAATTTTCATACCAACCATTTGAGTCTTGAAACTTTGGCTATATGGTACTCTTTATTTGTTTTCCATCATTTATTTTTTATTATGTAATAAATATATGGTGGGTTTGGTTATATGTATCCATGGTGCAGATTTCGATGGTAACAAAATATTTATTTTCTCCGGCCACACATCTAACCAATAATTAGTGCAGTATTGTTCACCCGGTAACACTTAGGGCATGTATAATGTAGGCGCTATAGACGATTAGGATGGATTTCACGGCAATTTTATCTGATTTGCACATGTTCCTGGAATTTTGCTAAGCATCGCTGCAAAACGAGGCGCCAAGAGCTGCACCTTTTTTCCCGACGCGGTTCGATTTTCCCAACTAAAGCTGCTCGCATAAAAGAAATTAGCTTCGATCCAGGCATGGCGCTTAGGGGATTTCGCATAAGCGCCTGTATTAACCCCTAGCATTGTCTTACTCGGTTAATCGTTCGATGGAGGATCAAATAGAGTACCTAGTGTCCAAGGGATTAGCATGTGATCGGTATTCCACGGCCATTTAGCTAGAGAGATTAGCCGCCAGGTTATCCCCTACTTTGTGTATCTAATCTACTAAATCAAGGGGGCAATAATTCCATCGACGTGGCCCATGCATGTGATTCCACAACCAAGAAACGTCCAAGAGCTAGAAGAGCTGGAACCCCGATGATGTATCATGGTCCAAGAATCTGTACATGTATAGCCTCCCATGCATGATTGTATTTGCAAGTAGGCAGATCGTCAAATCGACCATATATCCTTAAACGCCTCCAAGCAACAAGGATACAAAAATGGGCGTGTCACTCCATCGACAAAACGTATGCAATGTACATAGATAGCCTTTTTATATGATGGAACATATGCTACCATGGCGATGAAAGGTTTGTTTGTTGTGCTTGGCGTTGTGTGTCGATTGAATTGTGTTTAACAGGTAGAAATAGCACATAATCCCCACTGATTGGCAAAGTGACGAGACTGAAATAATAGCAGACATCCAGAATTTGAGCATAGGATGGGGGGAGGGGTGAAGATACAACCACCAGAAACAAATTTCTATATGTATGTATATTAAGTCTTGCATTAAACCGACATACACTACAGGAATGACACGCTACGTCGAGGGTAAAAAGTCGTCGGCGTAGGCCAAAATGCCCTCGGTGTATGCTATGCTGACGGTTTCCCTCAGCGTAGCCTCCTCAGCAAAGGTCTCCCTCGGCGGAGGCATTTTTGCCCGTCGGCGTAGCTCTAGCCGTCGGCGTATGCTACGCCGACGACCTTGCCCTCGGCATAGCCCCGTCGGCATAATAACGACAGGTTGTAAAAAAATCAATTTTTTTGAAAAAAAAATTCAACTTTTTAAAATCTTTGAATTGTTAATCTCTCACGAACATTTTTAACACTAATTACATTTAATCTTTGATCAAATTGTAGTCTTTAATAAACTTCCCGCTCGGTCACCCATCATAGCACTACTCCAGCTTCAACACGCTTAACTTCTCAGTTTCTTCTAAATCAGTTTCCGTGTAGCAATTTATACCTAGTTGTCAATATTATCATATCAATCCTATTAAATCTTATATCATTATGTCACATGTTTTATTTTTTGAAACTACAAACACTTATTTAAGTAAACAACAATGAATAAGTAAAAAATATTACTGATTCAAATAAAAATACTATTGAATTCAAATAAAAATATAATAATTTTACTTTTTTGAATTTTTCTATTTAATATGGAATAATTAATATCTTTAAATCAGTAAATCAGAATTTGATAAATAATATGTCTACATTGATAAAAAATGAAAGGAATCTAAATATGATATCCATATCAACTAATCACAAACCCCCTGTTTTTGAATTAGTTATTTGCTATTTGATGGTTGCTTCAGAAAATCCTCCCTTTTTGCGCTCAAAAAATGAAAAATGCCTTTTTGGTGCGACGAAAAGGAAAAATTGCATTGGATCTTTGATAAAATAGCATATTGTGAACCTAAAAGTGATTTTTGTAAAAAAAAACATGAGCATCAGATCATGTACCTGTGGTTCATATCTGACTCACTTCCTACCGATTCGGCAGAAATTTATCTTTTTTACCAGGGGTGGACGGAAAGGTTTCGGATCCCCCTGTTGGGACATTGTTCATATAAGGTGGTCTAATATTTTTGTAAAATATGGTGGTAGCATTTTGAATTATTCATTTGGTGGTTGCTTCACAAAACCGTCCTTTTTTGTGTTCGGAAAATAAAAAATGGCTTTTTGGTATGACGAAAAGGAAAACTTCCTCCTGCAACATTGTTTGCCATCCCATGATGCACATGTATGCACAATATGGGCACATTATCACAAATTATGCCTCAATTCTAGCCATAACATTGGTGACGAGGTTTAATCTCGTCAATGCCCATTGTTATGAGCTTGGTTTTTGGAGAAGATGGGGATGCTGGAGATCGCGGAACGGTTAATAGACAAGCAACCAGGGGACACGAGATTTACCCAGGTTCAGGCCCCCGGAGGGAAAACCCTACTCCTGTTTGTCTGCTCTTGATTACGGCGGAACCGAAGGTTAAAGGGGTGCGCAGATGCAATCTGGCGTGGAGGTGTGTATGCGGTGGTATGAAGTGCCCTCCTCGTCGTGTCCTCCTAGCCTTTATATAGAGATAGACAGGTCTCAGGCACAGATCGAGTCGGTTACAGGTTTTAGGGTTTATCCCTTTGAATTTTCTATCTACTCTAGTCTTGCTCTCCAAGGATCCGAAGGCGTCATGGGCCCTGGCGACCCGAAAATCTTCATGGGCTGGCGCATGTTTGTCTTGGGCCTTCCTTGGGCTAGACCAGATATGCTAAGGTCGTGTACCCACAAGGTATAACCATGTCAGTAGCCCCCGAGTGTTCAGTCGAATCGTAGATTCAGCTATGATTCGACTGAGGACACTTCAATCCTTCGAGTGCAGCTATCTCTGTTTTTCTAGAGAATGATTTGAGTGTGTAGGAATTTTTGATGCGTGTGCCTGACTCTCCCGGCGGATCAAGGTCGGTTATCTGTCTTAGGACAAACCAACACGATCTTTTTCATATTCGAGTCCCTTGACTCGAACCCGGAACATATGCTGGCGTAATTCGACTCAGGCCGTGGAGGACTTACAGGAGTGGAATTCCAGTGAATTTAAATGATGTACCCAACGCGTCCGTCGGGGTTTTTCATCGCGCCTGCTGGCACGGATTTTTACTAGCAGAGCGCAGTCGTGTGCGTTACTAGGCCATCAGATGGTATCTGTAGGTCTTATCTTTGCGTCGCATACGCAGCATCCGAATGTGTATCACCACGGAGGTTTTTCGGGTGGCCAAGGAGGATGCTACTCACTTAGTGTTAATTAGGGCAGAGTTGCCGAAAAGTTTTGCGTGCTGATCCGAAGGATCGCACTCGAAGAATTCATAGGGTGCACGACTAGCGCTCCCTATGGGAGTAGCCCCCGAGTGTCTGTTCGAGTCGTAGACTCGAGCAGAGACTTTAATTCAACCGTTGTTTGGCTTCATGTCCGTAGGACACAAAAAATTTCGGATGCTTGAATTCATCCTCCCTATGGGAGTAGCTCCCGAGTCCGTAGTGGAGTCGCAGACTCGACGTAGGACTCGAAGAATAGTTCAATTGTGTAGTGCTTTGTTCATTCTTCGGGTGCGCGGCCAGCGCTCCTGTTAGTCGAATCGTAGATTCGAGTGAGTACTCTTAGTTGTGTAGCCGAAGAATTGTAACCGTTGCTAGTATAGCTTTTGATGACGTCACTGCTGACGATCGGTGACCTCAAGCGTCTGTGGCGCTAGAGATGACGTGATTGGACGAACATGGGTCCCACCTTCTGACCTTGAGTTGACCGGTCATGCGTGGCGTGGAGATAATTACGGTGTCGCCTCGATTTCCGCGTGTAGTGGACGGCGTGTGAGCGACGGTTCGCTGCTGTACTGACACGTGGACGGTCAGATCTTGATGTTATCTCTAGATCTTCCCGATGGACGGTCGTCGTGCATCGTCCTCGTCCTTATAATCATTGGGGAAAAGTTAGTTTGTTTTCACTGCAGCCATTCTTGTTTCACTGCTCCCATCTTCTCTGAGCTTTCTCACTGTGCGCTAGAATTTCCCCGAGCTTTTCCTTCCTTGATTCTGTGTGCTCACCGTCGGCGCCGCCGCACTGCGATGGGGAAGCCCAAGAAGTCCTCCTCTGCGGTTGGTACCAGTGTTGCCGCTGGTGGTAAGAAGGGTTCCGCCGTCACCCGTGTCACCGATGGTGGCTGGCGGCAATCGGAGACGCGTGAGGGTGATCTCCGCAAGCTCCGTGAACGGGGCCTAATCCCGCAGGATAGGGAGGCCGTCAAACTTCCCAACGACGAGGTAATTCCCCGTCCTCCCGCTGGGTTTCGGGTTATGTTCGTCGCATTTGTCCTTCGGGGCCTCTCCTTCCCAATCCACGATTTTCTTCGTGGATTGCTTTTTCTTTATGGTATCTAGCTTCATCATCTTTCTCCCAACTCTCTTCTTCATCTCTCCTGTTTCATCACTTTCTGCGAGTGTTGGCTCGGTGTCGAGCCGCACTTTGGTCTCTTCCGAAAACTCTATTCCTTGAAAAGGCAATCTGGCTCTGATGGTGTTTATCCCATTGGGGGCTGCATCATTTCCCTCAAACCCAATCTTATTTTCTTCTCCTTTTCTATGTCTGAATATGTCCAGTACTGGCGGAGGCGATGGTTTTACATACGCGACTCCACGGTGGCTGGGCAGGAATTTGGCCTTGCTCCTTTCGACCCCTCCCAGAAAATCGAGCCGAAAAGGTCCTGGAAGAACCAGATCTTGGATGGCGAGGTGGCGGAGATAGAGGGGCTCTATCGTCGAGTGGAGGATCTTCAACTGATTCTGGATAAGGAGGTCAACGGTGTGGATATCATCCGCACCTTTCTCAAACGTCGGGTGCAGCCGCTCCAGGCTAGGGCGCACCCGATGTTCCTTTATTCTGGTCGCTGTGATCCGACTAGGGTTTCGGCTGAGGAATTCTACAAGGAGGATCTTGACGGGATCCTTCGTCCGCTGCTGAAATACAAGGCTAGAGAGGATATCCCGGGGAAGTCGTTGACTTCTCCGTTCTCTGCTTCTCGTCCGGTTCTGCAGGTGTAGATCTGGGACGTGCGTGTAGCGCTATTTTTGACTGCGTTTTCCTTGCATCTTTTTGTGCTGAAAATTTGTTTCCTTTTTGCGCAGGAATTCAAGGTGCCGGGCATGTCACCTCCATTGCCCTAATTGTTCCCAGATGCGCCGGACAATGAGGTAGTGGACTCCATGTCCGAACTTCCATCAGCGCGATCGCCGGCCAAAGAGGCCATCGAGTCGAGCGAGGATCACACTCGCAAGAGGACACGGAGCTCCAGCGAATCGTTAGATGCTTCGACTCAGCCGACGCCTAGGAACCCGCTGTGCCTTGAGCGTCATAGTGGGGGTCATGGGGGCTCTTCCTCTCCTATTATGGTCGTGCCCGTGCGGGCTGTGGCACCGCACCCGCCGGCGAAGCAGAAGAAGGAAGAGAAGAAAGAAGATAAGAAAGAGGAGAAGAAGGGCAGGAGAACCCTGCCTGTCTTCAACTTGAGCGATCTCGACTCGTAAGTTTTCTTTGGTTGCTTTTTTGCTTTCTTTTGTCTGTTTTGAAGGGTTTCGCAGCATAGTAAATCAAAAAAATTCTACGGATGCGAACGGGAAAGCCAAGATCTAATCTAGGAGATGCAAACAACGAGGGGGGATAGATGAGATCTTCATACCCTTGAAGATTCGCACAGCGGAACGTTCAACGGAACGTGGTTGATGTAGTCGTACTCGCTTCTCCTCCTCGCGATCCGATCCGATCCAACACCGCAAGTGGCGATGCCTCCGAGAGATGCACACGTGCGGAACCTCAACGTCTCCTCCTTCCTCGGTCCAGAAAGTGGGGTGGAGAGATAGGTTGGATCTACAACATGACGGCGTGGTGCAAACGGTGGAGAGTTTCTGCGGCAGGGCTTCGCCTACGCGCAGTCGGGAGGAAGAGAGAGAGGAGGGCAGCAGGGCACCTAGGGCTTGAGGAGGTGTGGGGGGGAGGGTGCGCCCCCAGCCCTCTTTATATAGAGGGGTGGGCGGCTGGCCCTTGCCCCTCCTCCAAGACTAGGGCCGGCGGCCAAGGAGGGAGGAGTGGGGGGCAAGTTCCCCCCCTTCTAGAAGCTCCCCTAGGGTTTCCCCTAGGGCTTGGCCGGCTGGGCCTATGGGGCCTTGTGCCCCTGGCCCAATGCGGCCAGGGCACTCCCTCGTAGGCCCACGCCCCCTCCCGAGAAGTGGGGCCACGTTGGTCCCACTCCGGAAGGTTCTAGAAGCTTCCGGTACAATACCGAACAATCCGAAACAATTCCGAACTCCAAAAACTGCTTTGCCTTATATGAATCTTATTCTCCGGACCATTCTGGAACCTCTCGTGATGTCCTGGATCTCATCCGAGACTCCGAACAAAAACTCATAAACCAATTATCCATTCTATCCTAGCGTCGAGACACGTTAAGTGTGTGACCCTTCGGGTTCGAGAATATGCAGACATGATCTTCTATCAATAATAAACAGCAGGGTATGGAAACCCATATTGACTCCCACACATTCATCGATGATCATATCGGATGAACCACGATGCCAGGATTCAATCAATACCATATATATTCCCTTCGTCGCGCGATATTTTACTTGCCCGAGATTCGATCGTCGGTACCAGCATACCTAGTTCAATCTCGTTCACAGCAAGTACTTTACTCGTTCCATAATCCGATATCACTTTGTGATTAACTCCTTAACCACGTGCTTGCAAGCGGTGTTGATATCAATTACCGAGTGGGCCCGAAGTATATCTCTCTGACTTGGGAGGGACAAATCCCATCTCGATACATACAACCCAACAGGTACTTTCCGATCACCTGAGAGACACCTTTATGATCACCCTCTCATAGGATGACGTTTGATGACCTCAAAGCTTTCTTCCGATACCAGGGAGTTGCATTATCTCATGGTCTAAGGAATACAATATTTGACATAGGAAAAGCTTCGCAAAGATGAACACGATGACACGATCTAATTGCTCTGCTTAATTTGGGTCTGTCCATCATATCATTCTTCCAATGATATGATCTCATTATTAATCGACAACTCATGTCTATGGTTAGGAAACCTTAACTATCATTAGTCAATGAGCTAGTCCATAGAGGCATACTAGGGACACGGTGTTGTTCACAAACCACACAAGTATTAAAGTTTCCGCTTAATACAATTCTAGCATGGAATATAAACTTTATCATGAACAAGAATTATAATAATAACATCTTTATTATTGCCTCTAGGGCATAATTCCAACAGTCTCCCACTTGCACTAGAGTCAATAATCTAGTTTACATCTGGCAACAATCTAACACCCATGGCACTAAGGTGCTGATCATGTTTTGCTCGTGGAAGAGGTTTAGTCAATGGATCTGCGACATTCAGATCTGTATGTACTTTGCTAATCTTCAGATCTCCATCTGTTATATAATCTCGGATTATATAAAACTTGCGGTTGATATGCTTGGTCTTTGGATGATATCTTGGTTCCTTAGCCAGTGCTATGGCGCCAGTGTTGTCACACAATATCTCCAGTGGGTCCAAGGCACTTGGAACCACACCAAGCTCAGTGATGAAGTTCCTGATCCAAACTCCTTCACTTGACGCTTCTGCAGCAGCCATGTATTCCGCTTCTACTGTAGATCCCGCGACCACGCTTTGCTTGCAGCTTCTCCAGCTCACAGCTCCTCCATTCAAAATATAAACGTATTCTGTCTGAGATTTAGAATCATCCTTGTCGGTGTCGAAACTAGCGTCGACGTAACCCTTTACGACGAGTTGTTCATCACCTCCATAGACTAAGAACATTTCTTTAGTCCTATTTAAATACTTTAGGATGTTCTTCACGGCTGTCCAGTGTTCCACTCCTGGATCACTTTGATATCTGCTCATCAAACTAAGAGCATTGGACACATCCGGTCTTGTACACAGCATGGCATACATGATAGAACCTATGGCCGAGGCATAATGCACTTTGCTCATAGCTTCTCTATCATTTACTGTGGCTGGACACTGAGCCTTGCTCAATATCTTACCTGACACCATAGGCACTGAACCTTTCTTTGCCTTATCCATTCTGAACCTTTTCAGAACTTTGTCTAGGTATGTAGTCTGGCTTAAAGCTATTAGGCGTCTTTGTCTATCGCTATAGATTTTGATGCCTAATATATAAGCAGCTTCCCTTAGGTCTTTCATTGAAAAACATTTGTTCAAATAACTCTTCACATCGTTAAGCATGTCAATGTCATTTCCAATAATCAATATGTCATCCACATATAGTACCAGAAATGTCACTGAGCTCCCACTCACTTTCTTGTAGATACAAGCTTCGTAGCAATTTGGAACAAATCCAAAGCTCTTGATCACTTGATCAAAACGAAGGTTCCAACTCCGAGATGCTTGCTTCGGTCCATAAATGGAACGCTGAAGTTTGCACACTTTATCAGCATCCTTAGGATCGACAAAACCTTCGGGTTGCATCATATACAACTCTTCATCAATGTTGCCATTGAGGAACGCAGTCTTGACATCCATCTGCCATATTTCATAATCATGAAACGCAGCAATTGCTAATAAAATCCGAATGGACTTAAACATCGCTACGGGAGAGAAAGTCTCATCGTAGTCAACACCTTGAACTTGTCGAAAACCTTTCGCGACAAGCCGTGCTTTATAGACAGTAACATTACCATCCGCGTCCGTTTTCTTCTTGAAAATCCATTTGCACTCAACGTCTTTCGGTCGCTAGGAGGGTCCACAAAAGTCCATACTTGGTTTTCGCTCATGGAGTAAAATCCGAATTTCATGGCCTCTAGCCATTTCTCAGAGTCTGGGCTCATCATCGCTTCCTCATAGTTCGCAGGTTCACTGTTGTCTACTAATAAGACAGTTAAGACAGGGTTGCCGTACCACTCAGGAGGGGCACGCGACCTTGTCGACCTGCGACATTCATTAGTAGCATCGTCCGAAGCTTCATGATCCTTGTCATTAGCTTCCTCTATTGTTGGTGCAGACGACACTGGAACAATTTCAGGTGCTGCGCTACTCTCCAATTCAAGAGAAGGTTCAATAACCTCGTTTAGCTCTACTTTCCTCCCACTCACTTCTTTTGAGAGAAACTCCTTCTCCAGAAAGGATCTGTTCTTTGCGACAAACACTTTGCCTTCGGAACTGTGATAGAAGGTATACCCAATAGTTTCCTTAGGGTATCCTATGAAGACGCATTTCTCCGCTTTCGGTTCGAGCTTGTCTGGCATCAACTTCTTGACGTAAGCTTCGCATCCCCAAACTTTAAGAAACGACAACTTAGGTTTAGCACCAAACCACAGTTCATACGGTGTCGTCTCAACGGATTTAGATGGTGCCCTATTTAAAGTGAATGTAGCGGTTTCTAATGCATAACCCCAAAATGATAACGACAAATCTGTAAGAGACATCATTGATCGCACCATATCTAATAGAGTTCGATTCCGACGTTCAGACACACCATTGCGCTGTGGTGTTCCGGGTGGCGTGAGTTGCGAAACGATTCCGCTTGCTTTAAGATGCGTGAGAAAATCATAACTCAAATATTCACCTCCACGATCGGATCGTAGAAACTTAATTTTTCTGTTACGATGGTTTTCCACTTCATTATGAAATTCTTTGAACTTTTCAAATGTTTCAGATTTATGTTTCATTAAATAGATATACCCATATCTACTTAAGTCATCAGTAAAAGTGAGAAAATAGCGATATCCGCCGCGCGTCGAAACACTCATTGGTCCATATACATCGGTATGTATCATTTCCAACAAGTCCATTGCTCGCTCCATCATTCCAGAGAACTGGGTTTTGATCATCTTGCCCATGAGGCACGGTTCGCACATGTCAAATGATTCAAAATCAAGAGACTCCAAAAGTCAATCAGAATGGAGTTTCTTCATGCGTTTTACACCAATATGACCTAGACGACAGTGCCAAGTAGAATTATCACTATCTACTTTGCATCTCTTAGCCTCAATGTTATGGATGTGTGTTTCATCGCTTTCGAGATTCAGAAGAAATAAACCATTCACAGCAGGTGCATGACCATAAATGATGTTACTCATATAAATAGAATAACCATTATTCTCAGATTTAAATGAATAACCGTCTTGCAATAAACACGATCCAGATATGACGTTCATGCTCAACGCAGGCACATAATAACATTTATTGAGGTTTAAAACTAATTCCAAAGGTAAAACTAAGGAGAGCGTGCCGAAGGCCATCACATCAACTCTTGATCCGTTGCCAACGCGCATCATCACCTCATCCCTCGCTAGCCGCCGCCTATTCCGTAGCTCCTGTTTCAAGTTACAAATATTAGCAACTAAACCAGTATCAAATACCCAGGCACTATAACGAGGACTAGTAAGGAAAACATCAATAACATGTATATAAAATATACCTTTGATGGTGCCAGCCTTCTTGTCCACTAAGTACTTCAGACAGTTGTGCTTCTAGTGACCCTTGTTCTTGCAATAGAAGCACTCAGTGTCCGGCTTAGGTCCAGACTTGAGCTTCTTCTCAGCAGGGGCAACGCGCTTGCCGCTGCCCTTCTTGAAGGGATTCTTTGCACCCTTACCTTTCTTAAAGCGGGGGGGCTTGTTGACCATCAACACATGATTATCTTTCTTGATGTCCACCTCCGCAGATTTCAGTTTAGCGAAGAGCTCAGTGATCGTATTAGTGGAACAAATCTGATTATGAGTAACTATAAAACCTTCGTAGCTAGGAGGCAGTGATTGCAGAACCCTGTCAATCTTGAGCTCCTCTGGAATCTTGCAGTCTAGTTGCTCAAGGCGTTGAGTGTAGCCCGACATCTTTATGGCGTGCTCACTAACGGAACTCCCTTCCTCCATCTTGCAGTTAAAGAATTTCTCAGAGATCTCATATCTCTCAGAACGGGCCTGAGTCTAAAACATAGTTTTCAGTTCCTCGAGAATCTCAAAGGGCCCGGGGAAATCCTCAAAATGATTTTGAAGGTCCGATTCCATAGCAAACAACATGGTGCTCTTAATCACACCATAATCATCTTTGCGCGACTGATAAACAGCTTTCTCATCAGCCGGCGCATCTATAGCAGGGGCGTCACCTAGCGCTTTCTCAAGGACATAGTCCTTTTGTCCGCCAGCGAAAATGATACTCAGATTGCGAAACCAGTTGGTGAAGTTAGACCCATTGTTCTTAAGCTTTTCTTTCTCAGCAAAAACATTGAAGTTGAAGTTGGACTTAGCCATTTGATCTACAAAATTTGCAAGTACAATTTAGACTATGTTCATGATAACTAGTTCAACTTAATCAAATTACTAGATGAACTCCCACTAAATTCAACATCCCTCAAGTTGTTTAGTGAACATGATCCAAATTCACCACACCTAATTCGATCTTCACGAGAAGAGATGTGGTTTCAATGGTGGACAACGAAGTGTCGATCATATCATTCATATGACTCATGCTTAACCTTTCGGTTCTTGTGTTCTGAGGCCATGTCTGTACATGCTAGGCTCGTCAAGTCAAACCCAAGTATTTCCGCGTGTGCAAAACTGGCTTGCACCCGTTGTATGTGAACGTAGAGTTTATAGCACCCGATCATCACGTGATGCTTGAACACAACGAACTTTCGCAACGGTGCATACATGGGGAGAACACAGTTTTATCTTGATCTTTAAGTGAGGAATAATCTTATAATGCTACTGTCGCGATCTAAGCATAATAAGATACATAAAAGGATAAACATCACATGCATATAACTTTATGTGATATGGTATAGCCAATCTTCGCGCAATGATCTCCATCTTGTGCGTGCCAGCATGATCTCCATCACTCCACCATGATTGCCTCCACCATGATTGCCTCCACCACGAATAGCAACTACAACAGTTGCTAACTACTTAGCGATAAAGTAAAGCTATTACATGGCGTATAAGAAGTTGACACACAGGTCATACACAATTATAAAGACAACCATATGGCTCCTGCCGGTTGTGTACTCATCGACATGCAAGTCGTGAAACATTACAAAACATGATCATTGCATACAACATACACATCACATCTTGGGCCATACCATATCACAAAAAACACTCCCTGCAAAAACAAGTTAGACGCCTCTACTTTGTTGTTGCATGTTTTACGTGGCTTATGGGAGTAACAAGCTAAGATCGATTCTTACCTACGGAAAGCCACAACGGTGATATTATGGTTTCCAAACTCCGGTGTAAATCCCATGACAACTATAGTGAGAGAAACTGGCATCCACCAGCCGCATGTGTGCAACAAGCCACACGTCAAGTGCGGAGCCGGTCTCGCGGACGAGGTCGCGTAAAGTTGGCCTGGACCGCTTCGATCTCACTATCCCGCGTCATAAGAAGTACACAAACAAGAGGCTTGCAACAGAAAACATCAACGCCCGCAACAAGCATGTTGCGTTCTACTCATGAAACACATCTACGCATAGATCTAGCTCTGATACCACTAAAGGGTTTCGCAGCATAGTAAATGAAAAAAATTCTACGGATGCGAACGGGAAAGCCAAGATCTAATCTAGGATATGCAAACAACGAGGGGGGATAGATGAGATCTTCATACCCTTAAAGATTCGCACAGCGGAACGTTCAACGGAACGTGGTTGATGTAGTCGTACTCGCTTCTCCTCCTCGCGATCCGATCTGATCCAACACCGCAAGTGGCGATGCCTCCGAGAGATGCACACGTGCGGCACCTCGACGTCTCCTCCTTCCTCAGTCCAGCAAGTGGGGTGAGAGATAGGTTGGATCTACAACACGATGGCGTGGTGCAAACGATGGAGAGTTTCTGCGGCAGGGCTTCGCCTACGCGCAGTCGGGAGGGAGAGAGAGAGGAGGGAAGCAGGGCAGCTAGGGCTTGAGGAGGTGTGTGGGGGGAGGGTGCGCCCCCAGCCCTCTTTATATAGAGGGGTGGGCGGCTGGCCCTTTACCCTCCTCCAAGCCTAGGGCCGGCGGCCAAGGAGGGAGGAGTGGGGGGCAAGTTCCCCCCCCTTCTAGAAGCTCCCCTAGGGTTTCCCCTAGGGCTTGGCCAGATGGGCCTATGGGGCCTTGTGCCCCTGGCCCAATGCGGCCAGGGCACTCCCTCATAGGCCCACGCCCCCTCCCGACAAGTGGGGCGACGTTGGTCCCACTCCGGAAGGTTCTAGAAGCTTTCGGTACAATACCGAACAATCCGAAACAATTCTGAAGTCCAAAAACTGCTTTGCCTTATATGAATCTTATTCTCCGGACCATTCCGGAACCTCTCGTGATGTCCAGTATCTCATCCGAGACTCCGGACAAAAACTCATAAACCAATTATCCATTCTATCCTAGCGTCGAGACACGTTAAGTGTGTGACCCTTCGGGTTCGAGAATATGCAGACATGATCTTCTATCAATAATCAACAGCGGGGTCTGGAAACCCATATTGACTCCCACACATTCATCGATGATCATATCGGATGAACCACGATGCCAGGATTCAATCAATACCATATATATATTCCCTTCGCCGCGCGATATTTTACTTGCCCGAGATTCGATCGTCGGTACCGGCATACCTAGTTCAATCTCGTTCACAACAAGTACTTTACTCGTTCCGTAATCCGATATCACTTTGTGATTAACTCCTTAACCACGTGCTTGCAAGCAGTGTTGATATCGATTACCGAGTGGGCCCGAAGTATATCTCTCCGACTTGGGAGGGACAAATCCCATCTCGATACATACAACCCAACAGGTACTTTCCGATCACCTGAGAGACACCTTTATGATCACCCTCTCATAGGATGACGTTTGATGACCTCAGCTTTCTTTCGATACCAGGGAGTTGCATTATCTCATGGTCTAAGGAATACAATATTTGACATAGGAAAAGCTTCGCAAATATGAACACGATGACACGATCTAATTGCTCTGCTTCATTTGGGTCTGTCCATCATATCATTCTCCCAATGATATGATCTCATTATTAATCGACAACTCATGTCTATGGTTAGGAAACCTTAACCATCATTAGTCAATGAGCTAGTCCATAGAGGCGTACTAGGGACACGGTGTTGTTCATAAACCACACAAGTATTAAAGTTTTCGCTTAATACAATTCTAGCATGGAATATAAACTTTATCATGAACAAGAATTATAATAATAACATCTTTATTATTGCCTCTAGGGCATAATTCCAACATGTTTGCTATGTACTTAGCTGACTTTTTATTTTGTAGCCACTCCACCGACGACTCCTTCAGCGATGGCGCTCGGGAGATGGTGGGGGAGTCGAAGGTTGTTCCTCCTCCTCCTAAGACGGTGGCCACCTCTGAGGGCGCTGCTCCGAACCCTTCTCCGCAGGATGTTCGGGTGGTTGTCCCCCAGAAGACTTCGGCTAGACCTTCGGAGTCGCCGTCTAATCACGTAAGTTTCGTTGTTCTTGCCGCGGGAGGAGCCCCTAGGCGTTTTTTGGGTGATCTGCTGATTGCTTTTTGTTTTTTTCTTCTTGTCTCGGGGGAGCCCCCAAGTATCTGTAGGAAGATCTGCTGATCGTTTTTCTTTGAGTCTCGGGGGGAGCCCCCGAGCGCTTTTCGTATGTGTAACTTGTTTTGCTCGTTCTTTGGGTGTAGCCCCCGAGCCTTTGTTTGACGGATAGTATCTTTTGCAGCCTTTTGTGCACGGCGCCAACCAGTTGGTGCAGCAGCACCTGGCGTTGAAATCCAACTTCAAACAGCTTCAAGGTGCGTACATGAGTTGATCTTTTTGCTTCCTCTTGTATTTCTTGTCCTGCGATCTGATAAGTGTTCTGCTGATTGCAGAGGACAACAATACCACCCTCCGTGAGCTTGATGCTCTCAAAAAGAGCCTCGGGCGAGCGGAGAAGAAGGCCGAGGATGTCGTTGCTGCGAAAGGGCGCCTCGAGCAGGAGCTAGCCAACGCAGCCGCGGCCAAGGAGCGGTTGCAGCAGGAAGCGACGGACCGCAAGGAGCAGCTCGCCACTGCCAAGCCTTCGCGCGAGAAAGAGGTAGCCGACAAGCTGATGGCGGCTGCCAAGGCTATTTCGGGTGAGTTGTTTCATCTTCCCTTTTCAGCTTCTTTGTCTTTCCTTGCTGTGCTTTTATTTATGCTGCTTCTTTTGTTTCTTTAGATGTCGCGGGCATTGAGTTTGATCGCGGTGCTATGGAGCACGGAAGTGCTCTGGATGATGCTGCTACGATGGTTGAAGACCGCTGCAGTACCGTGGTCGGCTCGCTTGCCAAAGCCAAGGAGGTTCTCGGGCGCTTCTACAAGGAGCTCGTCCCCAAGGTCGTCGCCCTCGAGGATGTCGATGCCTTGGCGGATGCGCTGTCAGCCGAAGCGCCTGCGGCGTACAAGCGCAAGCAGAAAGGCATTGGCGTGTCCCTCGGGCTGGCAATGGCCCTGGCGTCTGGAGCAGAGCTGGATCTTCATCAGGTCACCTCCCGGATGCCGACGGCTGCTGACAGATCCGAGGTAGCCTTCGCCCTCTATGCTGCTCGCTGTAAGCGTTATGGGCCGAAGTTGATTGACTTGCTGGCTGAGTACGCGTTGAGGCAGCAGGGAGAGGCCAAGGGGAGGCAATCCGGCTCCGAGGCTACTTAGGATGCAGCTTCTTAGGCCTTGTAGTTGTAGGATAGCTTTTGTTTCCTTTATTGTAATTATGTCTATGAATGATCCTTGTGCCACGCAGTGGCTTTTTGCTGCACATAATGAATTTCCGAATTCTGTGCTCCTTCGTCTGCTCGTTCATATCCTTTTCTTTTTTTACTCTAGGGGCCTTCGGGTGATGATCCCGTTGATACTTCGCCTACACCGCAGCTGCGACCATCCCTGGATGGTGCGTCGCGGCTTGTGTTTCTTCGGGGCCGCATCTATGGCCTTGAGAAAGAGTTGCTTGGAGTGTGTGGCCACGCCGATGTTTGGAATTTGAAGGCGGAGCGAGGCGCTGCCAGAGAGGAGTATTTGATGGGGGCATTGCGTCGTTTGTCCGAACAGCTTCAGTGTGAGTTTTCGAGCTGCTGCTCATTGTTCCGGATGCGCCTGTTGGCCTTTCATCTTACTTTTGCGAGTATTGCAGGTGCTAACCTTGCTCCGAGGGAGTAAAAGGAGCGTGTTGCTGTTCGGATCAACTGCTTGACCCAGCAGGACATGGAGGCCGGCGGGTTCTTCTGGATGGACCGTGATCGTGCCATGGTCCTTGCGACGGTGCAGGATCGTGTCCACCAGGTGTCGCGGGTGCTGCGTCAGGTGAAGTCTTCGTTGGCGTCGGTTCTGCATGTGATGTTTCCGCTGGATGAGGCGCCGCCGACTCTCTCTGGCCTACTGGCGAAGTTTCAAAATGTGCATCATGTCAGGGAACTGGTGCGACATCAGCTTGTTGCGGGGGTGAAGGCCGCGCTCTCCCTTGTGTGGTTACATCGTCCTGATGTAGATCTGTCTGTTGTAGCGACTGGGCCGCCTCTTTGGCCGGATGGTGGCGAGTGGGATATGCGTCCACATTATGCGGCTGTAAGGTAGTATGCCGAACAAATTGTAGATCTGTTTGAGCAGCGTGCGCAGGTTATTGTTCAGGATAGGTAGGACCTATAAAAAAGATAGATGTAAAATTTGTATACGTTTTACTGGGCGTGTTGTGCCCTTTTATTGTAAAGGTTTTCTGTTGTTTAGCACGTAGTGCTTTGTTTGTATACGTGTCCTTTTCGTTAGCCTGACGTCGTCAGCTACTCAGGTGTACACGTGTTATCCTCAGTCGACGAAGTCATGAGGTGGGGGTAGCCCCCGAGTGTGTTGTAACATGCATGGAGTAAAATGCGGACAATAGACAAAATTTTGGGGCAAGACACTTAGCTTTATTCATATCATAATGGAGGAGGTACATTGTTCGGCTGAGTAGCCTTGGCTGAATAGCCTTATTGAAAGTAAAAGGAGGGGGTAGCTAGGGGTAGAAGCGTCGCAGTTGTGCGACGTTTCACGGGTTGGAGTATGTAACTCTAGACTCCACGTGCTTGAGGCGATAGGCGCCACCTGGGATGACTTCGGTGACGATGTAGGGTCCTTCCCATGGTGACTCGAATTTCTTCGGTCGCTCTTGCTTGAGTCGCAAGACTAGGTCTCCTTCGACGAAGGACCTTGGGCGCAGCCGTCGGCTGTGGTAGTTGCGGAGGCTCTGTTGGTACACCGCTGATCGAGCTGCTGCTATATCACGCGCCTCATCGAGTGTGTCGACGGCGTCTTCGAGTGCGGCCGTCGATTCGGCTTCGTTGTAAGAAACAACCCGTGGGGCCTTGTGGCGTACCTCTGCTGGTAACACGGCTTCGGCTCCGTGCACCATGAAGAAAGGCGTGTAGCCAGTTGAGCTGTTTGGCATTGTGCGCATGCTCCACACGACCGAGGGTAGCTCTTGTGTCCAGGCTCCTGCTAGTCGCTCAAGTGGGCTCATTAAGCGCTTCTTGATGCCGGCGCCGACGAGGCCGTTGGCCTTTTCGACCTGCCCGTTCGTTTCCGGGTGCACCATAGAGGCGTATGTGATGTTGATTCCGAGGTCTTTGCAGAAGTCCTGGAATTCTTTGGAGATGAAGTTTGACCCATTGTCGGTGATGATGCCTGTGTGGCACGCCAAACCTGTAGACAATGGATTCGAAGAACTTGACGGCTGTTTTGCCTTTTTGGTTAGTAACGGGCATAGCCTCAATCCACTTGGTGAATTTGTTGACTGCGACCAGGAGATAGACGTGACCTCCTTTCGAGGACCTTGGCAGTTTGCCGATCATGTCGAGTCCCCATTGGGCGAAGGGCCAGGCCAGAGGTATGGGCCTGAGCTCTGATCCGGGTGTGTGCGGTTTGTAGGCGAACCTTTGGCACCCGTTGCATCTTCGGACGATGTCCTTGCCATCGTTCATGGCCGTTGGCCAGTAGAATCCAGCTCGTAGAGCTTTGGCAACGAGGGAGCGGTTGCCCGCATGGTGGCCGCAGATGCCCTCGTGGATGTCTTGGAGTATAGTTTTGCCGTCACCGATGGTGACGCACCTTTGTAGTACACCCGAAATGCTGCTCTTGTACAGCTCGCCATTAATGATGGTGAAGGCCTTGCACCGGCGAGATATGCGTCAGGCATCTGTCGGGCTATCAGGCAGTTCCGCGTCTATCAAGTACCTGAGGTATGGCCGCGTCCAAGTCTCTTCGACTGCCATGACCTGCATCAGGTTGACCACAGCGACCTCTGTGTCGAGATTTTCGGGTCCTTCCTGTCCTTTGGGTAGCGCAGCCCCCGAGTGTTCTCCTTCTTCGGGTGATCCCTTGGGGAATTTCCTTTTGATGGACGGTACGCAGATCTGTTCGAGGAACACACCTAGTGGCACCCGTGCGCAGGTGGAGCCGATGTTGGCGAGTTTGTCGACCTCTTCGTTGCTTTTTGTTCCAACGTGCCGAAGCTCGCAGCCGTCGAATTCTCCTTCGAGTGCATTGTAGAGTGCGCGGTACGCGATCATGTTGGCGGCGTGCGCGTCGTACTCGTTCATCGTCTGCTGGACGATGAGGTTGGAGTCACCGTAGATGACGAGGCGCGTTGCGCCGCAGATCTTTGCCATCCACATGCCGTGGATGAGCGCCTCGTATTCGGTTTCTTTGTTGGAAGCTCGAAACTTCATCCAAGGACATACTTCATCTTGTCGCCCAGCGGGGAGGTCAGTATGACCCCGGCACCTGCTCCGGCCTCGCGCTTGGAGCCGTCGAAGTGCATTGTCCATGACTGTGTCATGTCTGGGGTGTCTGGCAGCTACAGTTCCATCCAGTGTACGAGGAAGTCCGGGAGGACCTGATACTTGATTGTGTGGCGCTTCTCATAGACGATGTCTAGAGGTGACAGCTCGATGCCCTACAGGGCCACGCGTACTGTGGCCTCCGGATTGTTCAGGATGCTGTTCAGGGGTGCTTCGTTGACGACCATCACCTGGTGCTCCTGGAAGTAGTGGCTCAGTCGACAAGCCATCATGAACACGTCGTAGGCGAGTTTCTGTTAGTGAGGGTACCTCTGCTTTGTCGGCGTCAATACCTCGCTGAGGTAGTAGATTGGGCGTTGGACCCCATGTGTCTTGCCTTCTTCAGGTCGCTCGACCACCAGTACGGTGCTTACCACATGTTGTGTGGCTGCTATGTACAGCAGTAAAGGCTCGCGCTCCTTTGGTGTGACCAGGACCGGCGAGGTAGAGAGCAACCGCTTTAGATCTTCGAATGCATCATCCGCTTCAGGCGTCCACTCGAATTTGTCTGCTTTGCGTAGCAGCTGGTAGAACGGCAGAGCCTTTTCGCCCATGCGGCTGATGAACCTGCTCAATGCCGCGATTCGTCCGGCAAGCTGCTGGACGCCCTTGAGGTTCTTCGGTTTTTCCATGGCCATTATGGCCCGGATTTTCTTCGGATTCGCCTCGATCCCTCGCTGGGAAATGAAGTAGTCGAGCAGCTGGCCAGATGGGATGCCGAAGGCGCACTTTTCAGAGTTAAGCTTGATCTTGTAGCGGTCAAGATTATCAAACGTCTCGCAGAGATCGTCGATGAGCGTCTTCGCCTCCCTTGTTTTGATGACTATGTCGTCGACATAGACTTGGATATTGCGGCCGATCTGGTCCTTCAGGCATGCCCGCATGCACTGCTGGTACATAGCACCTGCGTTCTTCAGCCCGAAAGGCATTGTGTTGTAGGAGAACACTCTGAACGGTGTAATGAACGCTGTTTTTTCTTGATCTTCGACCTTCAGTCGAATCTGGTTGTAGCCTGAGTAGGCGTCGAGGAGGGAGAGCTTCTCGCATCCTGCAGTCGAATCGATTATCTGATCTATCCGAGGGAGAGGGAAATGATCCTTCGGGCAGTGCTTGTTCAGCGATGTGTAGTCCATGCACATCCGCAGGATGTTCGTGTCCTTTTTGGGGACCATCATGGTGTTGGCGAGCCACTCGCTCTCCTTGATCTCCCTGATGAAGTTTGCATCGAGTAGTCTATTGACTTCGAATCCTATGGCTTCGGCCCGAGGTTCGGACAGTCGGCGGCTGGACTGTTTGATGGGATTGGTGTCTAGAAAGACGTTGAGTGCGTGCTCGGCTAGTTCCCTGGGAACTCCTGGCATGTCCGCAGGACACCAGGCAAAGATTTCCCAGCGCTCACGAAAGAATTCTACGAGCGCGCTTTCCTATGCAGGGCTGAGATCGCTGGCGATCAGCGCCGTCTTGGAGGCGTTTGTTGGGTGTACTTGCACTTTATTTGTGTTGACGGAGGAGTCGAAGGACATGTCTGGTGCGTTCTGTCTTGCGACTGGGGGTGACCCATTGTCCGTCACCTCGCGGAGCCTTACGAGCTCCTCCTGCATGCTGAATGACTGGGAGATTCTGTTGAAGTCCCTGTCGCAGTGGTCCGATCGGGTGAAGCTCCCGTGGACTGTGATGACGCCCCTGGGTCCTGGCATCTTGAGTAGCAGGTACGCGTAGTGCGGTACTGCCAGGAATCGTGTGAATGCCACGCGCCCGAGGATGGCATGGTATTGTGATGGCTAATCCACCACTTCGAACTCGAGTCGCTCGCATCGGAAGTTATCCGGCTTGCCGAAGATGACGTCGAGCCATATCTTTCCCAGGGGAAATATGCCCTTTCCTGGGACGATGCCATGGAACATTGTGTCGGACTGTTCCAGGCTGCACAGCGGGATCCGCATTGCTGCTAGGGTGCTAGCAAACATCAGGTTGATGTCGCTGCCGCCGTCCATGAAGACGCGGCTCATGTCGAATCCTCCAATCTGCGCCTCAAGCACCAAGGCAGCATGGCCTGGGTGAGGGAATTGGCAGGGGTGATCCGAACGGCTGAACGTGATGCAGGACTCCGATCCGCTGAGGTACTCAGGGATGGCGGGTGGGGCTGTCACGGCCAGATTGATCTGACGGGTGATTTTCTTCTGCACCCTGTTCGTTGGCGCCCTTTTTGGATCATCAGTGATCCTTTCAGCGCGGGGTACCCGTGCCCACCGTTATTCTGCGCGGGTGCGATTGGGTGGTTCGGAGGTCCCGCAGGTGGTGGTGGAGGAGCTCCATGTGCGATCTCTCCAGGTGCGGGTGCGTTCTCGTATCCAGGGTTCGGGGCTTGATGCCTCATCTGGGTCATGCTCTCGCTGAGTTTCTGGAACTCGCGGCAATCCTTGAGCATGTGACTTGCTTTCTTCTTACCATCCTGCTTGTCGATGTAGAAGTGGATGGTGCATGGGCCCAACAGTTTTTCGTATGCTGAGGGTCCGTCGTCGCGGCCACGACGCTGCCATGACTGCGTTGGAAGTCCTCCGTCGTGGAAGTTGCTTCCGCGGTATCCGCCGCTGTTGCGGTTGTCGTCGCTGCGGCGGTCGGCGTAGCCAGCTGCGACCGTGTCGGGTCCATCGCGATCGTCGTAGATGCGTGATCTTCTCTTTCTACGACGTTCATGTCACCGGCCGTAGTCATCTTCCTCCTCTGAGTGCGCTCGGTGGACGGAGTCCTCGCCGTCGGCCCACCTGTTGGCGATGTCCATGAGGTGGTCAAGTGTCTTGGGCTTGACGCGCCCAAGTTCTTCCTTGAAGTCCTGGCGTTTGACGCCTTCTTTGAAGGCATCGATAGCTCTCTCCTCGGAGATGTGCGTCGTGGAATTCTTGGTGTTGGACCAGCGCAGTATGTACGAGCGAATGGATTCGCCCGTTCGTTGGGTGCAGGCCCGCAGCTCCTCGATCGACGCTGGCCTCTTGCTGGTGCCCTTGAAGTTTCAGATGAAACTGTATGCCAGTTCCTCCCAACTTCGGATGGATCCCGACGATAGGCTACTGAGCCAGATTCGGGCTGCGCCTGTCAGCTGCAGCTGGAGGCATTGCAGGGCGGTGTCCTTGTTCCCACCGTGTAGCTTGATGGACGACAGGTGGTCGCTGAGCCACGCCTTGGGGTCCTGTGTGCCGTCGAACTTCGGAGTATCCGAAGGAAGCTTGAAATTCCGCGGCATCCATGTCCGCCAGACAGATCTGCTGAAGCATCGAGCTCCGCAGAGTTCTCCTTCGTCTTCGTCCATCTCTGATTCAAACGAGCATGTGCGCTTGGCGCGCGCTTTGTCGATTTTTTGCTGGGTGAGCCCGCTTCGGGCGTCGTAATCGCGGCTGCGATGGAGCGAGCTCTTGTGCCTTCGAGGAAGGTTGTTCTCTTCATCTTCGGATGAAGGTGTGGGGCTACGGTTGAAATTGACCGTAGCCTTCTTCTTTGGCTCCGCAGGAGCTTCTTCGTGGAGCACAGCTCCAACGAGTCCGAGTCCGGTAAGTGCGGACTTGTGCATGGCCATTTTCGGGTATCCCTCTGGAGGTGGGTGGGACACGAGGTATGCTGTGCTGCCATGATCGCAGCTTGCGGCGTTTTCGGGATGACGTTGCCGTCGGCATCCATCTCCATGAAGGACACGTTGAGGGCCCGGGTCACCTCGCGAAGCTCCTTGGGGTCCATGTTCTCTGTCCGAGAACGGTGCTTGTTGCCGTGGTTGCCGTGCGAGCTGGATCCAATGCCCATGGCGGAGAGCGTAGCTCGTCGCGCACTGGACTCCGAGGCTGCTTGCTTGCGTTTGTCAAGCACCTCTTGCATCTTCACCTGCTTCTTGTGCTCCTCGACTAGGAGCATGTGGTATGCCATCAGCAGGTCCCGTGAGGCCCCCACGGGCAGGATCTAGTTACCTGCCACGGCTTCGCGTGCTTGAGCCCATCCTTCCTCGCTGAGGCGGATGACCCGATCGGTGTCGTCCCCGTTGGGTGGGGGGGACTGGCTTTTTCTGTTCCCACCGTTTCTACCCTACGGGTTAGGTGGCGGATTGGGCGCGTGATGTTCCGGGTCGCTCTGGGTGACTACGGCGCATTGGTAGCACTCGTAGATTGGATCGCTGCTGCCGCAGCTTTCGGATCCGGAACCATAGGTCCCTTCCTCCGATGGTGGCTTGCACAGATCTGAGTTGCAGCTGCTGCTGTCATAGGACTCATCTGTCGATGGTGATGTGCGTAGCATGGGGTGTGGGGCCCATGAAGCGGGTCTGATCGATGGCAGGGGCACCCGCTCTGGGAGGCGGAGGGTGCCGGTTTGCCCCACCTGGAAGCAGAAGCTCCCGAACAGGATCTCGAGTCCGTCGCCAACGGGCTCGAAGTCCTTCATGGTGGCTGGTGAGTGGGCGGTGAAGTCGAAGGCGCCGAAGAGGAGGTGACTCTCCGTCGTCGCAGAGTTGTAGATCGCTCGGGTTGGAACCGTCACGATCGCACAATCAGCGTCCCCAGCTCCCATAGACGGCGCCAATTGACGAGGTTTAATCTCGTCAATGCCCATTATTATGAGCTTGGGTTTTGGAGAAGATGGGGATGCTGGAGATCGCGGAACGGTTAACAGACAAGCAACCAGGGGACACGAGATTTACCCAGGTTCAGGCCCCCGGAGGGAAAACCCTACTCCTTCTTGTCTGCTCTTGATTACGGCGGAACCGAAGGTTACAGGGGTGCGCAGATGCAATCTGGCATAGAGGTGTGTATGCAGTGGTATGAAGTGCCCTCCTAGCCTTTATATAGAGATAGGCAGGTCCCAGGCACATATCGAGTCAGTTACAGGTTTTAGGGTTTACCCCTTTGAATTTTCTATCTACTCTAGTCTTGCTCTCCAAGGATCCGAAGGCGTCATGGGCCCTGGCCACCCGAAAATCTTCATGGGCTAGCGCATATTTGTCGTGGGCCTTCCTTGGGCTAGACCAGGTATGCTAAGGTCGTGTATCCGCAGGATATAACCATGTCAATTGGTCATTTGACCCAAAAGCCAAGAAACCTCGAATGAGATAGGTCATTTTGTGAAGGTTTTTTTCAGACATAATCAATATACCAAGTTTGATATTTTTCCTTGTAACTATGTCACATAATATGACACCACGCGAAGGGTTCGCATTGTTTCGATCGTTTTTATGCCCGTTTTAAACTATCGTCAAACTTTGTCGAACCACGGACATGAAGATTCTTAGCTCGGGGCCGAGCCTCGCTAAACTTGCATTGGATCTTTAATAAAATAGCATATTGTTAACCTAAAAATTACTTTTGTAAAAAAACATGAGCATCGGATCATGTACCTGTAGTTCATATCTGACCCACTTCCTACCGATTCAGCAGAAATTTATCTTTTTCACCAGGGGTGGACATAAAGGTTTCAGATCCCCTTATTGGGACATTGTCCATATAAGGTGGTCTAGTATTTTTGTAAAATGTGTTGGTAGCATTTTGAATTATCCATTTAGTGGTTGCTTCACAAAACCGTCCGTTTTTTATGCTCAAAAAATAAAAAAATAGCTTTTTGGTGCGACGAAAAAGAAAACTTCCTCCTGCAACATTGTTCGCCATCCCATGATGCACATGTATGCATAATATGGGCACATTATCACATACTATACCTCGATTCTAGCCATAACATTGGTCATTTGACCCAAAAGCCAAGAAACCTCGAATGAGATAGGTCATTTTGTGAAGGTTTTTTCAGACATAATCAATATACCAGGTTTGATACTTTTCCTTGTAACTATGTCACATAATATGATACCACGCGAAGGTTTCATATTGTTTCGATCGTTTTTGAATTTTTTATGCCCGTTCTAAACTATCGTCAAACTTTGTCGAACGGCGGGCATGAAGATTCCTAGCTCAGGGCCGAGCTTCGCTAAACTTGCATTGGATATTTGATAAAATAGCATATTGTGAACCTAAAAATGATTTAAAAAAAACATGAGCATCGAATCATGTACCTGTAGTTCATATCTGACCCACTTCCTACCGATTCGGCAGGAATTTATCTTTTTCACCAGGGGTGGACAAAAAGGTTTCAGACCCCCCTGTTGGGACATTGTCCATATAAGGTGGTCTACTATTTTTATAAAATGTGATGGTAGCATTTTGAATTATCCATTTGGTGGTTGCTTCACAAAACCGTCCATTTTTTGTTTTCGGAAAAAGAAAAATGGCTTTTTGGTGCGACGAAAACGAAAACTTCCTCCTGCAATATTGTTCGCCATCCCATGATGCACATGTATACATAATATGGGCACATTATCATAAACTATGCCTCGATTCTAGCCATAACATTGGTTATTTGGCCCGAAAGTCAAGAAATCTCGAATGAGATAGGTCATTTTATAAAGGTTTTTTAGACATAATCAATATATCGGGTTTGATATTTTTCCTTGTAACTATGTCACATAATATGACACCATGCGAAGGTTTCAGATTGTTTCGATCGTTTTTGAATTTTTTATGCTCGTTTTAAAGTATCGTCAAACTTTATCGAACGACGGGCATGAAGATTCTTAGCTCGGGGCCGAGCCTCGCTAAACTTGCATTCGATATTTTATAAAATAGCATATTGTGAACCTAAAAATGATTTTTGTAAAAAAACATGAGCATCGGATCATGTACCTATGGTTCATATCTCACCCACTTCCTACCGATTCAGCAGGAATTTATCTTTTTTACCAAGGGTGGACGGAAAGGTTTCGGATCCTCCTGTTGGGATATTGTCCATATAAGGTGGTCTAATATTTTTGTAAAATATGGTGGTAGCATTTTAAATTAGCCATTTGGTGGTTGCTTCACAAAACCGTCCATTTTTGTGCTCGGAAAATGAAAAATGGCTAGTCCGATGCAGCGGAAGCACAACTCTTTCTTGCCGAATAGCCACCGGGAACATGTATCTCGCTAGTCCGAGACCATGGGGGATAAATACTAGAGGGGAAGAGAGATCCTTCACGAGGAGGTGTGAGTGAGAGAGAGAAGAGGGGGCTCCTTTTATAGGAGGAGGTGGGCACCCAAGGGGGTGGCCGCCGGCCATGGGGGCTGCCCCCTCCCCTCCTTCATTCATGTGGGTGGACACTCCACTCACTCAAATGCCTTTCAATTCCCTCCACTCCGGCATGAAACTTTTGCTCGAAATGGATGTCGGTGTCTCTTAAGTCTTAAGTGGGTCACCCTACGGTTCACAAATAATGCGGACATGATCGAGACCCCTCTCAGATCAATAATCAGAAGCGGGACCTGGAGGTCCATACTGACTCCCACACATTCAGCGATGACTTTCTTGTGAACGCGAGAACCTTTTACGCTAGTATCTTAATCCTTTTGTTTCGTGATATATTACATGTCCGAGATTTGATCATCGTATCTCTATACCTAGTTTGATCTTGTTACTGACATGCACTCTTTTCTCGTTCCCATGATATAACATTCTAGTGATCAAATCACTTGCTTGCAAGCTAACCAATGTGATATCACCGAGAGGGCCCAGAGCATATCTATCCGTCATCAGGATGAACAAATTCCACTCTCGATCCATGGGCCTCAACATAACACTTTAGTAGTGCTGAACCCATCTTTATAATCACCCTGTTATGGTATGACGTTTGATGTTATCAAGATACTCTTCCGGTGTTAGTGATTGATATGATCTTATGGTCTAAGAATTAGGATCACTTTGTATGATGTTATAGCAATATAAACTCAATGACTTTGATCGTAATGCTATACTTCAGATAAATGTTTATCACACCATTACACTAATGTTGTGACCTCGTTATTAACAACATCTAATGTCTATGATCAGGAAACCTTGATCATCTTGTTAATCAACGAGCTAGTTTATGAGAGAGGCATAACTAGGAACTTTTTGTTTATTCATTAAACACACATGTATTAATGTTTCCGTATTAATACAATTATAGCATGCAAAATAAACATCTATCATATACTTGGAATATACATAATAAACACTTTATTATTGCCTCTCAGGGCATATTCCCTTCAGTAACTATATCACATAATATGACACCACGCAAAGTTTTTGCATTGTTTCGATCGTTTTTGAATTTTTTATGCCCGTTTTAAATTATATATAATGTTTTATGTTTCACTTAATCTTTTTTGCAAATATGTAATATTTGAGTGTAGATAGATAGATCTTATTTTTCTGCAAATTTTAATATATTATTTGTATTTTTCCTTATTAGAATGATTTAGTTATAATTTTTCAAAGTTTAATGATGTAAAAGAAAAAATAGTTATGCCGAGGGCAGCCGTCGGCGTAACATAGGATACATCGAGGGCGCGGAGAGGAGCTGGCCTGGACGATGGCTACGCCGACGGTCCCGACGTTTGGCCGTCGGCGTAGCTCCGGCCCTCGGCGAAGCTTCCTATTCCTGTAGTGATGGATTTTGCAAAGATGAATCGTGTGTAATTCATCTAGGACATTTGTGCTCATGTTTGACAATTGTGAGTTTAAATTTGGCTCCTCAATTACATACAAGATCTACTGAGTTAATAATGTCATCATTGATGATCGCCCAAGTTGCTAAATTGAATTCTGATTTTCATCCTAGGTTCAAGCTTATAGCATGTCGCTTGTAATATGTGCTGTTCTGCTTCTTCAATTTTTTACCTACTAAAGTATAGATAACTAAATAAAAGACAAATTAGATCTATATATATTTGGTATCACTTATCTAAGCGGTGCATCTTAGGCGTTCTAAAAAATAATGGAGTATGCATAAATGCATTACCACATCATAAGAGATTAACAGTACGAGTGTCCATACCTTGGCAAAATAATATACTCGTGGAGTAGTTCTAATTTTCCTGGATGAGTGGTTGAGTACGGACGAGAGGCAAGCCTGCCAAGACAAGGGCGGCTATTGTGGCATCATTGTGTGCAAATTTTAGGACGTGTTTGCTTGCTCGGGCTAATAATTTTGTTTTTGTCACTTGACTCACTAGGTGTTGCATGTGGCGAGGCTTAAGCCAACTTCGGCACTTTATTTGGTAGCCCACATGGTGTCATATACAAGAAAGGCCCTGACGATTGGTTGTCCCAGGCAAAAAGAGGCATTGGAGTGTTTTGTGTTTAACTAACATATTTTTTCTTATTCGTCTCTAATATACCCAGGTGTGCCTGTATCCAAGATATTGTCTACATGAAAAAGACGTTACTCGATGTTATGATTTTATTCGTGCAAATGATTTGTAATTTCGTTGATTCTTTAAAACTCTACTTCATGTTCCTTTTTAGAGCTTCTTTGCATGATTTTTTCCAAATTCGTCACACACAGTTGATCATTTGAAATTTTCTTTTAGGGGAAGCTTCAATTCATCATTTCAGACGATTTTAATGGTGTAAGTTTTCTGATTTAACATTCCTATACGAGTAGATCTAGATCAACGTACATTATATATT
This sequence comes from Avena atlantica, assembly GCA_910589765.1. Classification (NCBI taxonomy): domain Eukaryota; kingdom Viridiplantae; phylum Streptophyta; class Magnoliopsida; order Poales; family Poaceae; genus Avena; species Avena atlantica. Next base: position 6,244,339 of record OU342733.1, read on the forward strand.
AGGATAGTTTAAATCTACTCGTTTATGAATATCAAAATAAAAAACTTACAACATGAAACTTGTGTGAAAAGAGGCAAAGCTATCCTCAAAGGAAATTCAAACGGTCGCCCGTGTATGATGAATTTGGCAAAATTATTTCACAAACTTATACATATGAACACGAAAAAGATCACTAAAAAGTCAACGAAACTAGGAACTAATTGTGGGAATGGAATCACAACGTCGATTCACATCATTTTCATGTAGAGCTTATTTTGAATCGGTGCATCCAGGGAGAAGATATTAATTTTCATTTAACCACATTAGATGAGAAATTTTAATGTGTGTGGTTGCATCCTGGGAGAAGATTTTGCACGCCCAGAGTCTGTCATGTGGAAATGCTCGATTTTGGTGTCCCAGCGGGCCAACTTTTGAGTTGCTTTAAATCTCGTGTGATGCAAGAAATCCATGCGACCCAACAAAACAAATGGACTTATTTGTTCCCGCTAGATGCGAGAAGAGAGGATCCGGCCTAGCAAACACGCTCTTAGACTCGATAGATGATAAGAAATTATCCCTATTGACAACCGCTTTCGGACGGCGGGTTCATCCTGATGGTTATGACATATTACGAGTGCGGCGGCCATGTCGACGACCAGTTAATAACTAGTTGAGGGTTTCCTGGTGGAGACTTGTACATGTGTATGTGAAATTGAGGATCTTGTAGGTAGGTCAGACCACCAACTCATTTGATTGTTGGAATTGGGTCATGTGGCAGCGACACTTTTGTGGTCTAATGGACGAATATAACCATGCTTAGCATAAACTGTGCCATAATTAGTTTTGGCCCCTGGAATACATTGTTGGGGTGGCCGATCATTGGCGGGGACCAGGCCAGCATCTGTCCCCTGGATCTGCCTCTGATAGGAGAAGCACCGAACACACAAGGGAGAAGACCCCTACCGCATAATGTGCACCTCGTAATCTTTGCCAAGAAAATTAGAGCCAACATGATTCTCCAAACTGAGGGGGCGGGGTGAAAGTCCATTTGTATGCTCACTGGAAGGAGAAGAGAAGACTCCTGATACGTCATAAACGTATCTATAATTTTTGATGTTCCATGCTTGTTTAGTATCCACTTTTCTATGTTTTGTCTACACATTGAGGTATTTTTATATATTTTCTGGGACTAACCTATTAACAAGATGCTACAGTGTCAGTTGCCTGTTTTCTGCTGTTTTTGGTTTCAGAAAAGCTAATAAGGAAATATTATCGGAATTGGATGGGACAAAAGCCAAAATCAATATTTCACCGAGGAGAACACAGAGACCGAAGGGCGACCAGAGGGGAGCCACAGGATGGCCGCACCCCCCACGCGCGGGCCCACCCTAGGCCGCGCCTAGGCAGGGTGTGGGACCCCTGGCCGCCCTCCTGTCTCACCTCTTTGCCTATATAATCCTCCCGATGCCAAAACCATAAGTACCCGATCATATCTCCACGAAACAGTCTGTAGCCACCGCCACCATCATCCCTAGATCGGAGGGGAGAGATCATTCCGGAGGCCTTCTTCATCACCATGCCAGCCTCCGGTATGATGCGTGAGTAGTTCACCTTGGACTATGGGTCCATACAGTTGCTAGATGATTGTTTCTCCTCCTCTGTGCTATCATGTTTAGATCTTGTGAGCTCCGTTCATGATCAAGATCATCTATTTTTAATCATGCATGTTGTGTTTGCAGGGATCCGATGGATATTGAGATTACTATGTCAAATTGATTAATCATTCTATCTTGTCTTTATGATTTTTGATTCTATCATGTCTGTGTTTTTTGAGATCTTGCATGCTCTCCGTTTCTAGTAGCTATCTTGGCCAAGTAGATGCTAGTGACTCCAAGAGAGAGTATTTATGCTCGATAGTGGGTTCATGCCTCTATTGAATCTAGGGAAATGTCAGAAATCTCTAAGGTTGTAGATGTGCTGTTGCTACTAGGGAGAAAACAACAATCTTTTGTTCATGGAACAATTGTATTGTTTGCTTTACACACATTGCTTCAGGCAGTTATCCGTTGCTTGCAACTTAATACTGGAGAGGTTCGGATGATAACCTAAAGGTGGATTACTGGTCATATATGCAGTTGGATGACGGTCTATGTATATTGTTACAATGCCCAAACAAATCTTATAGGATCATGAATGTCTAGTATTGCATTGTTATGCCTTGCTCGGTCCTATCAATTGCCCTGATATAATTTGTTTACCCAGCATGTTATGTTGTTTATATTAAGGAGAACACCTCTAGTACCATTGTTACATCTTCAACTATTACTGTATAGTTTCTGCAATCTACCATTACCTTCCACACCATACGTTTAATCCTTTGTTTTCAGCAAACCGGTGAGATTGACAACCTCACTGTTCGTTGGGGCAAAGTCTTGAGTTTGTGTTGTGCATGTTCCAATTTGTTAGCAACACCTTGGAGTCGTTTCCTTCCTCCTACTGGTTCGATAACCTTGGTTTCATAACTGAGGAAAGACTTACTGCTGTGCTCATCATACCTTCCTCTTGGGTTTTCCCAACGAAGCTCTACAGTAATCTGAGCCGCATCAACTCCTTGTCAGAAGCACTTCACTACCACAAAGTAACACAGATGCCACCAAAGGGTGGTAGACCAAACCCTGCATCGAAGGAGCGGGTTTGGGCCACCCGACCTTGGCATTGGTGAAATCGCGCCTCTAGAATCTGCCCCATCTACAAGTCCGATTTTGTTGCCGTTGAACAAAGTAATGCAATTGGTAACTTATACGACTTGCGATTCAGATTAGTTCTAAATTAAGATATATCTATGGAGCTGTTGATATGGGAGCTGCGGAGCTTGAGCATTATTTGAGGAGGGGCAAAGGAGGCTAAAACGCTGAGAGGGCCATCGCAATGGAATGTGATTTTTAATGTCTAAGCTAATATAGTGTACTTATGGGAACATGACTACCATTAACCAATATGCATGTTAGCATCAATGGAGACTAGTAGGATACAAATATAGGGGTGTGCGCTCATTCTAGACAAATTAAGTCTGACATGCTCGAACCGACACACCGGCCATTAAATACATAAAATCAAGGGATGTACAAGCGACCTAAATCCTTAATTAAAACACTATCATATCAACCAAGTCATACTCTCTCCTCTCCGTATCCTTCAAGTGATTGGGAGTCAACTCCGCAATGGTTTTATATAGTGTTTTATACGCAATAATAACATAAACGAAATGAGAATATGAGAGGAAGAAGTCCCATTTTGGCCCCTGATTAAGTTCTACTACTAGACATTGATACCTTATGATACGAAACAAGGACTTATCCCTTCTGAGATTATTTTTTACTAAATAGAGACATGAAGTGGTGTTAACAAAAATAACTATTAATAATGAGGCATATGCACAAGGCCAATTCAGGAGTGCTCGAATTAGCATACAAAGACAAATTTATCGTGATTTGAAAACTACAACGGGACAAAGAATAATTTCATCACCACTCACATACTAACTCAAGTATAGTTGCTCGTTGCGGAAAGAACCATAATCATTTCACATATATGGAGTTACTATCTCAAGACACACCTGGTACAATGTTTTAGGTCTTGAGAAGTATCGTAATCCATGGCTCAAGCCATCCAAATCTTTTTATACTTTTATAAAATATGTGATAGAAAAGTTATTCTCTAGATAAAATCAAAGGCTTGTATAAATCGAGATTTATCATCTAGATAGCAACAATAAGATTTGGTTCTCAAGAGACATGGATTTAGCGAATCTTATCGAACATGGTGGAAGGACAACTTGGAGGAGGCAAGGTGGTGGATTTGAACTTCACAATATCGTAGAGGAACTCCGTTTGTTTCATCAGAAACTTTTTCCTTCAATCTTCTGCCCCTTCCTATTTCTCTTGGATTTATTTCCTTCTCCAATAAAGGCTAACCTGTAATTTTTATCACATCACTCGGTGGGCTATTGGATGGGAGACTAAACATCCCTCTTCTCTCAGCTACAAAGTCCCAAATGCCCCTAAGTCATATAACCTTTATATGTAGAAGGATTCTGCACATATCGGGTTGTCCAAAGGACTCAAATTTCATCTCCTCAAAACCCATAGGAGTATAGGATACCCCAACGCTTAAGTTGAGCATTACACAACCATGTCATCGGGCATGCCCACCTATGCTTAGATGGCCATCTTAGGTTATTAAGCAAAGATAACCAACTATATTCCAAATGATGATGAATGCTAAACATGAATACCACTCTATGAAACAATGTTTTTTTAGTAGAACACCTATGCTATCTTTTGGAGAAAAAGAGTTTTTCCTTTGGTTCATATAAATTAAAGTCCAAAAATAACCTTGGACCACTAGGTGTTTCGTAAATCAAACGCTGAAGTTTGAATCCTGAAAAATGGCATTTTGAATCCCTTGTTGGTTCATAGAGGAAAGCCCAAAATAACTTTGAATCCCGAAAATCGGCATTCTAAACTATCAACTCAGACCATTTCACTTGTTTTTTTTTGTCTTTTGTAAAGACTGTTTTTTTTTTTTTTTGTAAAGCCTATGTGCCGCTCATCCTATATGAAACCCATTAACGGGCCGGACTGGATGCTAGAGTGAAGCCTACGCAAGACCCAAATGGTCTGGGCTACTCTTGTACTCTTCTCCGGAGTCCAGTGTAGAGATTGCGCGTTGAAAATTCAAAGAATGGATGGAGAGAAAAAAAAGAGAGAGGAGAAAACACAAGGCAGGCGGAAACGCTTTCTTGTTCTGGTGTGGTGTGGTCTGGTCGCGTCAGCAGGCCGACAGCAGACAGCGGCGTGAGTGGAGATCCAGCCAGCCACAGCAGCGCAGCAGATCGCCAGAGCCAGAGCGGCAGCAGTTATAGCGCCAGCCACCCCTCCCCCCTCGCCCACCCTTCTCTTCTCCTCCTCCAGCCACCCCTCCCCTCCTGCTCCTCCGGTCGCGTCCCTCCCCTCGCCGTACCTCGCACCAGCAGCCTCCTCCTCGCCACGCCTCGCACCGGTAACGTCCCCCTCTCTCCTTATCCCCCTTCTCTCTGTAGGGAGCGTGGTGTTGTACTAGCAGCAGAGAGAGAGCTAGATCTTGCGCGCCGACGACGACTCGAAGCCGCGCGAGATCCGGCCCCGCGGCGCCGGATCTGGGCGGCCGGGGCAGAGATCCGGCGGAAAGCAGCCTACTCCAGTTCTCATTCCCGGTGCCCGATCCCTTGCCTTGTCCGGGGCCGGAAGCTGCGCTCCGCTGTCCGCTGCTTCCTCCGACCGCGGCCGGTTCCCTCGCCGCTGTTCCCTGCCTAGATCCGTCCTGGCGGGGTCGTTAGCACGGCGACTGCTCCTGGTCTCTGTAGCCGACTTTGCCCGCGTCTCATCGCCGTAGCCGTTGACGCCACCTCCACCTGTGTAGGCTTTGATGTCCGTCTACCAGAGTCAATTGAGTCGAGTCTGGGTTTGGGGACATGACTCCTGATCTCGTGTATGGCCATGTAGCCGAGGAGAGAACTCTGCAATTAAACGGTTTAGCCGGTACCAATTGACCCTTCTTCTTCTATCAACTGTACAGCAGAATGTTTTCCAGATTGCCCGCTAGAGTCTCACGGTGCAGCCACGAGCCCTGCTGTAGAAAGCAAGGGAGCCAGCTCTGGTAAACTGCATACACCTGCCTCGATTAGCTCTTGCGGGGGATCTGTGCTGATCCCCGTAAAAAAACCATGAAGCGGAAGAAATAACTAAATGGAAGATAGATGTACTAGGCATTTTCGTTTCAGATTTGTATGCGTGATTTTCAAGCTGGTCCGAGGCTGGGAGCTCATGCAGTTCTTGTGCGGGGCCTCAGTGACCGTCTTGAAACTAACTCTAATATCCTGGTTTTATGTGGACCAGTTCTAGGACCAAAAGTTTTATGGTAGAAATCGCACCGCCAACTCCAATGCATGTTAGCTTGGTGGAATGTGCAGTTGCAGAATGTTAATGTATTAGTGGTGAAGTGTTGCCCACAAAGCTACAGCTTAATCCTTCCTTACTGTTGGAAGTGGTAGTGATGTATGTGTAGATGCATTACTTTTGGCCAACTTTTTGTTTCAACAGGATCTCTTTTACTCCCTCCGTCTCAAAATAGATGTATTAGATTTGTCAAAATTTGGATGAACCTATATACTAAATAGTATCTACATTCATCCAAATTTTGACAAATCCGAGACATCTATTTTGAGACTGGAGGGAGTATTTTTTTCCAGAAATTATGAAAAACAGGGGCTCTTCCATTTCATGTTTTGTAGTATTTTTCTCTGTGAACTTGTGATCGTCCTGTTTTGACTTTCTTGGCAACACCTAGCACATCCATGGCTGTCTTGTCAAAAAAAAATGAACCATGAGTTGCTCTATAGACTGACAGTATTGCTTGCTGTTAACTGATATCATTCTTGTGCTGCCTGCAGATATTCTGTAGAAAATGGCTGACGGTGAGGACATCCAGCCTCTTGTTTGTGACAATGGTACCGGAATGGTCAAGGTCAGTAGTTTTTTCCTCTCAAGTATTACTTATTCATCTCATGCATTTTTGTTAGTATATCATTTTCTTATGCTTTACTATCTAGGCTGGTTTCGCTGGAGATGATGCACCAAGGGCTGTTTTCCCTAGCATAGTTGGCCGCCCTCGGCACACCGGTGTTATGGTAGGGATGGGACAGAAGGATGCCTATGTTGGTGACGAGGCACAGTCCAAGAGAGGTATTCTCACACTGAAATACCCAATTGAGCATGGTATTGTGAGCAACTGGGATGACATGGAGAAGATCTGGCATCACACTTTCTACAATGAGCTCCGTGTGGCACCCGAGGAGCACCCTGTGTTGCTCACTGAAGCTCCTTTGAACCCGAAAGCCAACAGAGAGAAGATGACCCAGATTATGTTTGAGACTTTCAATGTTCCTGCCATGTATGTCGCAATTCAGGCCGTGCTCTCCCTCTATGCAAGTGGTCGTACTACGGGTATGAACTGTTTCCACTTTTTTAGTTCAGTCTGATGGTTTGCTTATGCTGCCCTTCACTAATTGTTTACAATTGTTGTCAAGTTCCCATACTTAAGTCATGATTTTTATGTTAACAATTCTCATAATGCTCATTGGCTTGTATAAGTTGGATATGACAATTGTGATTACTGCTCAGTGTTTACTGTACCATATTGCATTCAGAAGAAGTAACTGTATGTTGCAAAGCTTAGGAGTTTCCACTTTTTAGTTCAATTCGATGCTTTGCTATCCTGCCTTCTACTAATTATTTACAATTGTTGTCAAGTTCCCATACTTAAGTCATGATTTATGTTAACAATTTTTATGATACTGATTGGTTTGCATAAGTTGGATATGCCACCAATTGTGATCACTGCTCAGTGTTTACTATACCATATCGCATTCAGAAAAAACTAACAGTAACTACGTATTCAAAGCTATAGGAGTTTAGTTTAGTGCAGTAATCTGTGGCTGAAATTTTTGTCTGTCTGCAGGTATTGTTCTTGACTCTGGTGATGGTGTCAGCCACACTGTGCCCATCTATGAAGGATACGCGCTTCCTCACGCCATTCTTCGTTTGGATCTTGCTGGCCGTGATCTCACTGATTCTCTCATGAAGATTCTCACTGAGAGAGGTTACTCCTTCACAACCTCAGCCGAGCGGGAAATTGTAAGGGACATCAAGGAGAAGCTTGCGTACGTAGCCCTTGATTATGAACAAGAGCTGGAGACTGCCAAGAACAGCTCCTCAGTTGAGAAGAGCTACGAGCTACCTGACGGTCAGGTGATCACGATTGGTGCCGAGAGGTTCAGGTGCCCTGAGGTCCTCTTCCAGCCATCCATGATCGGCATGGAGTCTTCTGGAATCCATGAGACGACCTACAATTCCATCATGAAGTGTGACGTGGATATCAGGAAGGACCTGTATGGCAACATTGTGCTCAGTGGAGGTACAACCATGTTCCCAGGTATCGCTGACCGTATGAGCAAGGAGATCACCGCGCTTGCTCCGAGCAGCATGAAGATCAAGGTTGTTGCTCCTCCTGAGAGGAAGTACAGTGTCTGGATCGGAGGGTCCATTCTAGCCTCGCTCAGCACTTTCCAACAGGTACTTGCACTAGTCAACTACATACACTTGTTCATCTTCACCTTTATTATAACCTACTATATCAGGCTTCAGTAAAACATCTGAATTATGTTATGATGATGTGTGCCTATGTTTGTAACCAGATGTGGATATCCAAGGACGAGTACGACGAATCTGGCCCAGCAATCGTCCACAGGAAGTGCTTCTGATCTCTGCGAGTGCTCTGCCTGTTATCGTCTAGTCTTGGAGTTGTGTTTGGTTCATTCTTCTAGATATGTATTGCAGATTTGCAACCTATGTTTTTTTCCAGACACGACTACTCTCAGGATTGTGCCACTTATATATGTGGTGGCTCCATGTGCAAGTGCAAGTGCACTGCCTATGTTTGTGCATGTTACACTGTGTGTTTGTGGTATCAGTTGTCAAACTTGGTTGGCTTGATTGGATTTGTTGGAGCTGTCTGTAATAGCTTATATAAGTTATATGTATTTTATTACTGCTCTGATGGGAGAATTATGTCATGTTTTGGATCTGAGAGTGTTATACAATGGTCATCCATCCATGGATGAAGTATGAACTGCTTTTAATCTGAAAGTGTTTTCATGGGTTCAGTTACTGCAGTGTTCAGGTTCAGTTACCTGATGAAAATTTCAAAAACTTACATGTTACGAATAAAGTTGAGATTCAAATATTTGAATAGTCCACAAATTCAGTTCTGTTTTATTAAAAATTGTGCATTACCTGACACTAAGAAATAACTTGGTTCTAGTTTAAAAATATATTACATGATGTAATTATCTATTCATTCTTCCAGGCAAAGGCAGATCGGTGGCTTACAACTTTGTGCTTGAAAAGTCTTAAGTCCAACCTCAACACTTACAAGGCTGACATGCTTTTCCACACAGCTAAGACTTGGCTAGCATCGAGTCCGTTTTTGTCCATTCCAGTTTATATATGTCTAACATCCTGTTTACACCAAGATATGTAACCTGCTAAAATCCTCTGGCTCTGATGGCGATGAAAACCTGGGCTGCCGACCATCTCAAAATATTTGCTCTATCTTGCCATCACTGGCAGATAATGGTTCTAGGCTGACAAGCGATGCCAGCAGTTTGGCAGTCCAACAGATTTTCTTCCCGAGGGCCGTCTTCAAAACTTGAAGGTTGTGCTGTCTTTTATCTCAGCATGTTCTTAATAATCTGATTAGATGTGTACTGTGCTTATCATAACTTGACTGAATACCCTTAAGGAAAGGCAGGGTATGCCCTGAGTATCAACTTCTGTCATCCTCCTATCTTCAAAACTTATGTACACTACTCATTCTGCAGCATGTCCATGGATGTTGTGTACATTTCCAAGGTAGGACGGTTGGGGTGTGCATCGACCATGCTCTTGAAAACCCCCTTTGCCGCCTCGAGATCCGAAGCCTTCCCGTCACGGCAATCTATGCCGACATGGAGCCAAGCGAGGCCGGAGAGGCGGTCGATGCCACAACCATTGAAGCCGCAACCAGCACCACCATATCTGTAGTTCCGCAGGCGCACACCGAGATAGAGCTCTTTGAGATTCGGAATGGCCCTGGCCTCGAACATCAGCTCTGCAGCAAAGGCGTTGTACACGAGCATCTGCAGCCGTTGAAACCCCGCACCGAAGATGGTGATGGTGCGCCCCTCCGTGCGGTTACTTTCGGCTCTGAGTTCGAGCAGCCTAGGCATGCTTCCAAGCACCTCAATGTCCTGCTGCTCCATTTCCGTCCCTTTGATGAATAATTTCTCTAGGTTGGTAACCGAGACCAGCCACTTGGCGATCCAAGAGAGTTGCCCACGGCAAAGCGTGATCTTTCGGATGCTACCGAGTGCAGGGAAGGACGGATGCCCCGCGATGCCGTCCTCTCTCAGATAGAACATGACACGGAGGCTGCGGAGCTTACACGAGTCCAGTTTGCGGAGCGAGGACACTAGCTTCTCTCCCTTGGAAGGTGCTCGGCCGTGCTTGATGGTGTCCCAGCAGATCCTCAGCCACCTCAGGTTTGTTAGCCTGCCAAGCCCTTCCAGGAACTTCATCGATTGCACATAGATGTCTATATTATGCCCAAGCTCCTGCAGGTTCTCCATGTTTCCGATACCATCAGGCAGTTTAGTTCCTTCTGGCACAAAAAGACGGGCTAGTCGTTTTAGCCGAGTAACGGATTCAGGGAGTCCATGTAACCCTGACTTTGACGCATCTAGCATCTCTAGGAACTCCAGGTCTCCTATTTCTTTTGGAAGCTCGGTTATCTTTGTACGAGAGATGTTCAGGTACCTGAGCTGTACAAGCTTACCGATGTCTCTGACATGATGATTCCCCAACCCAGTGCAGTCATGTACATCGAGCACACGCAGAGCATTTAGCCTCGCAAGGGAAGGCAGGTAATCCTGAGAATACCTAACGCCAGCAAGAGACCGGGCATGTGATAGATCCAATTGCTCCACCCGTTCTCGATCTTCATTTCCCATGAGAGGGAGCCGACGAACTACGCTCTCTGGTTTTGAATGGTTGCTTAACAGCGTACAGAAATTCTCTTCGCTAGACTTGTAAATGAGGAAATCGAGTATGGTGTCATGGACTTGGCAAGATCGTGCCTTGCCATTATACCATATGGACCTCGGCTGTATTAAACTTCTGTTGACGAGCTCGTGAAAATATGTCTCTCCTAGTTCAACAAGATCTTCATCATCTTCACCGTGGATGAGACCCTCAAAAATCCATCGATGTACTAACTGCTCCATTCCAACCTCATAATCTTCGGGAAACATAGTCAGGTACAGCAGGCAACTTCTTAGGTAAAGAGGAAGGTCAAGGTAGCTCAAAGATAATATGTAACTCATAGCATCTATGTCAGAACTTCTGCCTTGCGCAAAGCCAATAGAACTTCGAACCCGACCCCACTCTTCTTTTGTTTTCCCTGTAGCCAACATGCTAGATATTGTATTGATGGCCAACGGTAAACCACCACATTTCTTTAAGATATCTTCAGAGGCTTCTCTCAAGCTAGGAGGACATTTCTCTTCACAACCAAATATTCTCTTGAAAAATAATTTCTTTGAATCAGCAATACCAAGTGGATGGATTTTGTAGACAAGATCCCCATCAGAAGAGCAACATGATTTAGCCACAGAATTTATACGCGTTGTGGTCATAATTACACTGCCACAATCATTCTTGATTAATGCACAATACAAAAGTTCCCATGTTTGTACATCCCATACATCATCAATTATGATTAGGTACCTGCAATATAATTTTGGAAAATACATCAGATAATATGAGAGATGTGCTATAATAGTGTTGAAACGTGTTTCATCCAAAATTTGTAGTAGTTGTTTGTGCTTGGGTACATGCCGCAACCCATGGCATCTTTGGATTCTTGTTTAAACTTCAACAACATAGAAGTATTAAAGCAAAATTATTTTTCCAGAGGCACATTTATCTTAGTTTTTCAAGTCCATAAACCGAAAATGTCTATCTTTTGAACATGCGGTCAAAATCAAGATTCAGTCGAACCTGCGTGTACAATAAATTATTCGGGTTAAGACATACGTATGACTCAGAATATACATGCAACATTTGTTAATGCCCAGGGATTAAGCCATGTCTATTATTAGTACAATTTGTCAGAAAATACATTCGAAGAGTTCTCTTAGACCAATAATGGAGCACAGCTAAAAGAGCAAAAATAGAGAAGAATTAATCGATAACGATTTGGAAAATTTCCATACAGTTAGTAATATAAAACAAAGAGCGGTGAATAGTCTCCATGCTTTTGTCTTTTTGTGACACTATTCATGCTCGATTTCGTTCATCTATGCTTATATCGAACTTGGATTTGAAATTCTATGGGACTTTAGAGGTGCTACGATGCATTGGTAGCATGATACCACCTAAAGGGTTGGGCATACTAGATACTCTCTTGAATGTGTGGCACTTGTATAATTTGTCCTCAAAAAAAGAAAGATTGAGAGTTTTATTTTGATTTGATAAAACATCATCTTACTGAATGGTTATATACTCATGTACACACTCTCCACTTCAGCTTCCGGAACACAAGAAGTTCTATACAGTGGCATGAACCCAGTTTGAGTGAGCAGCCAAGTGTTTAACATACATAGATGCCGGTTTAGTCTTCGGATAGGCCCACCAGTCCCCTATGACGTCTTCTTATTTTCATAAAGCCATGGAGGTTAGTTTTGTACATTATTCGTACTTTGGGGCTATGTTCCTCTTAGTTATGCACAGGCTGAGTGTGAGCTCTGCCTTTGTATCATGTCAATGAGACATTTTTAGTCAATAAAGCCCCCTTGTCGAGAAGGGAGCCTCTTTTACAGTCTCAAAGTTATAAAAATGTTATCTTGCGTTAAACATTGATTAGATTTGGTGCTTTGTGCTCATGGCGGAATGAGGACGTATCTTTAGAAAGTAAATTGCTCTAAAATTTTCTTAACTTAAAATCATGAAAGGTAATGAAAATTGTAGTTGAATCTAGCCAGTACATCACTGCCAACCACGGTGCGTGTAAAATTTGTGCTTTGTATGGGTGGTATTTTTTAAGATAACAGAAGAAGCCTCTAGGTTTCTTCGTTGAGAAAAAGGGGCATAGTCAAAATGACTTATTAGTTATTACATCGTTGCAAAGTGTAAATATTATCATACGTACAACAGAGTAATTACATACCTTTTATCTGTCAGGATTTTTCTGATCTGATCCACAATTTGTTGATAGCTTGCTCTGGCATGTTCTTTTCCATTACTGACTTCAGATAATATACAACTCAAAATTCCTATCATATCAGGGGTACGTGAAATTGACACAAAAGCCCGACACTCAAAGTATGCCCCAAGCTTATCATACACTTGTTTGGCAAGAGTTGTCTTGCCTAAGCCCCCACATCCAACAATAGAGACAACATTTGGTCGATGTGAAGATTCGCACTCCTTGTCACTCATCCACTTCACTATTTCATCTCTTGGGCCATCGATTCCAACAAGCTCTGCTGCATCTTTATAGACTGCCACAATTCGAGGGTCAACTCTTGCATTTTGAGCTTTGGAGGACTCATCGATCTTGTACCTTTTGTTTGCGGAGCGTAGTTCAACAACGAGGAGACATAAGTAATTATATGTAACCGGAGAACAATATGTTAATGATGAGATAGTGAAACAATAATCTTGTAATACTAAGTTACCTTGAATGTATCTCGCTGACTTTACTGACTTGACTCATGATGTCCTTAATGTCCTTGGCGATATTATGACGTGTCTTGATACTCGTTATCTTCTTCATGCTTTTGTTGAAAAGCTCCTTGAAGCTGCTATCAGACTTGGAGCTTGGTTCATGGTCGATGAGTACAATGAATTTATCAATCTTGTCCTCCATATCATAGGATAGCTCCCGGACAGCGTTCGCACGGAGCGTAGCTTGCTTGTCAGGTTGCTCCACATCCGCCATCACAAGGAGGAACGCATGCATGGCTTCAAGCTCATCCTTGAGAAACTTGATGTCACTGCGAACACCCTTGAGCAGCCTGTATTCGTCGCGCAGCATGGCGCCCAACTTTCCTATGACAGAACGCATGGCCCCCGTGGATGCGCTCACCAAAAGGTGTGCCATTGTTGCTTAGTCAGTGGTTGTGTGGACAGAAGAATCTTATCTTCCCCGTCGGAGTATCTCGCGAGGTGAGCCATGGAAAAAGGTAGCCACACCGTTGTTGGAAAGACGACAAGCAGCACGCTGCATCAAGTAAGAAAAATCAGAGCCATGGAAAGTGATGTGTTGCCTACCGTCCCATTGCTAAACCAATGAACAAAGTGTTAGTGACCTAATAATAATAACTTGATTTATAGAGCACATGTACACCTGACAGTGTGTCTATTGCAAAATACTAGTACTTGCCAGAACCAGAATACATCATCCATAGCGCAATAGGGAGATTAAGTTCCCATAGAACAGTACAAGTTAGGGGTCATTCATCCATCCACAAAATAAACACTACAGAACACAGATCATTCATCCACAAAATTTAGTCAGAAATACAGGGTCGGTGACAGCAGGGGCCATGGCAAGACAAGAATTGTACTAACTGTGGCATTTAGGGGTGTTCTACAGTGCAAGAAGTAAACAAGACAAGAAAATAATTTGGAGATGTAAAAGTTTAGCAATTTGATAACATGCACAGTTTGACTAGAGAGATGGAGAGCAATTATCGAGGGGAGATGTAGATAGTACTTGATATAGTCGACGGGGGTGGCCGAGAGAGCTCGGCGTTAGTGGCAGTGGGCTGGTGATGACTCGAAATCTGCGACGGCGGAGACGACTTGAACGCAACGAAGGGGATCAAGCGTTGAGTCCAGCAGCACCAGGGAGGCAAAGTAGGCGGCACTGAAGCGGGTGCTCGGGCCGGCGGTGTACAACTGGGTCAGTTGAAGCTGATCTGGCTAGCAGGAGCACGGAGCATGAGGAGGGAGCAACGGTCAGGGGCAGCGGCAGAGGGCCAGCGGCGGGGATCTCGTGTCGGCCATCAGTTTCTCTGTATGCATGTGTTGGGAAGATGGAAAATGGGCACTCGTGATTTAATTGAAGACATATATTGTGATGGCAGTTTATTCAACCGAGTGAATACAAAATTCTTATCGACATGTAATAGTTGCTTCTCGATTGAATATGAGACACTTGGTTTACTTCATTAGTTTTTTTCCTCTGCTTCAGCCAACGCTTGACATGAACCAAACTGGTGGCTGGTTATTTACTCGATTTGGAAGCACCAGCCAGCGCGCTGTATGCTTCTATGCAGCGTCTGAATTTCTCCTCTGCTTCAGGCTGCAAATACAGTAGTGCTCAGCACCTTTAACACAGGTTCTAGCTCCGAGTTTGCACCCAGTGTGATAGAAGTCGCAAAGAGTACTGACCTGCGAAGACCCTTGGTGCTTGTCCGGATGCCACTTGAGAGCCGATGCGCGAAAACTGCAGAATCATAGCGCAAAGGAAGAAAAAAACCAATTAATAACCCTATTGTACAGAACATCGTAAATGCGATAGAGATGCTTTAGGACTTACGCGGACTTGATATGGTCAAGTTTTAGAGGACCCGAGTCTGGTAAGCCAAGAGATATCCTATGGGTTTTCAGATCATCACGGCAAGGCTCGTCTTCCTCATCCACATCACTTTCGTTCCAAACTCTTCCCTTCGATTTGGTCGATCGAGGCTCATCCCTCCACTGAAACCCACTTGGAGTACTGCTAAGGTCATCATCCTCCCCAGGCCAGTACCAGGTAAAAGATGCCTTGCCGCCGAAGCTCCCGTAGGGGCTATCGCTGGAGTCATCATCATCATCAAAGTTTCTCCGGTTTGGCACACCTATATAAAACACGATGGTGCACCTGTTATCACCCAAAAATACTAAAACTACCGTAAAGTAAATGCTGTTTATGCTTTTTAAGGCAGACGAAGATAAGCTATGGTCCCAAAACCGTTACAAAATGAAGATGCTTGGACTGATAGTATCATGTGGGTTAAAACGCATATGCTACTGTAGAACAAGTTGAAGAAACCTTAGAAAGACAAACACATTGCAGAAATTAAAACTGGCCGATGAATGAATGAATGGGCAAAATAGATTTTAAGAAGACAGCTAATGCCGTCACACGATTTGATCCGAGAAAACAGCACAACCAATGAACACTTGAAGAAAGTTCAGTAGCAGGTCTACATATATTCGCACATTTCCGCACGCTATTGAGCAAGCACGATGAACTGGAAGGTAGCAGGTTCAAGAGTGAACTTACGTCTGCCTCTGCTGTGCGGTCTGTTTCCAGGACCGGGACGGACTTTCGGTCTGGCACCAGCTTTCTGCTGCCTCGTCTGTTTATTGCTTCGTTCCTATCGGCAATGTTCAGACCGGTTTAAAATTCTATTGTATTTATTGAGCAAAAAAAAAGTAGAAGAAAGAAAGACATGCAGATGATGATGCTTTCTACTAAGCAATGAGACAGAAGAAGCGACCACATGCTTCCTAGGCGTTGTCACATGTCCTGATTTTCCCATTGGCTAAGAGAAACGATGAACATGTGACCGGTTATAGTTAAGACACCCGCATAGTTCAGTATTATCAGGCACCAGGCTAATTTTTTTTCCTCTGTGTCCTGGTAGCTACTAAATCAGTCTGATGCTGTCATTTCGAGACATGCCCACAGATAAGGAAGTAATAAGGGAATCGAAGGAAACGGTTAGAATAATACCTGAGACATGCCGCCATTGAGCAGGATGTTCTTGAGAGCGCTCTTGGCATCGGCGCGCTTCTCGCGGACGTCGAACCGGATACGAGGCTGCACGGAACAATCAAACAATGGAAAATGCTAGTCCCTAACAGTTACCGAATGAAGACAAGTGCTCAGGCATTTCATACATGGCCACAGTGACACCAAGAAAAATCAGTGTATATAAGAAGTACCGAGTAAATCTGTAAAATGTGCTGTTGAATGTATTGCTCCCAGCTAGTATCATTTTGTGGCCTTTTTAGTAGTACTAGTAGAGATTCGTATTCACATACTGGTATATAGTCGCGGCAGGAAGCAAGAGCTGGACGTGCGATCTGATTCAGATTAGGAGAAGAGAGAGTGGTTTGGTGGTGGGGTGGTGGGGGGGGGGGGGGGGGGGAGGGAATGGGCGGGGCGTACCGTGGATTTGGGGAGCGCCGCCGCAGCCGTGGAGTGGAAGGCCGCCGCCGCAACCATGCCCCTCCGAGCCGCTGCATTGGCGCGGCAGGCGGTGGGGATTGACTGACGACGGCGTGCCGGACCGGCGGCTGCAAGCTGGAGGACGCCCGCGGCCCAGTAGTCTGATTGGTGGGCTGGCCTGTATTCCGCTTTTCATCCTACCAGTATGCAGGGCCCATCCATTACTCGCCCCCCCTGAGAAAAGGAAAAAAAAAACGTCGCCCAGCGGCCCTGCATCCATCCATGGCGTTCGCGGGCGACCTCCCGTCCCGGACGCCCCCGCGTACTTCTCACCGCCTCCCTCCCTCGCGAAGCGGGCGGACTTCTCTCGACGCCCCACCACCACCACCACCGCACCCCGTCTGCGCCGATCGAGATCCGCCGCCCTGCGCTGATCGAGATCCCTCGCCGCCTCGGCTCCTCCAGAAACAGGTACGTAATTTCAAACGCGGGGCTATACCAATGCCGATGCTGGCTACTAGGATTTTGGTTTCCGATCGGAGATTGGAGAACCCACGATTGTTTCTGCTACTACATTCTTCCTGCCTGATACTCCCGCATTGTCGTGCCCTCGCTTTGATTATCTTACGAACATGATCCTTACATGTTCGACGAAATTCTTGATTGGGCAATCAAGCCTCCTCTAATTCAGAATCCGGTACCTGATTTCTCTAATTCCTAGAGGGTGGAAGGAGATAGTTTCAATTAAAACAATGCCGCTGCTGCTTAATATTTCAGGCTACTACCCTGCAATGGCCGCGCCGCCGGACGACGCACCATCGCCGCCGACGCCGAAGCTGCACACGCGGCTGAGGCTGTGGGAGTTCCCGGACCGCTACATGTTCGAGCCCGTGGACGGCCTCGCCGACCTGTTCCTCTCTGTAAACCGGACCAGCGGATCCATGGACCTGGTGGAGGAGCTGCCGCCGCGTGGCCCCTCGGCGAACCCCAACGTCAGGATAGTGTTTGGCGTGATGGGAGTGCTCAGGCTCGCCGCAGGATCGTATTTCCTGGTCATCACCGACCGCAACTGCGTCGGCTCATACATGGGGCACGCGGTTTTCAGAGTCACGGGGATGAAAGCTCTGCCCTTCCATACCTCTTCTTCGGCCGAGCAGGTCCGACACTGATTACTTACTTTGTTCCCCGCCAGATTATGTTGTTTCCATCTGTGTTCTGTTTTTGTAACTGACCTGGAATGACATGGCAACAGAAGAAGATGGAGAAGGAGTTCTCGGACCTCCTGAGCGCTGCAGAGAGGTCTATAGGCCTCTACTTCTCCTACGAGACCAACTTGACAATTACGTGGGTATTTTATATATATGGTTCACTTCTTTTACCAATTTTTGTCATTTACTTGTACATAGAGGAGTGCCAAAGAAAACATGTACTTAGCTTGGTAAATTGGCTGGCAAATATTCTCCTAGTTAAATTTTAGAATCAACCCATGTGATCATGCTATTGTCTTAATTTACTCATGTTCTTCCCTTGGCATTGCAAGTATGCAGCATTTATCTTCACATCCCTTTTATCATGTTACAGCTTACAGAGGCTATATGACCTGGGGGACAAGTTCAAGGCACTTCCACTCTGGAAACAGGTTCGTTGCCTTCTATTCATGTGATGCCTCGATCTTGTTTACACATGGAAGGGCCAATCTTTCTCCATCTGTTTTTCGCTTTTTGAGTACTCTGCAAGTGTTTGTTGTTTTTCCTCCACTTCATTGGATGCTACGTCGTAGTTTCTAAAGAACATTTGGAGTAACAATATGAACAAAGTAATCGCCGGTATCAGCTGCCCAAACATAGGCCTTCGTGCAAATTTGCATAAAGCAACACAATTTTTGTTTCTAATTGTTTCTTGTACTAGTAAATGTGCCTCTGAACATCCTAATACAACTCTTTTGTGTTCTCCCGACTACTAGTGCACAGACCAATTTACTACATTCTTTGCAGGCAGAACCAAGATTTCTATGGAATGGTTACTTGTTGGAGCCACTAATCGAGACCAAAGTAGGTTTAACCTTTTATTTTTGTAATTTCTAGTTTTAAGAATCTAATATAATCCATTGTCTAACAATTTTTTTATTTATCCTTTCTTCCTTGACAGCTGGACCAATACTTGTTGCCGGTGTTTCAAGGAAGTATCCTTGGATCATTGTCATATTCTAGCTCGCTACCCAAGATAACAGATCATGATTTAGTCTCCCAGTTCCAAAATAGATGACGTGTTTGACTTTGCACAGTCTAAAATATACAATTTGACCATTACTCTTGGCATCAATGTGTAAGTAAAAGATTAGAAGATTTTACTACGATTTCTATCTAAATAATCTGAGTAGTGTTTCGGAGTTTACACCAATGCCACTACTTCAGAACCCAATTCCATTCCTGGTACTGGGGACTGATGGTGTTGACGAGAGTAAAACTGATGGGAGTAGCATATATCAAATAGCATAGTTGCATTTGTGTAGTTCATGGAAAAACAATGGGAGAAGCTGAATTGGGTTTGAGAATAGTGGCATTGTTGTGAAATTTCCATTTTTATTAATTACTGTTCAATAGAGAAGTTTGACTGCACTCTCTCTAGGGCGTCATCTGTTTTAGAACACAGGGACTATTACTTGTATCAGTTATCTCAATTTGAGTTGTTGTAACTTAACTACAAATCAGGTTTTCAGAATATACATGCAGAAGTTGGGTCAGAAAAGGTAATGGTAACCATGATTGCACGCAGATGCACACGAAGGATAGGTGAGAGTTCTGAAGCATCAAAATAAGTTTGATCTTTAGTTTAATTTCACTAATTTAGACTCATTCCTGGCCATATTTTCTCATTAAATTCAATAGCTTCTGGACTTTACAAGGCTGTTGTTTACTGAAGGTACACGGTGTTGGAGACGAGGCGCTGATCCAGAGGGCTACGCAGCAAATTTTGTTGAATCAGAGCAGATAATGCAATCAAAGGGATTTACAGCATCATATGTACAAGTAAGTTTCTATGCACAATTTTAAAATCAACAGATTAGACTATTGGTTTTTTAATATATTTTATGTTGAAAGGTCTCCTCTTCCGGTTCCTTTATTTATTTATTTATTTTATGTGCTTAATGTTTTGAAATTTTCACGAGGATCTTCAGACTCAATTACAGTTTCACCAACTAATTTTACACAACTTGAAGTGGAGCTCCAACATTAAATAAAAAATTCTCTGCCATAGGCCCTTCTGTTGTTTCCACAAAATTTTAAATCCAACCCGATCTGACCCGTGAACCTGACAGTTTGGGCCTGCCGTAAGCAAATGACAGTCAGATTGTCAGATTTGCAGGCTGGTGTCGACAACTACTGCAATGCAAGGTTGAAATATGTGGTGTTAGGAACAAAGAAATACTAACCCTCATGTTTTACTCAAGAGATGCTAAATTAGGATGTGCAAACTGCATAATTACTTTTTTTATCATCTCCAAATAACTCAATGTAACTACTGTATATTGCAGGTTCGAGGTTCAATGCCTTTTCTGTGGGAGCAGATAGTTGATTTGACATACAAACCTAGTTTTGATGTCATTAGAGTAGAGGAGGCGGTGAGCTGTCTCAATCTTTTTTTCTATTTTCTTTTATCATCAGGGCATTGATAAATTTTTGAGCTATGCACTGCAATGCAATATTGGTTAAGTTTTCTTCATCCTAATTTGACTTGAGTTTTTGTTCTGCAGGCTCGTGTTCTTGAGCGACACTTTCATGATTTACAAAAGAGATATGGAGCTGTCGTGGCTATTGATCTCGTCAATAGTGTAAGTATTGCACTCATGGACTCGCTACACTACGTGGTTTCTAGGAAAACTACTATTCCCTCCGTCTCAAAATAGATGTCTTAGATTTTTCAAATTTTGGATGAATTTGTCTAGATTCATCCAAAATTTGAAAAATCTAAGAAATCTATTTTGAGACGGAGGGAGTGCGATTTTTGGTTGCTGCTCCAGCATAAAGCTGTAAGATTTACAAGATCAGATTCTAAATTCTTCATTTAGGAATTATGTCCCATATTTGTTCTGCACACTGCTATGGCATCTTTGGTTCTACATATTTCACTCCTTTCAATGGAACTAAGCTATTCCGTTCAGATTATGCCCCATAAAAAAGTGTAGCTATGTTTTGCCAGAAGTTGCAAAATGCTTATTTACTGATTTTTTCTCTCGAGAAAACGCAAAAGAGTTGGTGTTTCATTTCATTGAACAGGTAGAAAACAACGGGGTACAACCCCCAGAGGAGGGACCCCCCACCCCCCACACACACATGCACATACAACCGTCCTCACCAAGCTACTACGACAAGGTGAGGTGTCCTCAACTTCAGAAAACAACGACATTAGGCCTCAACTTTGCCTCCAGCCAAGAATGGCGAGTTGAGACTTGGAGCAGGCAGCATCACTACCGTTGCAAGATGCCTCCAGAGACGATTACAGTCCAGGACTGCCCAGGCCAATGTCCCTTGCACCCCTTGTGCCTAGAGAGTCCGCGGGTGAAAGGCAAGGCCCGGCTGGAATTGGCGTAGCTTTCGTCAAGGAAGTGTCGGCGCTGTGTAGCAGCCTACATCGGAGAAACACATCGCCAACATCTCCAGTTGCAGCATCGGGCAGCGCCTTCAAAAAGGGAACGACGCTGAGACGCCGCTGCTGCCCGGTCCAGGAGGCCGGACCTGGGTTTCCCCCGCTGCTGGAGGAGGAAGTCCAGTTAGGGTCATGCCAGTGCCTTCAAGAAGGTAACGGCGCCATCAGGCCGTTGACAGCGCAGGCTGATGCCGCCCAGGGATCTCGCCCCGACCCAAGAACGATGGCCTCCGAAGACCATTGATGCAGGGGCAGACTGGAGGTGGCGAAGTAGGTTGCTGGAGTAGACAAGCAGCGCAGGGGGAAGCCTAGAAACGTTTCCATTGAAGGAGGGCACCAGCCAGCACAACGCCACCAGGCAAACCACCACCAGGAAACGCGTTGAGCAGGACTGGCGGCTATGGCCAGCCACCTGCACCACACCGCCACCGACCATGGCTGCCGCTGCGCTGATCCATCCGCCAGCAGGAACCGCCGGGGCACAGCATAGCAGCCACCGCAGGGTCAGCATCCACCGACGGCGGCCGGGAGGGGTAGGAGGAGGGAGAAGGCTGGGTGAGGGCGGAGGGACAGTCGCGGGTCGGGGCAAGCCCACGTGGCGCAGATCTGGGGGACCGCATCCCCACACGCGCTTCCAGTGGCCGGCTGCCGCCTCAGCAGCGCCGCCGCGAGCATCACGCACCTGCTTCTCGACCTCCCCTGCGCAGGCTACCACCTGCCGTGCCACCGCGCGCTTCCGCGGTGCCACCGTGTCGATTCTCAACCCGCCGGCGCACGAATGAAGGTCGCACCGCCGCCGTCCGCCGGCAAGGGTTTCTCCCTTCAGCATCCTCCAACAATGGCGAGGGGGGGGGGGGGGGGGGGGGGGGGAGAGGGGGAGCTTGGGCGGCGGCTAGGGTTTCGCCACCCGAGTCGCCCCTTGGGAGCGACACAGGGGCTGGGGGCTCTCGTTTCAGTATGGGTTCTCGTATTCAATTCATTTACTGATTTTATTTTCATATTTGTATTTCTAGTCATGCTTGTGTATGCATATTTGTTGGTTTAATGGTACTAGCTTACTTGACTTTCTAATTTTTATATTCAGACTGGTGCTGAAGGCCGTCTGTATAAAAGATATGAACAATCAATTGAACCTATCCTCAGTGAAGATATAAGGTGGTATTTTTCTCCACATTAGAGTTCCTCTATTGTGGTCGACTGTTCCTAAATTTGCTATGTTTGCCTACTTACCGCAGATTCGTGCATTTTGACTTCCATAAAATCTGTGGCCATATTCATTTTGAGCGCCTTTCCCAGTTGTATGATCAAATTGAGGATTATCTTAAGAAGCATAAGTAAGTATCTCAAAGATATGAATTGAAGTTATACGTGATTTATCGCTTACCAATTTTTTAGAATGTTTGATGATGTTAACTTCTACTACACTTTCTCTTGTTCTCTATTTCTGCAGTTGCTCAACTTTAACTGGATTTTGTTGCTTAACTATATCAGCATAAACTCGTTTGTGTTGATGTTATATTAGATCGGTAATTTGTATTTGACTTAAAATTATTAATACCCCATGCTCACTGCAGAAAATAAACGTGTTTAATTAATGGTGTCTGGTTCCTGGTTTAGAGTGACAAGCTTCTACAGGAGATGTCCCATTCATATAGCACTCTCTCTTACAACTTCTGAGGTTTTAATATTGAGTGGAAACATTAGTATACTTAGACGGAGTATATATACACATCCCTGGTTGTCGATTATTCCTACCACAGAAAAGAACTGCATAAGTCAACACATATTTCTTGTGTGGTGTATGTGTATCTGCTCTAGCCTCCCGGCCACCTCTCTCATTTATGGGAAAAATGTCAGATCTCCCTCTCCAAAAGCAAGAAGAGGAAATCATGTGGAGGAACTAGGATTTTCTGTGCACACTATTTTGCTGATGTTCATACAATGTTGTAGATTTCTCTCGCTGCTTCCATCTCCATGGTCTTACTGATCTTATGTTATAGGTACTTCCTTTTGAATGAGGAAGGCAAGAAAACGGAGGAACAGACTGGCACTGTCAGAACAAATTGTATCGATTGCTTAGATCGCACTAATGTAACTCAGGTACATACTTCCGAGCACAAGTTATCCCTTTTTTTCAACTTCTGCTTCATCAATTGGTAACATGTGTCTGTGCTGATCCATCAACCCCTACAGCTTCTCCTTCTTTTGAAATTTATATATGGTGATATTTACTTTAGACAGGAATTTCTACTCTATCTCTCTCCATGATACTCAGTTCTCGAACAGAACATCATATTGATGTACTCAGATTGCATGCCTCATTTACATCTAATCGCAGATCATACGTATTATATCAGTTTCAAAATATTTGTATTTGCGTGTTGGTCCATCTTTTTGTGATGAGCCGTTACTGTATCGATCTTTTTGAAGTATTGCATTTTCTCTTATCTTCCATCTTGACTTGCATACTGAACAGTAATAATATCTACAATGGTTAAACAGAGCATGGTTGGGAGAAAAATCCTTGAAAGCCAGCTCCAACGACTAGGTGTTCTTGGTGCTAACGATACAATCAGCAAGTACCCAGCTTTTGATGCAGATTATAAAGTTTGTAAGTATTATGTTTGATTCACTAACCATGGTTCATATTTCTACCCTCCCTACACTTTGTTTTGAACAATGTTGCTGGAACCAATTTCAGTGTGGGCTAATCATGGAGATGCAATAAGCACTCAGTACTCTGGCACTCCTGCTTTGAAGGGAGACTTTGTCCGGTAATCTCTAGAAAGCGATTTCAACACCTTTTTTTTCAAGTGTTGCATTAAAATTTATAGCATCCTTATATGCTCCCTTTTCATTTACCCAATTTGGTTTACTAAATATTGATCATCGCCACCTTGAGCATGATCACTGCTGAGCTGCTAATATTTAATTTAATTCAAGGCTTTTAACATGCTGTAACATCTGGTGTACTCCCTCCGATTCATATTACTTGTCGTGAAAATGGATGTATCTAGACATGTTTTAGTGCTAGATACATCCATTTCTGCGACAAGTAATATGGATCGGAGGGAGTAGTAAATTTCTTCTC
The DNA here is from genome assembly GCA_910589765.1 of Avena atlantica. Taxonomy (NCBI): domain Eukaryota; kingdom Viridiplantae; phylum Streptophyta; class Magnoliopsida; order Poales; family Poaceae; genus Avena; species Avena atlantica. The sequence continues at coordinate 6,268,916 of OU342733.1, forward strand.
CTGTTTCACTTTCATAATGGCCGCTGTTAAATAGATGTACTTTTTACCGCTACTGTGCAAAGTAATCATAACTGTCATCAGCGCAATCTGGGAAAAATTGACCTGTACAACTACAATAATCACACGATTTGGAAAATTTTCATGCGCCAGTGCCAATATTGTATTATGTTTTTACATTCTGCTCTTTTTAGGTATTTAGCTTTATGTTTGTATATCCATTTTATCGTTTCAAACTTTACAAAAAGAATATTATTGCATAATTTGTTATTCTTGAGTTGTCCATATTTATAATTTTTTTTGGTCTACTAGGTACGGGAAACGAACTACCCAGGGGATTTTTAATGATCTATGGAATGCACTTGAGAGATACTACTTGAACAACTTTGCAGATGGTACTAAGCAGGTAGTTTGCTCTCTTAGCCTGCATTTTCTGGCCCGGGGAAGCATCTGCAACATGAGAAGACTTTGATTTTTGTAGAACAGGCTAATATATAGCTGCATTCTTTGATTTTATATGAGTGCGCACTAGTTTATGGGGAATCTAAGTGAAGTATCTTGCTGAGCTGATGTTTTAGGATGGAATTGTAGTGCATAGATACCTAATTGTTTTGTTATCTTTTTCTTGCGTTTCTAGGATGCCATGGATCTTCTTCAAGGACATTATGTATCATCTGTTAGTCGGGATATCGCAGTTCCAGGCAAACCAGGAGCTCTGGAGGTGGGTATTTAGCTGGTCCAGTGGAAAAAACTTCTTTAATGCATACTATTTGACATTGCAATAATTATTAGTTCCACATTGCACTGAAGGCTGTCTTTCTTGCACGGTTTCTCCTTTGCAGTCATTCCGCATTGCTTTTGCATTGATTCTGGTTGCTGCTATGTTCATGATGATATCACTCCTTCAAGGTAAAGTTTCTGACCGCAGGAATTCACATAGCCAAATGGTTTTAATTAGTTTAAGCTAATTAGGGCGCTCATAAGGTTTACTTACATTCACATAGCCGAATCATTTTGTCGATCTATGCAGTACTGTAGACCTCTTGTAAATGTAATGTAGTGACTTGATGTTGTCTTTGCACAAAGAGAACTATTGAGGAATGGAGAACACATGGAAATTGCGTGGGTAGTCATTCAGATAGGACACATGAATACCACAGAGGAAACTGCCTCGATCCAGTGTGGATGTGTAGAAAAGAACAGGTCCAAGTGGATGTTGAAACTCTTCTGGAATTAAGGGCACATGAAGGGAATTCATAGGAATTTAGAGCATTATTCCTTTCTTCATATATGACCTCTATAGGATAAGATCTAAAAATCCAAAAGATCGGAAACTTAGGATAATCCCACAACCCAAGGCAGGCATATTTATGGGGAAGTTTAACTTAGTCCGTTTCATGCTGAGTGATATTTTTGTTTTCCAGAATTTGTGCTGTATTGACATGTAACTCGATTCTAATGCCTTCTCGTAATCCATAACTTTTTCAGCCCGGAATGATCTTCGCCATTTGGTGGTAGCACTTGTGTGGGCCGGTCTCTGCATCGGCATCACGCAATATGTCAAGAAGAACGGTCGCAAGTTCTGCAACCGACCTCGGTTTTTCCTGTCACGCCATTGATATACGTGTGAAGATACCATTTGCATATGCCAAGTGATACCATTCATAGAGCACTTTCCCTCCTCAATTTGGTAATATCATGTTCTATTCCAGAACATCTCCATCCCAATTTTGTACTACACCCTCCAATCTGATTTAGTTGCTGCAGGTTTAAATCAGATCGGAGGTTGTATTAAGTTCCGTTTCTAGTTTCCCGCAATTTCTTGTTTATAATCTTTCCATGTCAGGGAACTACACAGTTTGTGTAATTAGTTGGATATAATTGTAAATCCTCTATTGGTATACGATAGCAATTACTAACTGATGTACTACATGCAATACTGCAATTAACTGATGTACTACATGCAATACTATTCGATCGATATCTAGTCCCAGTCATTTGTTGTTGTTCTTATTATACCTTTCCCCCACCCAAGGAACTGATTGTCATTCACAGAGGCCTCCGCATTTCCAACTGCACAATGGGTGCTATATTTGTCACCATATACCGTAGTATAATTCGTGTCACAACAATAATATGCAAGAAAAACATACAGAGTACTATACAAGGAGAGATTTCTTGGTTCGTGGGCGGTGCTCGAGGTTCACATAAAACTAGTACTACCTCTGTTTCAAGGCTAAGGCGCACACGTTTTTCAAAGCAAAGTTTGACCAAAAAAATTGAGCAACAAAATCTTGATTATATTATACATAATTAGTATCGTTGGATTCGTATTGAAAAATACTTTCCAGTGATACTAGTTTTATACCAAAACTCTTTACGTATTTAGAGTAATTCTTAGTCAAAGAAAAAACACGCAAAACGAGGACGCCTTAAGCCAGGGAGTAGTACTCAAGTGTGGAGTTACAAATGAATCTGGAGATCGGCTCTAGCGCTGCGAGCGATCTTGATCAAGAGCTGCCCATGTATTTTCTAAGATTCAAGTATTTTTTTTTGTATTTTTCATCTTTGAGTGCATTTATTAGCACACATCTCAATATAGTCTCGTCTATAAGGCCTTTTCCAATGGATGTTTCTTAGCACGGTATCATAGGCAAATTGCTTATGTGGCACTATAGTTAATGAAGGGAGAATATGAGGTTGTATCTTAGCTTAGCTACAAGCCTTGCACGGTATCATAGGCAAAATACATGGTTAGCCAATCACATGCATGCATGTACCCAAAATCATTAAATATAGATACAACTATTAAGATACAATCCATTGTACTAGTTGTTTCTTAAGATACATCACTACCTAGGATAACGAGTTAAGAGACACCCCATTGTGAAAGGCCTAACCTAACCATCTCATTAAATGCAACTCTTTTACAAAGTTAACTTGCTCGCAATCGATGTCGATCTATCGATCAATGTGAGTTTACTATTTTTTTTTGAGGATAATCAATGTGAGTTTACTATGCATATTGCATTGCATAGCCAACGCAAGATCGCCCACGCTGTTCACGTCCCACTACCAACCCCGGTCACGGGAGTACGTCTCCGGTAAAAATAATCAATTGACAGGGCCCTAGCGAAATACCAAAACTCTGTAAAAAATCCATAAATAAATCTTAGGATCCTGACCAGACCGGACGGCTAGAAATGTGAAATTGTTGTGAGAGCCCCAATTGGTTCTCCAATTATACATTTAGATTTCTTACTTAACCATTTATCACCATGATCGATCTATAGTTCTCTGGCACAACAATTTTATTCCATCATCTAGAACACATGGATATAAGATTGGATTGACAAGCGAGCGTGTCACCGGTCTAGCTCTCCGGCTCAAGCTCGAATATGATACCACATACCCATGCAACAACTTTAACCTTTTTCACCAAGTTGCGTATACTAAACCGAGGTTGCACCTTTCAAAAACAGACTAAGACGTAGGAAAATATTGGACAATGTTAAAGTATATTAGGGTTATATTATATTTGATAGTTTAAATATTGTAATCCAATTCTATCTCTAGTAGTCTTCTTGCCCCCAAGTCTTCTAGTACTATATAAACAACCCAGGGGCCCACGATGTAATCACCGCAATCAATATCAATACAATCTATACTTGCGCAATATTTCATGGTATCAGAGCGGTTCGCTCCGCCTAGGGTTTAGCCACCTCTTCCGTCGCGTCGCCCTCGGGGAGATCGTTCTTCACCGGGGGCCGCGCAATAGTAGATACTTCGCCAAAATTTTCTCGCCGGTCGCTTGACCGGCGTTTCTTCTTCTTTCACCGATCATGGATCAGATTGCGTTGTCCATAGCCATATGTCGTTATCACGCGTCTCTACTTTAACCTCGGCGTCGACTCATTTTTGGCAAATCATCGCCAACGATCGTGCAAAGGGGCTCCGCGCGGCGCCCCAAGGGACGCCTTCACGCGCTGCGTTGGCTTCTCCATCTTCACGTCGACACCACGCCGACCCGTCTTCGCTAACATCGACCGGGACGTACGTCCCCAAGTACGCGCCTCGCCGTCAATAAAGGGATGCACCTTCATCGCTCGTGGTCATCATCGCCGACAACCATCTACACCAACAACATCGCTGCATCGTCGCTGCCACCACCAATCGTGGTCATCTTCAACGCCATCAAGTTCTTCTCCACGAGCGACGCCGCGCTCATACAAGCGGAAAATACGGGTCTAATCCCCGAAATCGACTACCACAACAACTCAATCGCCATCGACAACTACCACCATCGTGTTCGTCCACCACGACCTTGCCGCTAGAGTCACAGTCTAATTTTTATTTGCACAATTATATGCTCAATTTTCTTCTTGCAGCCACTTCGTCTACTCCGACACGGCGGACAACTTCTACACCGACCGTTTATGGATAATTTTCTTTGCTCCTCAATCCGGCTCTAGCACGCATGGCTCATGATGGTCCATGTCGTCGCACGTCTGGTATCGACAACACCGACACGCGCCTTCGTCCCCGACACGCTATCGAGTCTGGCAAGCTCGGCATTGCGGGTCGAGCTACTTCTCAAACTACGTCTACCTCAACCACTACGGCGAATTCTCCAGGCTCAACGACGACATCGACCACAACACAACATCATCAACGTCATCGACTTCATCAACGGCGACAATTCCGTGATGCTCTTGCTGTTCGCATCACTACCGATCCGACTGCGGGGGGGGGGGGGGGGGGGGAGGGGTGTTAGAGTATATTATGGTTACGTTATATTTGGTAGTTTAAATATTATAACCCAATTCTATCTCTAGTAGTCTTCTTGCCCCCTGTTGAATAAAAGAGCAATTTACCAAGCGAATTATCCATAATAAACGCTAGATAAAACATGATTAGAATAATAGGCAATATACTAATCATGTGAAATAACGAATACATATTAAGGCATATAACCAAACAGACCGCAAGACAAAGATCTTGAGATGCGATCAGAACAAGTTTGAGAAAGAAAACATACACATCAGCAGCAGAAGAGGAACCACCGGTGTTCGTGTTGGCACCGTCGTTAGCCATGTCGTCAAGGAAGAGTGTGCTGATGTCAGGGAAGAAGTCCTCGTTGGGGAAGACGTCGACACAATTGCTATCCGAGAGGGAGTCCGTGATGAAGCCAGTAGTCGCGTCGACAGCGCTTCCCAAAAACCTTATCGCCCTTCTCCCGTACAGGACTCGAAGCAGCGGGGTCTCGGAGGCCTACTGTCCCGGCTCGCAGTGCACGCCGCAAGATGGGATGGGGAAGATCTAGGTAGCGCAGTGCTCTGGAACTGGAGGCACAAAGGATGTGTGACAGTGTGTCTGAGAGGAGGCGCGACCTCTCTCTTATATAGACACAAAGGGGTAGGCAGACAGGCTGCGCAGAAGATGAAACGAACGGACAGAATTTGAAGCGAACAGGCGGCAGCCCACCGGACAGCCTCCACTCAGTTTGTATTTATTTAGCTCATATTAAAAGTTCACTCGGGTAAAACGTTTCAACTTCTGTACGACTGTTCATATACCATTCATGCGTGGCAAAATAAAGCTCGGCTCGACGAGATTACCGCAACCCGCGGCGCGCGCGCGTCGTGACGTGGCGTGGCGTGACGAGGCGAGCGAGGAGGAGGAGTGCACGTGTGGAACTCTCTCCTTCTCCTTTCCATCCTTTTTACCAAGTGGTAGGAGAGCTCACCTTATAAGCTGATCCAACTTCCACTCAACTAGCAATGTGAGACTAAATATTTGTTTCAGCTCTTGCCTTGCATGAATGGGCCAAATGAGCCTCTAGGATTTCAGGAATTTATTGACATATAATAAATGGGCTAGGCCTAATTAGGCAAAAATTTCAACATCCACCAAGTCTTCTAGCACTATATAAACAACCTAAGGGCTCACGATATAATCACCACAATCAATATCAATACAATCTATACTTTCGCAATATTTCAGACAAAATAGGAGTAGAAAAGCTTCACACATAATCGTCGCATCTACAGGAACACCCATGCACCGTACGATGTATTTGCTTTGCAATCGTATGTATCCGGGTATATATGTACACAAGTTACATACCAAGGCATACCTACGTACACATACTTTGAGAATATGTAACTTGGTTATGTATACCTTAGGTATATGTAATGGATACTTATATCCATAGACGTGTCCCTCTAATTTACCTATATATAAATATGTAGTACTTACTATCTAAAATAATATATCCTCCTTCCCAACGTAAGACAAAAAGAGGTTGTGTTTTGGCCAGTGGGCGCAAATGAATCTATTATGAATATATATAAAATAAATTATAAAATTTCAAAAAATCCTAAAAAAAAATTTCACGTGTACATCTAGACATTTTGTGTTTGCACACAAGTTTTCACGAAAAAATGTTTTATGTAACTTGCATAAGAAAGAGAAAAAAATGTCCGTGAATAGTAATAATGTAGAGCATCTGAATTTGTCTTTTTACATGGACATAAAAATGTCTGTTTTTTAAGAAAACTTGTATGTGAACATAGAATATCCAGATGTACATGTGATTTTTTGGCGTTTTGAAATAGGAATATGGTTTCATACAATCCGTTCATTTGCACCTATGGGCCAAATTGGATTTCTGATGAGTCTAGTGATAAGACAACTACCAAGTTTATTTATAAAATACCAACATATATACAATACTGAGTAAATATACCTTGATAACATATTTATTTATGGATCCGTTTGTAATTTTTATTGTAGATGTGTATGTTTTAAAACTGAACTAAATCAACTTATATTTCTGAAAGAATTGATGAGGTGTCTAAGAGTTGGGAAACCGTGAACATACTAAGTTGATGATAGAAATCATTTGACCGATCGTGATCTCGTCGCTAATCGGTGAGAGGGATCGCGCCAGGAACACGACTCCTGATGTCTTCTGCGGCACGATGGGCGCCAACTGTTGGTGTTTATTCGAGACAGATGCAACCGGGGTAGCTTGAGAGAGGTGGAAGGCGAAGGGAACACCGGAAATTCCTGGAACGATATTGGCACACACGATGTACCCAGGTTTGGCCCTTCCCGGTGGAGGAAAGAACCTACTCCTGTTAGATTGTATTGCTCGAGATTGATTACAAGGTTCGCCGGAGGCCCGAGTAACGACTAGAGATAGGGTTTCGATTGTACGTAACCTCTATGGTTCTCCCTCTCCGCCTTATATGGACGGCATGTCCGCATGTTAGGGTTTACAAGTTTAATACTAAGTCGGTTAAGGCTCCGAGCTCAACTAGGCCATCAACATGTCTTCCAAGTTGATCCTCGAATGGGCCTCCGAAAGGGCCCACCTTATTCCCGTGCACGTCTATCCAAGAGAGGCGGCCACGAGCGGGTCATGAGCCACCCGGGGTGCACAGTCGTGCTGGACTCCATGCGCCTAACCAGATGGATAATCCCCTGTTAGGCCTTGTTTGTTACTAGAATTTTTGTGGGGATTAGAGGAGATAATCCCCACCAAACCCCAAATCCCCATTTGTTGCTAAAAGTATATTTGTTTCTAGAGTATTGGACCAATTAAATCCCCGCTTATCCCCATTTTCCCCCAAGTTTTAGTGTATTTTTTTAATATCCAATACACTACCCATACCTAGTGGATTAGAAGGGATTGGGGTTTTGTGGGGATTAGAGGGGTTTGGGTGAAGGTGGGGGTTTCACCCAATCCCCTTAGGAATTATCCCCGCTAATCCCTATCAAAACACTAGCACCAAACAAGGCCTTAGTGAGCTTGAGAAAATAATGTGGAATGGCCTTTTTTTTTCTGGAAACACGTAGCTTTGTCGATTTAAGTGTACGTAACAGATTTAAGTGTACGTAACATATCCATGGATCACATGTACAGACTTTTCATACACCGCCTTCTTTCGTATTGGAGCCACTAGAGTGAGGAGGGGGGACATAAATTGCCAATCTTCTCATGGACAAGGATGCCGTCTCGTAGGAAGCAAAATGCACTAGTACCCAGTCTGCCCAGTCCACTACTCGCAACTTCTTTGGTTCCCAATAGTGTCCAACCCACCCAACGAAATCAAGCACCTTCTTAAGAAGCTTCGTAGAAAGCAACCCACGAAGCCAAAACGTTCTATATATGCTTGGTTGACCTACATAAACAAAGCTTCCATGCCTAGCTCGCCTATCAATCTCCTACAAATAGTGGTGGCGATGCTCAAGTGCTACTTCATCTCATCTCAGCAATTGACCAATCCCTTTGGCGTGAGTACTAGCTAGCTAGCTAGCAGCTTCCTACTAGGAATATGGCGATGAGAGGTAGTAGCAATGTCGTCAAGACCTTGGAGTTGACACTTCTAGTCGTGTGTCTTGCATCCCTTGTGCAAATCCAGCAGGCACAAGCTGCTCATTGCTGTTGTCTAGTACCACTTCTACCCGCATATTTGGCATGCCGCCCCTTCGGTACCGTCCCAACCTGTTGCCCCTATTGCACTGGCTACATGTCCAATGGATATTGCGACTACGGTTATACGCAACCCCCAGTCAGAGGTAGGCACTCTTCATCGCATCTTATCTACTACTATAGTTAACCTCTGTGATTTCCATTTTTATAGAGTAAGGCTTCGCTTGGTTCGCTGGATTTTAGAGCGTAAGTTTTACGGACCGATTGAGGTCCGGCTAAATCCTTCGTACCTCCGTAATATTCGGATTTCTCCCCGTAACCAAAACGGCAAAACAAGCGGGGCCTAAGATGGAACTTACTCCCATATGCTCCGTAATTCTTGTCGTGGTTTCGAAATAAAACCGCAGCAAGATTTATATATATGGAACGGGAGGGTGTGATTTAATAACTTGCAAAACCAATTTTTGAATGTATTTATGTAGTAGTAGGGGAGATTGATCATTGTTAAATTAACTTTGTTTCATTATTGCATGCAGGCGCTTCGGAAACCGACTACAGCAACACGGTCGCCGACTACTGCAAGATGGGGTGCACGGCCTCCGCGTGCGACAAAATAAGTCCTTCTGGTGAGTTTAGTTATGTAACTCGATCTATCATGAGACCTCAACTGCTATAGAGTTTCCCAGGTTTCTCGCTACTTCATGGTTAACACATGCTCCAAGAATTAAATACTATGCGCGACAAAAATATATTTTACATACTAGCCCCTGGTATGTAGTATAGGGGAGACGAGTGTAACTGTACCAAGTATTTATAATTCCTAAAAAAAATTCAACCAAAAATAAAGCATACAATAAGGTATTATTGTAATAATTTTACATTGCTTTCCCGCGTACTGATGACTAGTATTAATTTCTAACTAGTTAGTATATATCGCCTACGGCTGGTCATAGTGGGGTAACTTCACTAGTAACTAAGAGTTCAACTCAACACTTTTGCTTAGGCTGGTCCTAGTGGTAGTATCATACTATTAGTATCATGTGTATGATATTATCTTCATAGTGCATGGTATCATATGGTAGTATACTAGTACTATATTTAATGATTTGTAGAATCTTAATACAAAATTATGTACAATATTTATTTGTATGAGAATTTTTTAGTTTTACATGCTATGATACGGTATCTTACCTATGATACTCTAACCATCTCTTTCTTTATTACTTGTTGTGCCACATCATATTTTTACCAACATGGCATGCATGATACTAGATATAATACTCCCACTAGGACCAGCCTTATGTGGCAATGAGTTAATGAAGAAAGAGATATATAGAGTAACTAGCTATGTTACTATAACATCACACATATCAAAGCAAAATGAGTCTACAACCTAATTAATGTGGCATTGCATGATACCATACTTAAGTTATTTTGCACTATGAAGGTAGTAACTTAAATTAGTAACATATGCATGTTACTAGTCTAATTGATTACTCTCTTGCTTCTCAGTTGTTGGTGCTACTGATGGAGGGAAAGATATCAAGGAACGGTGCATCAGTGCATGCCACGATCTTTGCACCAAGGATAATGCCGAAATCTTAAAACTGCATGGTGCTTAACTAGTTAAGCCAAGGAATTGCATCTCCATGCCGGCCAAGGAATGTTTATGTTGCCTTCAATAATTAGATATACATTCAACATGTTAAATGTTTATCTTTTCTTTCAGTTTTACTCTTTCCAATAGCATTCATGAGATGTATCGTAATGTAGGATACGCTATATTTCTCATCAGTCTCGTGTTAAGCACGTCTTCCTGTTGTATCCTTGGCTTATGGGCATGAAGGCTTCATGCTTTAGTGGAATCTTTTCTAATTTAGAAAATCATTATGGTGTTTCATTCTAGCCACCATTTATATGTTGGCAGGATCCTTTTGATGTTATAAACAATCAACATGGACGGTTAATTAGTGTTTCAACAAACCCCCAAAAATATTGTGTATCAACATGACATTGTTGATGCAGTCAGTTTCAAGATGGTATTCTGTGACAGTTTTTGCTATTACATGACATTTTGAGATGGTCATGATATACCAGACCCCTTTTAGTGTCACTATGTGGTCAGGGGACCCATTTGTAATTTTTGGACCCTTTGCACTACTGTTGATGATTATTAGGGGATGGTGAAACTTCTCGCAAAAAAGAACGTTCAACTTACATTTTTTTTGAAAAGGGGAATACGTTCAACTTACATGATACTACTCAAATGAAAATTAACATTTTATAGCAACAAAACAAAAACAACTGGCTTAACTATTTCATGGTGTAATCCCCATAACTTATGCTTTAAACACAAGTTGCTATAACCTAAAAGTGGATAGGGACATACTACCATGGAGGCCGCGAGGCCGCCAACAAGCAGGCAAGGATATTAGCAGAACACGGTACTGTCCAACCATCCCATCCACTTTCATGGTTATTGCTTCAGGTGTATTTAGGTTTTGTGCTTATAAAATAAACGTTAGTTTAATTCTGCAATTTTTTAAGCCAAAAACGCAATAGTTTTAAAATTTCCTATTTAACCCCTCTAGGCGACATCTCTATGATTTTAGTAACTAAATGCAATGTCAAGTAAGCATTGTGATGACATGAAATTCTATTAAATGAGGACATAGATGGTTGTGGTAACTAGCTATGTTACCATAACATCACACTTTTATAGACAAAATGAGTCTATAAGCTAATTAATGTAGTTTTTTATGACAACACCTATTGTTTACTATGCATTATGAAAATGTTAACTTAGACTAGTGTCATGTGCATGATACTAGTCGAAGTTACTATCCACTATGATTAGTCTAAGAATCCATGACCCACACAATAAGGCTACATTTATAGTAAACCCAAAGTGCGCGACTATGTGCATGATGTAGAAGTAGAACTCTAGTTTTTTGCCTAGATCCAATTGATTAATATGCACCATCCGTATGTTATAACCCTGAATTGAAGAATCTTAGCCATTGATTGTGTTGTGTTTTAATAACTATATAACAGAAGATTATCTACCTCCTCATGAAGACTAGTTAGCGGCCTTTTTGGAGCTGGTTATTTGCAGGAACTCCGTATAACCAAATACCAATGTTCTGTAGGGCTACATTTGGAGTTGGAGGAGGTACATTTGCTTCATTTTCTTCCTCTCGAGTAATGCTTTGCACTCCATGCTGGATCTTCTATGAATTATCAACAATTTCCACAATCCGAGGAGTCCTTGTTGTTCTGACTTTGGATTTGGGCTTCTTGGCATTATGGGTCATTGTCACATTGAATCCATCATATTTTTCCCCAATAACTTCTTCTGACCTAAGTAGTTACATAGTGAACATTGTGCGGAGAATTATCCAAGTGAAAACCAAAAACTAAAAGGACAATAATATTAAAAGCAATACCATTATTGCCAATCAAGTGTCCAATGTTAGAATACGTATATGACACGAGTTAGAGATAAATTAGGATTCTAGACAACCTTTTTATACTCCAAGTCTATTCTCTCCGTGTACTTCTATATACACCCCCGAGGATCCACCAAATCAATTCAACACATATATTTTCTAAATGGTATCATAGCGGTTAGCCTCACGACACCGATCCTAGACTTTCCACCACTTCCGCATCACGCGTCACCCCCGGGGAGATGAATCTCTTCTCCTCGGGGGCGCGGCACCCGATCTCGATCAAAGATCAGATCGGTTCTTTAGATTAGATTAGACATTAGATCAATTTCGAAATTCCCAAATTTCTTAGATTAGATCCAATTTAGCTATCTCTAGATCTGCTAGACCCTCATCCGGTGAAAAACTGTGCAAAATCATCTCCAAAATTCGTTGTGTGCCAGCGGTGGCGCACAAGTTTGTTGAACCGGCGTACAAGATCCTAGATATGGCACAAACGCACGGCTTCAGCAGCTTCGACACTTCAGTTGGTTCGATCAGAATCTTCCGCGCCAGTTCAAGCCGAGCCAGACTATCTTAGATGCGATCTAAGAAGACACATTCATCTCTCAGAACTCGTCCCTCTACAGACGGTCTTCTGGCATGCGCCAACAAGAGTCATGCGGCCATAGGCTATCCCTTCCAATGAGGCTATATACACCAAGATTTGCACATCACTATGCTGGATCCACAACAAACGGAACCATGACATCCAGTTGTACGACTATGCTAGGTTACAAGCCAAAACCATCATCGAGCACATCCACGGAGAAACGACATCAACATCATCCACACGCTAGGCTGGTGTGGGACACGGCTTCGTCAACTTCTCCAGCAGCACCGGCAATGGCACACGTCGCCGCGAGGATGCCTTGAAGCGACGCTCTATGTCACGCCTGCTGCGACATAGCCGACATTATAATTTCTAACGTCTATATCAACATGGTCTTTATCAACACTTTCGTCAAAACACCGCCGCCGCTGCTACATCGTCCGCATGATGGACATACATCTACAACGCCCTCTGACAGTACAACTGCAAGACACAACGCCGTCATGGCCGCTTCCACGACACTAACGACGGTATTGACTGCGTTTGATTGCTAAGACTGCATCAACAACCCCCTAGGTACTGGCCATGATAACTAGAAATGCAGTTGATGGTGCCAAGGAGGAGAAGACGGCGGACTTCAAATCCAGTAGTAAACGTCCGCTTCTCTCCCGCTACAACCGTGGAGGAATGTTAGAATGCGTTTACGACACGAGTTAGAGATAGACTAAGATTCTAGACAACCTTCTTGTACTCCAAGTCTATTACCTCCGTGTACTTCTATATACAACTTGGATGGTCAACCAAATCAATACAACATAATTAAGGATTCTATAATTTCTACATCCAAGAACCTCGGAAACAGCAGAAAAGTTCAATTATTATCAACGGGCATATTCCTAGCAGCCCCTCTCGCAAAGACCAAGTTCTTGAACAAAGTCCTCCTCATAATGAGCTCTTTTCCTTGTTATAAAAACATACTACTATCTCCGTTCCAGTTTATTAGGCTAATACGTACTTTACGAAAAATAGTTTGATTGTAAATTTTGTCAACAATATATAAATCATATGTCACAAAAATTGTACAATTGAAAGCGTATTTTGAATATGACTATAATGGTATAATTTTTGTTAAATATAGTTTATATTTTGTGATCAAATTTACGGTCAAACTATTTTCTCGAAATACGTATTTGCCTAGGTAGTAGTTGTTAAACTTTATCTGTGACCTAACCATACGATTAAATGCATATCTTATATAATACTCTTAGGCCTTTCACAATGGGGTGTCTCTTAGCTCGTTATTCTAGGTAGTGGTGTATCTTAAGAAACAACTAGTACAATGGATTGTATCTTAATACTTGTATCTACATTTAATGATTTTGGGTACATGCATGTATGTGATTGGGCTAACCATGTATTTTGCCTATGATACCGTGCAAGGCTTGTAGCTAAGCTAAGATACAACCTCACCTTCTCTCTTCATTAACTATAGTGCCACATAAGCAATTTGCCTATGATACCGTGCTAAGAAACACCCATTGGAAAAGGCCTTATATCTATCACTTGAAGCGATCTTGATCAAGATCCACACAAATATTTTCTAAGACCCAAGTATTTAGGTAGTATTGTTCACCTTTCAGTGCATTTATTAGCATCATTCTCTAAACTCTCTCGGTCTTTGACCCAACAACCTCATTAAATGCAGATCTTAGTACTAATGTTTATGTTAACTCTGGCTCCTGCGATCCATCAATCGGTGTGAGTCTACTATTATGCATATAAGTGTGAGTCTACTATGCATATACTAGCACGCAACGAATGGGATACCACCCAAGCGGTCTACAACCCACCACCAATCCCGGTTGCGCGACTCTATTTTCCTATATAGGACTTCTTTTATGTACTTCTAGTTGGATGTACTCCCATAGTCTATACCTCATATTCGAGGGTATTATACTTATTTATTATAATTATTAATATAACTTATTAATTATTCTAAAATACCTCAATACACGTCGTATGAAAAATTACATCTAAACCCTTATTTTTTTAAATAGCATTTTTACGCAAAGATAAGATGTATATATATGAAAATAATATAAGGTATATAGACTCACATGACCTTTTTCATAAAACTAACTTTGGGAATCTAGTATTTAACAACTACAAAGATGTATATTGGACTCATTTATGTTATATATTGAACATGAGAATACGAACCCCCAGAAGTACCGACTCATTCTTGGAGCAGGTTATATGTTTGAACTATGCATAATTCAATGTTGACGTTTCATAAGGCTATGATTGGAGTTGGAGGAGGTACATTTGCTTCATTTTCTTTCGCAGTACTAATGTCTTGTACTCAACCATACTGGCTCTTGCAAGCATCATCAACAACTTCCACAATCTGAGGAGTCTTTCTAGGCATGACTTTGGATTTGGGCTACTTGGTATTAGGGATCATTGTCACATTCAATCCATCACTTTTTTCCTCCAAGAACTTCTTATGACCTAAGTGGTTATAGAGGGAACATTGTGTTGAGAATTATCCAAGTACAAAGAAGAAACTAAAAGGGAAATATCATTGAAAGGGGTGACATTGGTCCTTGGAAACTGTAGAAGAAAGTTTATTAATTGCAGACCATCTCGATCTAGAACCCCACCAGTATTTTTCAATGTTCAAGTATATACTATTTATTTTTCATCTCCGAGTGTATTTATTAGCACACTTCTCTAAACTCTCTCCATCTTTGACCCAACAATCTCATTAAATGCACATCTTATCTACTGTTAACTCTGGCTCTGTGATCCCTTGATCAATGTGAGTGGACCATGCATATTTTAGTGAGTAAAGAATGGGAGACACCCATACCGTCCACAGCCTGTCACCAATCCCCATTACGGGAGTCTATCCCTAGTAAAAGTTACAAACTGGTGGGTCATAAACCATCTAGTCCTAGCATCTGCGAGCAGTCCATTGGTGTACCCAACGAAATACAGAACTCTTTAGAAATATGTAAATAAATTTTATTGGCAATGGACTGTTCAAATGCACTACAGGACCCGATTAGATGATTACAAGTGTCAAATGGCTGTGAGAGCCCCCCTACCCACCCACACACACATCCCCCCCACACACATATATACATTATCAAACCCATTGTACGTAATAGTTATTCACATCTACCTTGTTTTTTAACTGTACATGATTTTTACACCGCGTAAATTTAGTCTTATCTCGAAAGTGGAGAAAACCATAAGAAAATATAAACATGATATAAAATTCATGTTTATGTGATGGAAAAAAGCGACATAAAATTCAGTATTTTTGTGTTCTACATGATAATGACTCATCCAAAGTGTTTTCCATGTCAATTCTTTTCTTTGTGGAATAATATTCATAATTATTTGTAGTTAAAACATAAATTTCAGAAAAGTTATTTTGCACCCCGCATATTTTTATGTTGTTATATTCATAAAATTATTTTTCTATATATATATATATTCATATTCATCCACAACAGAAAATCGACATAAAAACGCAGTGTATGAGCCACTAAAAATGCAACCAATATGTATTTTACATTGTATTTTTGTATTGCATGTCTATATTTTTCTGTGTTCTTCTGAACTTTTGAGGCAAGCTAAAATTTACATAACATAGAAATCATGTACTGTTGCAAAAATAGAGATGAGTGTATAATAACTATTCTGCACCTTATTCTGCACTCCGAGAGTCGAATAGTGCAACCATATATATCTATACAGGAGGCTCGTAGGAGCACCATGGTGTCCAGATACAAAGACCCAATGCATACGTATTTGTACATTTCCGAGGGTATACATACACAAGTTATATACATACCTGAGGTATACGTAATCATGTCACATATATGCAATGTATTCATACCCAATGTATGTGTAATCAAGTTACATGTATATACATATTCTGGATACGCATACATTGGGTATGTAGAATTAGGGTATATGTAATTTAAGCATGCATACCTTGGGTATGTATACCTTGGATATTTGTAACTAGAGTATGTATATCCCCAAGTACTCTAATTTAAATAGAAACATATATGTAAATTAACTAGGGAACCATGGTGCCTAGGCACCAAGGCTCATTCAATGTACTTATGTTATCTAAAAATAATAAATCTTACTTTCTAAAATAAAAGATATAAGTTTTGTGATAAGTCAAACTCCCATCTTTATTTAGAAACATCAACATATATAGAATACCAAATAAATTGGAAATTATGTATTGTAGATGTTGTTTATGTGAACAAAATAAAATTAGTACCATAGAAACTGTGACTTCACGAGGTGCATAGGAGTCAACTCACTCGCACATGCATGTTCTTGTGTTGAATACAAGCACTACAGTGAAGGTACCGAGCAACAAATGTAGGAACGTCCACACTAAGGACATGTTTGTTTAGTCTTGCTATGCTATCAAAGGCGATGTAGCATGTAATGTTATATGGTATCATGGCTGGCTGTGAGATGAAAAAATGTGGAATGCCATCTTTGTTCTGAAAACGCATAACTTTGTCAATTTACATGTAGATAACATATCCATGGATCACATGTAAACACTTTCCATTCACCGCCTATCTTCATATTGGTTCCACTAGAGTGAGCTCCACAAGACATAGTACGGTCAGAGATAAGCATACCCTTGGCTTATGGGCATGAAGGCTTCATGCTTTAGTGGAATCTTTTCTAATTTAGAAAAAATTTATGGTGTTTCATTCTAGCTACCATTTATATGTTGGCATGATCCTTTTGATGTTATAAACAATCAAGATGGACGGTTAATTAGTGTTTCAACAAACCCCCAAAAATATTGTGTTTCAACATGACTTTATTGATGTAGTCAGTTTCAAGATGGTATTCCGTGACAGTTTTTGCTATTACATGACATTTTGAGATGGTCATGGTATATCAGACCCCTTTTAGTGCCGCTAAGTGGCCAGAGGACCCATTTGTATTTTTTGGACCCTTTGCAATATTGTTGATGATTATTAGGGGATGGAGGAACTTCTGGCAAAAAACAACATTCGACTTACTTTTTTCGAAAAGGGGAATACGTTCAACTTATATGATAATACTCAAATGAAAATTAACATTTTATAGCAACAAAACAAAAACAATTGGCTTAACTATTTCATGGTGTAATCCCCCGGACCTTACGCTTTAAACACAAGTTGCTATAACCCCAAAGTGGATAGGGACGTACTAATGTGGAGGCCGTGAGGCCACCCACAAGCAGGCCAGGATATTGGCAGGACACAGTACTGGCCAACCATTTCATCCACTTCCATGGTTGTTGCTTCAAGTGTATTTAGGTGTTGTGCTTATAAAATAAACGTTTGTTTAAGTATGCAATCTTTTAAACCAAAACCGTAATAGTTTTAAAATTTTCTATTTAACCCCCTCTAGGCGACATTTTTATCCTTTTAGCAACTAAATGCAAAGTCAAGTAAGCATTTTGATGAAATGACATGCTATTAAATGAGGACATAGATGGTTGTGGTAGTTAGCTATGTTACCATAACATCACACTTTTATAGAAAAAATGAGTCTACAAGATAATTGCTGTAGTTTTCTATGACAACACCTATTGTTTACTATGCATTATGAAAGTGGTAACTTAAACTAGTGTCATGTGCATGATACTAGTTGAAATTACTACCCACTATTATTAGCCTAAGAATCCATGACCCACACAATAAGGCTACATTTATAGTAAACCCAAAGTGCGCGACTATGTGCATGATGTAGAAGTAGAACTCTAGTTTTTTGCCTAGATCCAACTGATTAATATGCACCATCCATATGTTATAACCCTGAATTTAAGAATCTTAGCCATTGATTGTGTTGTGTTTTAATAATTATATAATAGAAGATTATCTACCTCCTCATGAAGACTAGTTAGTAGCCTTTTTGGAGCTGGTTATTTGCAGGAACTCCGTATAACCAAATACCAATGTTCTGTAGGGCTACATTTGGAGTTGGAGGAGGTACATTTTCTTCATTTTCTTCCTCTCGAGTAATGCTTTGCACTCCAGGCTGGATCTTCTATAAATTATCAACAATTTCCACAACCAGAGGAGTCCTTGTTGGTCTAGGCTTCTTGGCATTAGGGTTCATTGTCACATTGAATCCATCATATCCCCCCCAATAAATTCTTTTGACCTAAGCAGTTACATAGGGAACATTGTGCTGAGAATTATCCAAGTGAAAAGTAGAAACTAAAAGGACAATAATATTAAAAGCAATAACATTATTGCCAACCGAGTGTCCAATGTTAGAATACATATACGACATGAGTTAGAGATAAACTATGATTCTAGACAACCTTTTTATACTCCAAGTCTATTCTCTCCGTGTACTTCTATATACACCCCCGAGGATCAACCAAATCAATACAACATAGATTCTATATTTTCTAAATGATATCAGAAGTGGTTAGCCTCACGTCACCGATCCTATACCTTCCACCACTTCTGCATCACGCGTCACCCCCGGGGAGATCAATCTCTTCTCCTCGGGGGCACGACACCCGATCTCGATCAAAGATCAGATCGGTTCTTTAGATTAGATTAGACATTAGATCAATTTCGAAATTCCCAAATTTTCTTAGATTAGATCCAATTTAGCTATCTCTAATCTGCTAGACACTCATCCGGTGAAAAACAGTGCAAAATCATCTCCAAAATTCATTGTGTGCTAGCAGCGGCGCACAAGTTTGTTGAACCGGCGGACATGATCTTGGATATGTCATAGACGCACGGCTTCGACAGTTTTGACACTTCGGTTGGTTCGATCAGAATACGCCGCGCCAGTTCAAGCCAAGCCGGACTATCTTAGATGCGATCTAAGAAGACACAGTCATCTCTCATAACATGTCCCTCTATAGACGGTCTTCTGGCATGCGCCAACAAGAGTCATGTGGCCATAGGCTATCCCTTCCGACGAGGCTATATACACAAAAATTTGCACATCACTATGCCGAATCCACAACAAACCGAACCACGGCATAGAGTTGTACGACTACGCTAGGCTATAAGCCAAAACCATCATCGAGCACATCCACGAAGAAGCGACATCAACATCATCTACACGCCAGGCTAGTGTGAGACACAACTTCGTCAACTTCTCCAGCAGCACGACAATGGCACACGTCACCGCGAGGATGCTTTGAAGTGACGCTCTATGTCACGCCTGCTGCGACATAACTAACAATATCATCGCTAAGGTCTATATCAACATGGTCTTCATCAATGCTTTCGTCAAAACACCGCCACCGCTACATCGTCCGCATGATGGACATACATCTACAACGCAATCTGACAGTACAACTACAAGGCACAACGACATCATGGCCGCTTCCACGACACTAACGATGGTATTGACCGCGTCCGATGGCTAAGACTGCATCAACAACCCCTAGGTACTGGCCATGGTCACTAGAAATACAGTTGATGGTGACAAGGAGGAGAAGACTGCGGACTTCAAATCCAGTCGTAAACATCCGCTTCTCTCCCGCTACAACTGTGGGGGGAGGGGATGTTAGAATGCGTTTACGACACGAGTTAGAGATAAACTAAGATTCTAGACAACCTTCTTGTACTTCAAGTCTATTACCTCTGTGTACTTCTATATATAACTTCGAGGGTCAACCAAATCAATACAACACAATTAAGTATTCTATAATTTCTACATCCAAGAATCTCGAATACAGTAGAAGAAAGTTCCATTATTACCAACAGGCATATTCCTAGCGGCCCCTCTTGCAAAGACCGATTTCTTGAACAAAGTTCTCCTCATAATGAGCTCTTTTCCTTGTTATAAAAACATACTACTATCTCCGTTCCATTTTATTAGGCTAATACGTACTTCAAGAAAATAGTTTGACCGTAAATTTTATCAACAATATATGAATCATATGTCATAAAAATTGTATAATTGAAAGCTTATTTTGAATATGACTCTAATGGTATAATTTTTGTTAAATATATTTTATATTTTTCTAATCAAATTTACGGTCAAACTATTTTCTCGAAATACGTATTTGCCTTATAAACCGGAATGAAGGTAGTAGTTGTTAAACTTTATTTGTGACCTAGTAATACTCTTATATCTATCACTTGGGAGCGATCTTTGATTGTATTTCTTACCATCATTATCTAAACTCTCTCTGTCTTTGACCCAACAACCTCATTAAATGCAGATCGTGTATATGTTAACTTAAATGCAGATCTTAGTACTACTGGAGTATATGTTAACTCTCGCCTCCCGTGATCCATCAATTAGTGTGAGTCTACTATTATGCATTTAAGTGTGAGTCTACTATGCATATACTAGTGCGCAAGGAATGGGATACCACCCAAGCGGTCTACAACCCACCACCAATCCCGGTCGCGTGAGTCTATTTTTCTATATAGGACTTCTTTTATGTACTTCTGGTTGGATGTACTCCCATAGTCTATACCTTTCGAGGGTATTATACTTATTTATTATAATTATTAATATAACTTATTAATTATTCTAAAATACCTCAATACACGTCGTATGAAAATTATATCTAAACCCTTATTTTTTTAAAATAGCATTTTTACGCAAAGATAAGATGTGTATATGCAAATAATATAAGGTATATAGACTCACATGAACTTTTTCATAAAACTAACTTTGGAAATATAGTATTTAACAACTACAGAGATGTATATTGGACTCATTTATGTGATATATTGAACATGAGAATACGAACCCCCAGAAGTACTGACTCATTCTTGGAGCAGGTTATATGCATGAACTATGCATAATTCAAAGTTGACGTTTCATAAGGCTACGATTGGAGTTGGAGGAGGTACATTTGCTTCATTTTCTTTCGCATTACTAATGTCTTATACTCTACCATACTAGCTCTTGCAAGCATCATCAACAACTTCCACAATCTGAGGAGTCTTTCTGGGCATGACTTTGTATGTGGGCTACTTGGTATTAGGAACCATTGTCACATTCAATCCATCACTTTTTTCCTCCAAGAACTTCTTATGACCTAAGTGGTTATAGAGGGAACATTGTGTTGAGAATTATCCAAGTACAAAGAAGAAACTAAAAGGGAAATATCATTGAAAGGAGTAACATTGGTCCTTGGAAACTGTAGAAGAAAGTTTATTAATTGCAGACCATCTCGATCTAGAACCCCACCAATATTTTTCAATGTTCAAGTATATACTATTTATTTTTCATCTCCGAGTGCATTTATTAGCACACTTCTCTAAACTCTCTCCATCTGTGACCCAACAATCTCATTAAATACACATCTTATCTAAGGCTGGTCATAGTGAAGAGTAACTTAGAGTAGTAACATGCTTATGTTACTAGTCTTAGTTACTACCTCCATAGTGGAAAATAACATATGTGTGGTGTCATGCAAAGACTTATTTATTGCAATATAGACTCATTTTGTCTTCAAATATGTGATGTTATGGTAACATACTCCCTCCATTAGGGATTAAAAGGCATATGAGGTTTTTTTAAATATTAGGAATTACAAGTCCTTTTTCATTTATTATCATCTCTCTTTCAATGCATGGTCTTTTTTTTCTTTTTTCTCTCGTGCATGTACAACTATTGGTGCATGTAGTAATCAAGAGGGTGACTTATTGATTTTATTAATCCTATCAAAATGGTCCATAGGCCTTATAATCCCTAACAGAGGGAGTAGCTAGTTACCACAAGCCTCTCTCTCATTATTTAATTGCATGCTATGTCATCTAAATGCTTAGTTGGCAATACATGTAGGACTATGTTACTACTTAAGTTACTTCCACTATGACTAGCATAATGTTAACTCTGGCTATGTGATCCCTCGATCAATGTGAGTGGACTGTGCATATTTTAGCGAGTAAAGAATGGGAGATACCCACGTCGTCCACAGCTAGTCACCAATCCCCGTTACGGGAGTATCCCTAGTAAAAGTTATAAACTGGTGGGTCAGAAACCATTTGGTCCTAGCATCCGTGAGCAGTCCATTAGTGTACCCAACGAAATACAAAACTCTTTAAAAATATGTAAATAAATCTTACCAGCAATTGATTGTTCAAATGCACTACAGGACCCGATTGGATGACTAGAAGTGTCAAATGGCTGTGAGATCCCCCCCCCACACACATATATACATTATCGAACCCATTGTACGTAATAGTTATTCTACATCTATCTTGTTTTTTTAACTGTACATGATTTTTACATCGCGTAAATTTTGTCTTATCTCCAAAGTGGAGAAAACCATAAGAAAATATAAACATGATATAAAATTCATGTTTATGTGACGGAAAAAAAAGCGACATAAAAATCGGTCTTTTTTGTGTTTTACATGATAATGACTCATGCAAAGCGTTTTCCATGTCAATTATTTTCTTTGTGGAATAATATGAACATAATTATTTGTAGTTAAAACATAAATTTCAGAAAAGTTATTTTGCACCCCGCATATTTTTATGTTGTTATATTCATAAAATTATTTTTGTATATATATAATTATATTCATATTGATCCACAACAAAAAATGACATAAAAACGCAGTGTATGAGCCACTAAAAATGCAACAAATATGTATTTTACTTTGTATTTTGTATTGCATGTCTATATTGTTTTGTGTTCTTCTGAACTTTTTTGAGGCAAGCTAAAATTTACATAACATAGAAATCATGTACGATTGCAAAAATAGAGATGAGTGTGTAATAACTATTCTGCACCTAATTCTGCACTCTGATAGTCAAATAGTGCGGCCATATATATCTATATAGGAGGCTTGTAGGAGCACCATGGTGTCCGGACACAAAGATCCAATGCACAGATATTTGTACATACCCGAGGGTATACATACACAAGTTATATACATACCTGAGGTATACATAATCATGTCACATATATGCAATGTATTCATACCCAATGTGTGCGTAATCAAGTTACATGTATATACATATTCTGGATACGCATACATTGGGTATGTAGAATTAGGGTATATGTAATTTAAGCATGCATACCTTGGGTATGTATACCGCTTGGATATTTGTAACTAGAGTATGTATATCCCCAAGTACTCTAATTTAAATAGAAACATATATGTAAATTAACTAGGGCACCATGGTGCCTAGGCACCAAGGCTCATTCAATGTACTTAAGTTATCTAAAAATAATAAATCCTACTTTAAAAAATAAAAGATATAAGTTTTGTGATAAGTCAAACCCCCATCTTTATTTAGAAACATCAACATATATAGAATACGAAATAAATATACCATGATAACATATTTCACTGTGCATAAATTGACAATTATGTATTGTAGATGTAGATGTTGTTTATGTGAACAAAATAAAATTACTACCATAGAAACTGTGACTTCCCGAGGTGCATAGGAGTCAACTCACTCGCACATGCATGTTCTTGTGTTGAATACAAGCACTACAGTGAAGGCACCAAACAACACAGGTAGGAACGTCCACACTAAGGACATGTTTGTTTAGTCTTTCTATGCTATCAAAGGCGGTGCCGGTGTAGCGTGTAATGTTATATGGTATCCTGGCTGGCTGTGAGATGAAAAAATGTGGAATGCCATTTTTGTTCTGAAAACGCATAGCTTTGTCAATTTACATGTAGATAACATATCCATGGATCACATGTAAACACTTTCCATTCACCGCCTATCGTCGTATTGGTTCCACTAGAGTGAGCGCCACAAGCCATAGTAGGGGCAGAGATAAACATACCCATATACATACACTACTTTATCCAATTCTTCCTAAATTACCAATTTTCTCTGGCACAAGGATGTCGTCATAACAGAGATATAACAGTTTGGTTTCTAGTGAAGAAGCTTGACATGCACCTGCTTGAGAAGCTTCGTAGAAGGCCACCGACGAAGCCAACATGTTTTGTGTGGTTGGTTGACTTGTTTGGACAGAAATCTCCTATAAATAGTGGTGATGCACAATTGCTACTTCATCATCTCACTCATCGAGTATAGCCACCTCAATCCCTTAGTGTGAGTACTAGCTAGCTTCTAGATATGAATATGGTGATGAGAGGCAAGAGTGTCAAGACTAATTTGGTGGTGATACTTGTAGTTGGGTGCCTTGTAGCCTTGGCGCAAACCAAGCAAGCACAAGCGCAATCTGCTCATTGTTGTTGCATAGACAGCCTACCTACTATGGCTGCATATGCAGCATGCCGTCCCTTCGGCGGTGTCCAAACATGTTGCTCCTATTGTGCTGGCCATATGTCGAATGCTCTGTGCTTCTACCCATATACAAAAATGTCAGTCAACTTACAAGGTACGTATGATCACTAGAGCAACCCTTCATTATTTATTTTCACATTATTTTTGCCACATTCTTTGTATGAGGCATGCATGATCAGTGGAATGACCTACCATCCTCTTCGTCACAATATATTATAGTTTCCATTAAATTGTATCCGTAATTTCCATTTATTCTCTATGAACCATTAGAGTATGATTGGACAAACAAAGGGGACATGGATGAAACAAAACTAATAGCTTGCAAAATATATACATTTGAATGTACATAGTTCAAGATACGGATTGTTGTTTGATTACTTTTGTTTCAGGCATTTCTGAAACTGACTATAGCAACAAAGTCGTTGACTATTGCAAGATGGGGTGCATGACCTCCGTGTCCAACAAAATACCTACATCCGGTAAGTTAGTATATATGCACACTACTTAGATCTATCATTATCTTTGATGCTACCAAGTTACCCAAGTTGTTTTGCTAACTTCATCTTTAAGAAGAACCTGCATGCTCCATGAACTCAATACTATGTGATAAAATAACTTATACACTATGGCCATTATATAAATTCCTAATTTTCCGACAAAATATAAGCCATATAAAGTGATCATCTTAATCACTTTTAGATTACTCGCCACACATGCAGCCGTATGCATGCATTGATGATTAATTAGTATTGATTTCTATCTGATATAGTATACTACCACATGCACTAGCGGACCGTCAGCGGGATCATACAGGGCCCTGGCCCGGTCTCTCAAAGTTCAACGAAAGAATTCCTGCTTGATTTTAGACACATGTGATTGCTTTCCCCCTTTGTTAAACTACCGGCCCTGTCTTAGTTTTGGTTTACCTTCCGCCACTGACCACATGATTGAATAATTTCTTTTCTCTTTTCAGTTGTGGGCGGAACCAATGGAGGGAAAGATGTCTTGGACCGTGTCACTAGTGCATGCCATGATTTTTGCACCCAGGATAATTCCAAGATTGCGGAAGTCCATGGCGCTTAACTAGTTAGGTCAAGGAATTGCATCTCCATGCCAGCCAAGGAGTAATTTATGTTTCCATCGATCAATAACTGGATATACGTCCAACATGTATAACATGTGAAATGTTGCTTCTATTTCAGTCTTACTCTTTCCTATAACTTTCGTGAGATATAGTGTGTGATAGGCCTCCTTGTCAGGATGTATATTGCTCATTGTCTCATGCTAAGTGTTTCTATTGTATCCTTGGCTTATGGGCGCGAAGGCTTCACGCTTTAATGGAATCTTGTTGAATTGGAATCTTATTATGGTGTTTCACTCTAGCTACCATATATATGTTGGTATGGTCTTTTTTAGGTCATAAATAATGCTCATGGACGGTCAACCAGTGTTTCAATAATGTGTGCATGTGTACAAGTTTCGTCCACGAAAAGCTTTTGGCTAAAATCTACACCATAAAACTCGTAGTGTCTCATCTTAACTTCCATAAAATCTGTCGCCATATTCATGTTGAGCCCCAGTTGTATGATCAAATTGAGGATTATCTTAAGAAGCATAAGTAAGTACCTCAAAGATATGAATTGAAGTTATACATGATTTACCATTCACCAATTTTTTAGAATGTTTGATGATGTTAACTTTCTTCTACTACACTTTCTCTTGTTTTCAATTTCTGCAGTTTCTCAACTTTAACTGGATCTTTGTGTTAATGCTATATTAGATCTGTAATTGCCATAAAGTTATAGAAAATTATTAATGCCCAATGCTCACTACAGAAAATAAACGTGTTTAATTTATGGTGTCTGGTTCCTGGTCTAGAGTGACAAGCTACAACGACAGATGTCCGAGTCATATAGCTCTCTTTTACAACTTCTGAGGTTTTAATATTGAGTGAAAACACTAGTATACTTAGAAAGAGATTATATACACATCCCTGGTTGTCAATTATTCTCGCCACAGAAAAGAACTGCATAAGTCAACACATATTCCAGGCCACCTCTCTCATATTTTCATTCAAAAGCATTAAACACTCATATGAGCTATACACTAACACAATTCTATTGTTGAAAACACGTAACCCTTTATTGTTTATATTTATGCATTACGATGCTACGCAATACAAGCCCAATAATTGTTGGAGATATGCCCTAGAGGCAATATTAAAAGTAGTTATTATTATATCTTTGTTTTTATGAGAAATGTTTACATTCATGCTATAATAGTATTAACCGGAAATATTAATATTTGTGTGATTTGTAAAGCCTCTTTATAATACTAGCTTGTTGGTTAATAGATGATCATGGTTTCTGGATCATGAACATAGAGGTGTTGTTAACAACAAGATCATATCGTTAGGAGAATGGTATGATGGACATACTCCTATAGATAAGCGTAGCATAAAGATCAAGTCATTTCAATAGTTCGTTTGCTATAAGCTTTCTGATACATAATAACCTAATTCCTTCGACCATGAGATCATGCTAATCACCATCACCAGAAGGATGCTTTGATGACATCAAATACCACACCGTAACTGGGTGGTTATAAAGGTGGCATTGAGTGTTCGGAAAGTATGTGTTGAGGCACATGGATCAAGAGTAGGATTTGTCCATCCATATGACGTATAGATATATTGTGGGCCCTCTCGGTGGAATGTCATCCAATTGACTTGCAAGCATTTGACTGGATCACAAGGGGTCACATATCATAGGAACGAGAAAAGAATACTTATCATTAACGAGGTTAAACTAGGTATGCAGAGATACCGATGATCGGACCTCAGATAAGTAAAATATCGCGAGACAAAGGGGAATTGGTATCATATGTAAATGGTTCATTCGATCACGAAGTAATCGTAGAAATATGTGGGAGCCATATGCATTTCCAGATTCCTCTATTGGTTATTGATCGGAGAAGTGTCTCAATCATGTTCGCGTAATTCACAAACCGTAGGGAGACACACTTAAGAATTCGATGTTGTTTAGTAGATATAGAATGTAAGTAGGGAGACCGAATATTGTTCGGAGTCTCGGATGGGATCCAGGATATCACGAGGAGATCCGAAATGGTCGGGAGAATAAGATTCATATAAGGAAAGTTCAATTCCGGAGTTCGGGAATAATTCCGGTGTTTTCATCGGAAGGTTCTAGAAGGGTCTAGAAGGTTCACTGGACCGGAAAGGTAAGGGTGCATGAATGTGTCATGACTAAGTGGAATGGTTGCTTCATGTACTATGTCAAAGGTATGTGCAAATAAAGAGTGAGATCAAACTCCGAAATTGAAAGTCAAAAGGCAAGTTTGAAAAGTCAAACTGGGACAATGTTTCCTAGTGGAGGAAGAAGAGAATCCTTCTCTCCCTCCACCACAAGCCTAATAGGAGAGGGACTTGGGGAAGGATTCAAACTCTCCTCTCCCAAGCCGCCCCCCTCTCATAAATAGAGGGGAGGGGGCTGCCACTCAACACACAACACCACCACCCCGCCTCTAAGCCGCTGCTGCCGCTGCCGCGCCGCCGCCAACCAGAATCACCCGACCTTAAATCTCAACTTTATTTTTTTACTTCTCTTTGGTGTATCTAGAAAGCATGAAACGACCAGCTATTTTGCAGGAGGAAGACATCTCCTCAACAGGTGCCAATTAACACATTTGGTCTTCTCAATGATCTTGAGACTGAGCAACTGATTCAACCCAAGGAAACACCAAAGAATAGTCCTAGAATATTTGTTCCCACTGATTTTTACTTTACAGGACCAAAGCTCTATGTGGATGCTGCCTGGAGGAGGCAACCTGGGACTTCTGTGGCGACTGCTGGTGTTGGAAAATATTATGCTGAATCTTTTCAGGATGGTGGGAGGAATGATGTCTTCATCATGGCATCAAAAAAGAGGTGTCATCCCCTTTGCAGGCTGAAGCTCATGCGATGGTCCTGGCTGCCCACTTTGCTGCTGCCATGAAGCTCACAAAGCCAACTTTCTTCACCGACAATTTAAACTTTGTAAAGGCGGTAGTAGCACCTGGTGTGGCAGATCACAACATGATTTGGGAGATTAGAAGACAAGCCATTCAATTTCAAAATCTAACACACCCTATGCTGGCTTCCACCTTTCACATCTCGAGGGATATAAACGGTGTTGCTCACAACTGCGCTCGTCAAGCAAAAAGATCTTGTCGATCTGAGCCTATCAGTTCTTGCAGGAACTCAGCACATAAAAAACTTACTTGTCCTGTGATTGCTTCAATCGACTCGATTCGGCATCTAGGCTTTGTAGATATACAATGTTTTTGAGCTGCAATATATAAGGGTGCTTCTAGCGCCCTTTCATGTTAAAAAAAATTCACAACTTGTGTGGTGGAAGAGCAAGTATACCGTGTCTATGCCTCCCTTAATAAGAAAGAGTAATGTAAATTAAAAAATAGCAGTATTATTTTGTTGTAGGAATAATTATTACCCATTTCTAGACATATTTAAGAGAAACTATAAAAAATACCACGAAATTTCAAAAAAAGTTAAATTTCACATAAACTCGTATTTTGTGTGTAAAGTCTCGGGGCATATAGGACAAGTCAATGCACAAAATCTAACATAAGTTTAATTTGTAAAATATCTCAAGATTTTTTTTTGCATGGACTCTGATATTTGGTTAGCTAACATGCAAGACCATTTGAACATAAAAATGCTCTTGCAAGGAAGAAGCCTTAACTGTTTGGTCGAATTAGAAAATTGTTCAAAATTAGAAAACCACCCAAGATAACAGAAAAATGGAAAGAAAAACCTAGACCATACCTGTCCAAACCTATTAACGGGCTGTGGCCCAGCTCTACTCCCGCCCGTGTGGAGAATAGGGTTTGCCTAGCGAGCGGTAAATAGGATTTTACGTACCACTCGGCCCTCGGCTGAAAGAAACTATGCCTGTGTGGGCTAAAAGAAATCCCAACCTCTCAAATCTCCAAACCCCAACTCGGGTGACTGGAAATGCGACGCGGCGGCGGTGGCATGGCAGGCCGCCATCCCAAATATAGTAGTTTTGCGTTATTTTCTCTATTTTCATTAACAAGAAAACTTCCTACAATAGAAAATACAATTTGTTTCGATCAAAATGTATAGATGCCTCCATTGGCCGTCCATGTAGTTGTATGTAGTCGTCCAAGTCAACAACGGGGCCCGAAGACCGTGCCATGTGTGAGGATTCCGTAGCCATCATTCTATGCTCCCCGTTATTGACGCTGGCCATTGCTTGAAGGTGCATGCATGCCGCATTGCCGCTGGAAAGTTCTTATCGAATGAGCTTTTGAAAAAGAAGTTACAACTTGTTGGTATGAGTATCCTATTAATCATATTAATTCATGTGCTTGGATCTGCATCACATACAACCTCAACAATCAACAATCAGCAAGACTGCAAGTGCAATGGGACCTCGTACCTCACAATGATGTTATATTAAGAAACAAATGGTAGAAATTAAAAAAGCCCTTGTGCAAAACGACGAAAGCCTATAGTATTCCTGCCGATACATCCGTTTCAGCGACAAGTAATATGAATTGAAAGGAGTACGAGAAATCAACAACCTGTGTG
The DNA here is from genome assembly GCA_910589765.1 of Avena atlantica. Lineage (NCBI taxonomy): Eukaryota > Viridiplantae > Streptophyta > Magnoliopsida > Poales > Poaceae > Avena > Avena atlantica. The sequence continues at coordinate 6,299,292 of OU342733.1, forward strand.
ATTACCTAGACACAAACGACTTGCCATCGCTGCTGCTTCGTGGAGTAATATACGGCTCTGCCGCAAGCCGGCACGGCCATACCATCTTGCCGCCACCGCAGATAAAACATGCACAAGGACAGGGTAGCCGTCGGTTCCATTGTGGTCTTTGTCGCCTGCTGTGATTCAGATGAGCGATATGAACACATGGATCAGCCTGTGAAATTTATTCCACAACTGCATATACAAAAGAATACATAGATTTATTGTGCGAAATGCAGAAAAAAAATGCACTCACTGGGAGCTAGATCAGTTGCTAATGCTTTCTTCCTCAAACGTCTTGTCATGAGAGGGATTGGGATGACCCCCGTGGGATGTGGAAGCAGCCAGCGATCTCCACTGCTTCTGCCGGATCGAAGCTTTGAAGACTCCTTTGAACAGCCATTAGTCTTGCCCTAGGCGACGTCTTCCTGAGGAAGAAATGGTGAGGTGGAGGTGCAGAGCTGGAATCGATGAGACGAACGGCCACACTGAGTTGTGTATTTATACTAGTACTGCAAAAGCTCGATGGCAACTAAGCAGCTTGGAGCTATATTCTTCAAGCTGAGCAGGTCGATCGGGAGACCTTTTCCCCCACGTGCCGGCAGCGAGAAAAAAGAGATGTTTCCCTAGACTTTCGACACTGAGTCTCTGGTGGCTCCCCCGTCGACGACCTAGGTCATCGGTGATGAGGGGGTCGTCGGATCCACGCGTGTGAATAATTTTAGGTCAAAGTATCTTTGTTTTCAGACTATTCATCGTCTTGGTTTCGGGGGCGGTGATGACGGCGCTGAATAAATTTTCTTTAGAACCTTTTCCGATGGATTTGGAGATCAGTCTATTCAAGTAAGAATGGTGACGGTGGCAGCATCCTCGTGGTGGATGTGTGTCCCCATGTTCCATCGCTGTGGCGACGTTTGCTCCAGCGTTGACGTGGACCCTGGGAGATATTCAAGGAGCGGATGCAGAGTGTGGGCTGCATCGACGACATCTGGGAAATGTTGGATCGTGTGCTTGATCCGTGGTTCGTGGATGACAGGTATGGTTTCCTCCTCCGACGTCTTAGTCGTGCGAGGGTGCTAAATCTGGAGTTCGATGGCATGTCTAGGGTGCTGCCTAGGCCTGATTCGTTCAACGACAATGGTCTCACCTTTGATGAGCCACCTTGGATGTCCGCAAAGCTGCATATCAGTGATGAAGCCGCATCGAGCTCAGGTGAGGAGGTGATCCGTCAATTTTTTTTCCTTTGGTTGCTGTTGCTGTTGTGGTGCCAAAGGCAGGTGACAGGCGTTGCCGTCAAGCTTAGAGGATTTTTGGGTCTAAATTGTAATTTTCTTTCTTGGCTGATAATGCAAAGGTTTGCGTTCTACTGTCTTTTCACTTTTATCAGATCGAGGTTTATGTGGCTTGTACTTGACCTGCCTTCTCCCGCCTTCTCCCGACGCCTTCAGCATGTGCAGCAGCGGCCGCCCCTCCTCCACCCCCTCCCTCGCCGCTCCCGTCACCAACCTCTCCGACCGCAGCTCCCAGGCCGCTGCCCTCCGCGCCGTCAACTCCTACCTCGCCCCCTCCTCCATCCACCTCCGCGCGCCTCTCCCTGCCGCCCGCTGTTAGGAATAAGCACTCGTAGTACGGGATACGTATCCGAGTAGACAAGGGTAGCCGAATAGAGTAGGAATTAGATGTCCTAATCCTACTAGGTTAGCTATACAAAATCTGCTATATATACGTGTGTAAGGCCCGTGTAAAAACAACCCGTGAGAGACAGAAGCAATAAAAATACTAGAGACAGGAGCGATATGCTCCTGTGGCAATAACCGATCGTTTCCGTGTGCGTGCGTGTGTTTCGTGAGCCAGCTCTACTAGTTGATCGATTCTAGTTAAGGGCAGCTTATTAGTACGTACGTGTATCTCGGCGACTTGTCCTTGTGTACGATCTTGCCGGAAGTTGATCAGAGTTGCCACTACTGCTACGCGTCGGCTGTCGTCGGAAAGTACTCGACGAACGGCGTCGCATATCGGGCCAATTTCCAACAATTGGTATCAGAGCCAAGGTTGTCGTCCGTGATCTGCTGAAAGTACTAGGAGGTCATGGCGATGGTGAAGTTTGGCGACAACTCGGCATCAGCACCAGTGACAGAGACGGTGGGGGCGGCTTTGTATCCGCGCCTCGATCGCAAGGACTACGGGCTATGGGCTCTCAACATGGAGGTGGCCATGGAGGCTCAGGAGGTTTGGGAGGCCGTCGATCCAGGAGGCGACGAGTACATCAAGGGAGGCGCGAAGTACCGGAAGGATCGCCAAGCGTTAACGGCGCTCTATTCCGTCGTGCCGAAGGACGTGATGCAGCACCTCGTCGGAAAGAAATCGGTGAAGGCTGCATGGGAGACGATCAAGATCTTGCATCAAGGTCATGCCTGCGTGAAGGAAGCGCATCTTCAAACTTTGACAAAAAGCTATGAAGATCTGAAGATGGAGGAGAGCGAGACGGTTGATCAGTTTGCCGCCCGTTTCGTTACCCTTGTCAACGCAATCAGGGGATATGACGAGAAATTGGATGAGATCAAGAACGTCAGAAGGTTCCTGCGTGCGGCGCCGGCGCGCTACATGCATATCGTTATATCGATCGAACAATGTCTCGACCTTAATACATTGACGGTTGAGGATCTCGTCGGAAGATTCAAGGCACACGATGAGAGAATCTGGATCAGCTTCGGTGATCCAGAACAGGTTGAGCACCTGATGCTCACAAAGCAGCAGTGGATGACTCTTTCAAAAGAAAAGCAAGGAGGCTCCACGAGCGGCAAGGAGAAACAATGCCCAGCGATCGCGGGGGCAGGATGATGAAGATGACGCCCCGCCGCGGAGGAAGTTTGACATAAAGAAAGTAAGGTGTCATAACTGCGGTGAGCTCGGTCACTTCAAGGCTGATTGCCGGAAAGCACCAAAGGAAAAGGAGAGGGCTCTCATCGCCCAGGAAGGAGATGATGGACCGATGATGCTGATGCTCGAAGTAACTGAGTTGAAGGATGAGGAGGATCCTCCATCACCGGCTATGGAGATTGTGGCGCAAGTGGATCACGATCTACCGTGTGTGCATCACGAGGAATAGAGTGTCGCGTTCCCATGTGAAGCCAAGTTTGAGGCAAGTGAAGTCTCGGAACTTGTTCATGGCGATCTATGCGTTGGAATCTCACCCGCAACTCCGTCTGGCAATAAGTTCTTCATGCTTGTGGTGGATGATCATAGTAAATACATGTGGATTGTGTTGCTGAAAAGTAAGGATCAAGCTCAACAAGCATTCGAGAAGATCAAGGAAGCCGAAGAGTTCAAGGTGGAGGCAAAGATAAGAGCCCTACGCATTGATGAGGGGGGTGAGCTGCATCAAACTGTGTTGACCATGGCACGGAGCATGATGAAGAGTAAAGGCTTGCCAGGAAAATTCTGGGGTGAGGCAGTCAATACGGCTGTGTATTTGCTGAACATGGAATCTACTGAGAGTGGAGTTGGTACAACACCGTACGAAGCATGGTACGGATGGAAGCCCTCGGTTGATCATCTTCGTACTTTTGGATGTGTGGCGCATGTAAAGGCGGAATTGGCGGAGCAACGTATTCCAATGATTATGACAGGCTATGAAGGCTCAAAGACATACCGCTTGTGCAATCCTTATACCAATAAGATGGTTTTCAAGGGAGACGTAATCTTTGAGGAAGGCAATGTTGGAGATATGCCCAAGAGGCAATAATAAAGTGGTTATTATCATATCTTCATACTTATGATAAATGTTTACATACCATGCTATAATTGTATTAACAGGAAACATTAATACTTGTGTGATTTGTAAACTAAAATAAGAGTCCCTAGTAAAGCCTCTTGTTAAACTAGCTTGTTGGTTAATATATGATCATGGTTTCCTGATCATGAACATAGAGATGTTATTAACAACAGGGTCATATCATTAGGAGAATGATATGATGGACATACTCCTATACAAAATCTGCTATATATACGTGTATAAGGCCCGTGTAAAAACAACCCGTGAGAGACAGAAGCAATAAAAATACTAGAGACAGGAGCGATATGCTCCTGTGGCAATAACCGATCGTTTCCGTGTGCGTGCGTGTGTTTCGTGAGCCAGCTCTACTAGTTGATCGATTCTAGTTAAGGGCAGCTTATTAGTACGTACGTGTATCTCGGCGACTTGTCCTTGTGTACGATCTTGCCGGAAGTTGATCAGAGTTGCCGCTACTGCTACGCGTCGGCTGTCGTCGGAAAGTACTCGACGAACGGCGTCGCATATCGGGCCAATTTCCAACACCCGCGACATCCTCGCCGCCTTCCGCCACCTCCTCGACCACATCGGCTACCCCATCAACAACTCCCTCGAGGAAGACCTCCTCACCCTCCTCCGCTCCCTCGGCTGCCCCTACAAGCTCACCCGCTCCGTCCTCAAAGCCCCCGGCACCCCACACCACTGGCCGCCCCTCCTATCCGTCCTCTACTGGCTCACCCAACTCTCGCACAACCTCGACAACCTCGATGCATCCTCTTCCTCCACTCCGGCCACCTCGGACGACCTACTGCTCTACCTCACCAAGAGCTACGACGCATACATCACAGGCGACGACGATGCCGTCGCCTCCCTCGACGAGGAGTACCAGTCCAAGGTCCGTGCCCACGCCGACGCGTGAAGAATGGTCGTTCAGACGCTGGAGAAGGAGGTTGAGGATCTGGTAGCCAAGCGGAGCAAGCAAACCTCGGAAAGCGAATGATGGCCGAGAATGAGGAGCTAGCGAAAAAGGTGGAGATGCAGGTGGTGAATGTGAGGGATGTTGATAGGATGGCTAGGGAGATGCAAGCCGTCGAGCATGATATCGCCAAGCTGGAGAATGCCAATGCGGCGCTGGAGGAGAAGGGATGGGAACTCGAAGCTTCAGTAGTCAGTAAGCTCGAGGAGACAGAGGGACTCGGTGAGCAGTGCAACCACGCCCTCAAAAGTAAGAATTCCCCAATTAGAATTATGGATTTCCTGAACTTTTTAGTTTTCAATAACACGTTATTCTTTCACCTGTGACTCATATGCTAACCAAGTAACCTGCACTCTTTTTTGATATGAAGAAATAACTAATAAGTATCTATCTATTTCTAGTGCTGACATGGTGTTCCATACTTCGATATGTTTAGTCTTCTTTATCTCCATAGTTTAGATAGTAGTTTTGGCTTTGTTATTGAGATGAGATCTGTGCATACATAGACTTCTGATTGAGATAGTCAATAGGCAGTCTCCTTCAGTAGTTTACGTTAGCTGAATAGAAACGGTTGCAGTGTTACACAGCAGAAAGTGCAGGATAGATGTTGGACATGATATGTTTTTGCCCTCGATCTACTTTCTCTCCCATTCTCCCTTCGATTGTTTCCATAGCTTAAGTCTCTTTGATTCCCTGACCGACTGTCCCCGATCATTCCTTTCTTTATCTTATGCTGTTGAACATAACATCATGTTACAAAACAATGGATTCACATATGGAAGAATTTCTAGGAAGCTTATATGGCTATGCTACATACAACTTTACAAAGAGCCTCTTATATATTTCTCTTCATTATATTCTTAAACTTCCCGCCTCTCCTTGTAGGAAGATTGGACATTTTCTAGAGTGTATATTTACTTACATACACATCTAATTGATTGAGCATATTGCCATATTAAAGTATGTTTTTTTCTCTATTCTGATCGGTGTGCCTTGTTTTAATTGGTAGCTGTACGTTAGTACTAAACTTATGTTTCAACTGAGTAAGGATAGTCCATAGTTTTCATGATGTGATACTAATTGAAAAAGACTTTTCTGTCTATCCTATTAAAGGAATAATTTAACCATTTTACAAAATAGCCCTGATCAACTTGGGAATCCTTTGTTGCCTTTTTTAGGATTAAGACAGGCTTCTAAAAGTCATATACTCAATATAGCTGAATATCAAGATGTAATACTTAATTTTCTGGATGATAGACTTGATCATGTCATCTATGAAAGATAATATGAAATTTGAAATTTGCAGGAAAATCTAGCCTGTCAAGCGTTAATCTATTTTGCTATATCAACATGGCATGAAACTACTTTAGTGATTTTGACTGTTTACCTCTGAATTTCAAGATTTTTCAACTATCCACATATGTCAAGATTTGATATGAAGATTTTTCAAGATTTGATATGAAGAAATAGCCTAAAGAAGTATCTACTATCTATTTCTAGTGCTGACATGGTGTTCCATACTTCAATATGTTTAGTCTTCTTTATCTCCATAGTTCAGATAGTAGTTTTGGCTTTGTTATTGAGATGAGATCTGTGCATACATAGACTTCTGATTGAGATAGTCAATAGGCAGTCTCCTTCAGTAGTTTACGTTAGCTGAATAGAAACGGTTGCAGTGTTACACAGCAGAAAGTGCAGGATAGATGTTGGACATGATATGTTTTTGCCCTCGATCTACTTTCTCTCCCATTCTCCCTTCGATTGTTTCCATAGCTTAAGTCTCTTTGATTCCCTGACCGACTGTCCCCGATCATTCCTTTCTTTATCTTATGCTGTTGAACATAACATCATGTTACAAAACAATGGATTCACATATGGAAGAATTTCTAGGAAGCTTATATGGCTATGCTACATACAACTTTACAAAGAGCCTCTTATATATTTCTCTTCATTATATTCTTAAACTTCCCGCCTCTCCTTGTAGGAAGATTGGACATTTTCTAGAGTGTATATTTACTTACATACACATCTAATTGATTGAGCATATTGCCATATTAAAGTATGTTTTTTTCTCTATTCTGATCGGTGTGCCTTGTTTTAATTGGTAGCTGTACGTTAGTACTAAACTTATGTTTCAACTGAGTAAGGATAGTCCATAGTTTTCATGATGTGATACTAATTGAAAAAGACTTTTCTGTCTATCCTATTAAAGGAATAATTTAACCATTTTACAAAATAGCCCTGATCAACTTGGGAATCCTTTGTTGCCTTTTTTAGGATTAAGACAGGCTTCTAAAAGTCATATACTCAATATAGCTGAATATAAAGATGTAATACTTAATTTTCTGGATGATAGACTTGATCATGTCATCTATGAAAGATAATATGAAATTTGAATTTTGCAGGGAAATCTAGCCTGTCAAGCGTTAATCTATTTTTCTATATCAACATGGCATGAAACTACTTTAGTGATTTTGACTGTTTACCTCTGAATTTCAAGATTTTTCAACTATCCACATATGTCAAGATTTGATATGAAGATTTTTCAAGATTTGATATGAAGAAATAGCCTAAAGAAGTATCTACTATCTATTTCTAGTGCTGACATGGTGCTCCATACTTCAATATGTTTAGTCTTCTTTATCTCCATAGTTCAGATAGTAGTTTTGGCTTTGTTATTGAGATGAGATCTATGCATACATAGACTTCTGATTGAGATAGTCAATAGGCAGCCTCCTTCAGTAGTTTACATTAGTTGAATAGAGACGGTTGCAGTGTTACACAGAAGAAAGTGCAGGATAGATGTTGGACATGCTATGTTTTTGCCCTTGATCTACTTTGTCTCCCATTCTCCCTTCGATTGTTTCCATAGCTTAAGTCTCTTTGATTCCCTGACCGACTGTTCCTGACCATTCCTTTCTTTATCTTTTGCTGTTGGACATAACATCATGTTACAAAACAATGGATTCACATATGGAAGAATTTCTAGGAAGCTTATATGGCTATGCTACATACAAGTTTACAAAGAGCCTCTTATATATTTCTCTTCATTATATGCTTAAACTTCCCGCCTCTCCTTGTAGGAAGATTGGACATTTTCTAGAGTGTATATTTACTTACATACACATCTAATTGATTGAGCATATTGTCATATTAAAGTATGTTTTTTTCTCTTTTCTGATCGGTGTGCCTTGTTTTAATCGGTAGCTGTACGTTAGTACTAAACTTATGTTTCAACTGAGTAAAGATAGTCCATAGTTTTCATGATGTGATACTAATTGAAAAAGACTTTTCTGTCTATCCTATTAAAGGAATAATTTAACCATTTTACAAAATAGCCCTGATCAACTTGGGAATCCTTTGTTGCCTATTTTAGGATTAAGACAGGCTTCTAAAAGTCATGTACTCAATATAGCTGAATATAAAGATGTTATATTTAATTTTCTGGATGATAGACAGACTTGATTATGTCATCTATGAAAGATAATATGAAATTTGAATCTCGCAGGAAAATGTAGCCTGTCAAGCGTGAGTCTATTTTTCTATATCTACATGCCATGAAACTACTTTAGTGATTTTGACTGTTTACCTCTGAATTTCAAGATTTTTCAACTATCCACATAATTGGTGCCTGTGACTTGGACTATTATGTTTGAACGAAGACCTCTTGCTGCATGAGTATTTATCTGAACCCTTTGTTTAGCTTGATTGTAAAATGAACAGATTATTTCTAGCATTTTCTATTTCTCTAGAATTAATGTGAAAGCTCCAAAGGAGGCTCCAGTTTGTAAATATTATATTTCTAGCCAGGAAATCGTTCAGGATTAGTTCTTTTGGCTTCTTTATGTTTGCCGGTAAACCCGATGGAGTAGGTAACTGAGAAATATAAAAACTGAGGGTATAATAGCATTCTTTTCATAAGAAACCATCATGAAGATAGGTTTTGCTAATACAGTATTCTTATATTTTCCCTAAGTTGGCTCTCAATGCTCAGTTATTTAGTGGGAGCACTGAAGCAAACAAAGATCAAGATCTCAGAAAGGCACCATTTTATTGTGGTTTTGTTGTTTATTCTCTGACTTCTGTTTCTTCAGTTATTTCTAGAGTTTGTTACCTTATTGCAGAACACTCTGATGCCATTTTGCAGGTTGAAACCTAGTATTAATTTCCAGTACATGATAAATGCAAAAGGATCCTCCCGAGCTGAGATCCTTGGTGACACCTACAAAACTGCCCTAAAACCTGAACTCATTGCTCTTGCTAATGAGACAAAAAGGATATCTGTCTCAAAGCATGACGAGTCAATTGATCTACAAAAGCAGTTGCAAGGAATTGCTAAAGTGCTGGAGGAGAAAAGGAGTCATATTTATGCTCTCCAGGCTAAATATAATGAGGTTAGTCATTTTATAGCCCCTCCTTTCACTGCATATGTGGCACAGTTTTTTTACTGTTTAGTCCCCCATTAAATGGAGCTAGGCTTATAAACAATAGGAAGTTCTGTTTTTGTCTCTCTCATGCATGCTAGAAAATAATGGATGGTGTTGCATGCGAGGAAAGAATTAGAAGCTTGATCCGTTATAATGCTTCGTGATCGGCGCTTGTTTGACTCGGATGCGGTGACCTGTACTTGCAAGAGACGGATGTTGACCCATACCTGGTCAACTACTGTACATGCCCTGAATGGTGTCGCCTAGCCACTAGCCAATGCACTACCACTTTGTCTACCTATTTGGGGATTAAGCCCGTCTGACTGGTTCCTAGTGCCTTGGTGAACACTGCAGAACTTAACGAATAATGTTCATGTGTAACCTGTTAGAAGCGGTACACTATGCATATACTAGCACGCAACGAATGGGATACCACCCAAGCGGTCTACAACCCACCACCAATCCCGGTTGCGCGACTCTATTTTCCTATATAGGACTTCTTTTATGTACTTCTAGTTGGATGTACTCCCATAGTCTATACCTCATATTCGAGGGTATTATACTTATTTATTATAATTATTAATATAACTTATTAATTATTCTAAAATACCTCAATACACGTCGTATGAAAAATTACATCTAAACCCTTATTTTTTTAAATAGCATTTTTACGCAAAGATAAGATGTATATATATGAAAATAATATAAGGTATATAGACTCACATGACCTTTTTCATAAAACTAACTTTGGGAATCTAGTATTTAACAACTACAAAGATGTATATTGGACTCATTTATGTTATATATTGAACATGAGAATACGAACCCCCAGAAGTACCGACTCATTCTTGGAGCAGGTTATATGTTTGAACTATGCATAATTCAATGTTGACGTTTCATAAGGCTATGATTGGAGTTGGAGGAGGTACATTTGCTTCATTTTCTTTCGCAGTACTAATGTCTTGTACTCAACCATACTGGCTCTTGCAAGCATCATCAACAACTTCCACAATCTGAGGAGTCTTTCTAGGCATGACTTTGGATTTGGGCTACTTGGTATTAGGGATCATTGTCACATTCAATCCATCACTTTTTTCCTCCAAGAACTTCTTATGACCTAAGTGGTTATAGAGGGAACATTGTGTTGAGAATTATCCAAGTACAAAGAAGAAACTAAAAGGGAAATATCATTGAAAGGGGTGACATTGGTCCTTGGAAACTGTAGAAGAAAGTTTATTAATTGCAGACCATCTCGATCTAGAACCCCACCAGTATTTTTCAATGTTCAAGTATATACTATTTATTTTTCATCTCCGAGTGTATTTATTAGCACACTTCTCTAAACTCTCTCCATCTTTGACCCAACAATCTCATTAAATGCACATCTTATCTACTGTTAACTCTGCCTCTGTGATCCCTCGATCAATGTGAGTGGACCATGCATATTTTAGTGAGTAAAGAATGGGAGACACCCATACCATCCA